>CM019822.1:52699367-52722013 GCA_009763385.1 Coix lacryma-jobi var. lacryma-jobi | reverse complement strand
ATCACGCGTTCAGGGGAGGAACGAACCCCCGGCACCGGCTGCACCATCTCAGCACAGCGACGACCGGGTGGCGCAGCTCGCGCAGCTGCGGGAGGCCATCGCCAAGGCTGAGGAGGACCGACAACGCCTGCTGCAGCTCGAGAAAACCCTAGTGCAGGAACAAGCCCAGCCTCGAGGCACCGGTGTTCGCGGCCGCGCTCGAGAGGTCCACCGGCAGATCCTCGAGGACGGGGCACCAGCACGCCCCGAGGTGCGTTTCCCGCGAGCCGGGCAGAACGTGGTGGCGGCCGCAATGCTGCTCCGTGATCTACTCGCCGTCTCCAACCCTGACGCCAGGCGCATGCTCGGGGAAATGAAGAACCTCCTCGAGACAGCCGCTGTGCAGCAGGCCGAGATCTCAGCCTCGCGCCGCCGCGGGGCGGCCTCGGGGAAGCCAGCAGACGCGCCCCGCAACGAGCGCGAGATGTCGGTCCACCAGCCGGACGCCCCTCGAGCCAGGCCAGTCCGGGAGCGGATCGTCAACAACCGGCCACCTCAAGACCCCGATGACGCGCGCGATGAGCCCCCGGCACCGGGTGCATCACCTCAGCGCAACGACGACCAGGCGGCGCAGCTCGCGCGGCTGCGGGAGGCGATCACCAAGGCCGAGGAAGGAGTGCTACAATGCCGGCGCGATGCCAGCCGCCGGCGCAAGGACAAAGGGGTCGAGGAGCGTGGCTATAGTGCCCATCGAGGGGGGCGCTACGACAGTGACAAAGACCGGCAAACCCTCGAGCCCCCTGGCCCCAGGGTCTTCAGCCGGGCCATCCGCACCTCGACCCTCCCCGATCGCTTCTGACCACCGACCAACATCGTGAAGTATGACGGGGAGGTCGAGCCCAAGCTATGGCTCTCTGACTTCCGCCTGGGCTGCCAACTGGGCGGGGCGAAGAACGACGACCGCGCGATTATACGTCAGCTCCCACTCTACCTCTCGGACACCGCCCGTCGGTGGCTCGAGGGGCTCCCGCCACATCAGATCCGCGACTGGGCCGACCTAGTCAGGGTCTTCGACGGGAACTTTAAGGGGACTTGCGTGCGCCCAGGCAACCCCTGGGATCTACGACGTTGCAAGCAGACAGCGGACGAGCCCCTCCATGACTTCGCTCGATGATTCTTGAAGCAGCGCCTCAAGCTCCCCCACGTGCCTGATGAGGATGTCATTTCAGCGTTCCTCGCAGGCACGACGTGCCAGGATCTAGTCCACGAGCTAGGGCGCTACCGTCCCAAGATGGTCGAGGATCTGATGAACCGTGTCACCAGCTTTGCCTCAGGCGACGAGGCAGTGGGGGCCTTCTTTGGCCGCTCCACGGACAAAGGCAAGGCGGTGGCCGCACCGGAGGGCTCGAGCAAGGGCAACAACGTTAAGAACCGCAACAACAACAACAAAAATAAAAAGAACAAAGGCAAAGGTCAGAAGGCGAAGCGCGACGCCGAAGACGACGACGATGAAGAAACGCTCGTGGGCGCCCTCGAGCATAAGAAGCCTCGAGGCCCCCCTGACGGGGCGGTCTTCGACAAAATGCTCGAGGACCCCTGCCCTTATCACAAGGGTGCCGTGAATCACAAGTTGAAGGACTGCCGACTGATAAAGGGCTTCTACTCCAAGCTCGGTGACAAGAAGGAAGACGCGCCTAAGGGAAAGAACGACAATCGACGCGATGATGGGGACGTGGACTTCCCCCTGGTGCGCGACTGCTTCATGATCTACGGGGGCCTGACCGTCGGGCTCTCGGCTCGAGAGAGAAAGAAGGAGCGCCGGGAGGTCTTTGCACTCCGCCACGACGCCCCCTGGTACCTCGACTGGTCTGATGCGCCGATCACGTTCGACCGTGACGACCATCCGGATCATGTCGTAAATCCGGGAGCATACCCTCTTGTCGTCGACCCCGTCATTGTCGATATACGGTTCTCCAAGGTGTTGATGGATGGGGGCTCGAGCCTCAACATCATATACCTCGAGACCCTCGACCTCCTGGGGATTTCGAGGGACCAGCTCCGACCCAGCGTTGGGGGGTTCCACGGAGTCGTACCAGAGAAGAAGGCACACCCCCTCGGGCACATCGACCTACCTGTCTGCTTTGGCACCCCGGCCAACTTCCGCCGGGAGACGCTCACCTTCGAGGTGGTCGGGTTCCAAGGGACCAATCACGCCATCATCGGCAGGCCCGGCTACGCCAAGTTCATGGCGGTCCCCAACTACACGTACTTGAAGCTCAAGATGCCGGGGCCGAAAGGGGTCATCACCGTCGACACCTCCTACGAGCACGCGTACCACTGCGACATGGAGTGCGTCGAGCGTGGGGAGGCAAACGTCCAACTCGACTCGCTCGAGGCCCTGGCTAACCTGGCCACCGAGGAGGCCCCTAATGCAAAGCGCTACGCTGGCACCTTCGAGCCAGCGGAGCACACCAAGCAGATACCCGTTGACCCGACCTCGACCGATGGCAAGACGCTGGCCATCAGCGCCAGCCTCGAGCCTAAATAGGAAGCAGTGCTCGTCGACTTTCTCCGCGTGAACATCGACATGTTTCCGTGGAGCCCCTCGGACATGCCAGGCATACCGAGGGGAGTCGCCGAGCACGCCTTGGAAATCCAGGCCGGGTCCAGACCGGTGAGACAACGCCTGCGCCGCTTCGACAAGGAGAAGCGCAGGATCATCGGTGAAGAGGTGCACAAGCTTTTGGCGGCTGGATTCATCAAGGAGGTATTTCACCCGGAGTGGCTAGCTAACCCTGTACTAGTTATGAAAAAGAATGGAAAAATGCGGATGTGTGTAGACTGCACTGGTCTGAATAAAGCATGTTCAAAAGTTCCATTTCCTTTACCTAGAATTGATCAGATTGTCGATTCCACTGCGGGGTGCGAAGTACTTTCATTTCTCGATGCGTATTCCGGCTACCACCAAATTAAAATGAAAGAATCTGACGAGCTCGCTACCTCCTTTATTACGCCTTTTGGTATGTATTGCTATGTTACAATGCCCTTCGGCCTTCGAAACGCTGGGGCAACATATCAGCGTTGTATGCAGCACGTCTTTGGCGAACACGTAGGCAAAACCGTCGAAGCCTACGTCGACGACATCGTGGTTAAGACCAAGAAAGTCGGGGACCTCATCAGCGATCTCGAGACCACGTTCGAGTGCCTCCGGGCCAAGAATGTGAAACTCAACCCCGAGAAATGTGTCTTTGGTGTGCCCCGAGGTATGCTACTTGGCTAGATTGTCTCACAACGGGGGATCGACGCCAACCCCAAAAAGATCTCAGCAGTCACGAGGATGGGCCCAATTCGAGACCTCAAGGGCGTACAGAAAGTGACGGGATGCCTGGCTGCTCTCAGCAGGTTCATCTCGAGGCTAGGGGAAAAGGCGCTACCCCTCTACCGCCTGCTGAAGAAAACAGAGCACTTTGCGTGGACCATCGAAGCCGAGGAGGCCCTAACCAAGTTGAAGGGATTGCTGACTTCCGCGACAATTCTCGTACTACCACGACCAGCCCAGGGTGACGATCCCCCCGAGCCTCTCCTCCTCTACGTGGCCGCAACCACCCAGGTGGTCAGCGCGGTCGTAGTCGTCGAGAGACACGAGGAGGGTCACGCGCTACCAGTCCAACGGCCGGTGTACTTCATCAGTGAGGTGCTCTCCGAGGCCAAGGTCCGGTACCCGCACATCCAGAAGCTGCTCTACGGCATTATCATCACGAGGCACAAGCTCCAGCACTACTTCCTCGCTCATCCCGTAACGGTGGTAGCATCCTTCCCCCTCGGAGAAATTATCAACAATCGGGAGGCCACGGGGCGCATTGCCAAATGGTTTGCCGAGCTAATGGGGGAAGCTATCACCTACGCTCCACGAAAAGCCATCAAGTCGCAGGCGCTGGCGGACTTTGTTGCTGAGTGGACCGACACCCAGCTCCCGCCGGCACAAATCCAAGCCGAGCTCTGGACTATGTACTTCGACGGATCCCTCATGAAGACGGGTGTGACACCCTAGTGTCAAGCACTGCATTAGGAATTGCAATTAGCTACTAAGAAGCATAAGCAATGCATTGCATCATTTCATGTGCATGAGAGTGCTTTTGTCTTTTGTTTATTTATTTGGATTTGGATTTCTATTTGACTCGATGATTTAAGTGGATCTCTGCTTGGGCAAAGAGTTTTATAAAATAGAGTTGGAGTTTTTGACCTAGTTCAAAATAGTTTATCAGATAAAAAAAATGAGGCAAAGAAAATGGTTTATGTTGCAAAACTGGCTTTATTTTTGAGGAGGTTGTAAAAATGGTTTTCAGAAAAAGTGTCTTATATGAAAGTTGTACAGAAAATTATTTTGAGCAACTTTCATATTTGGGTCAAAACCTAGTTTGGAGTTTTTGAAACTGTTTTGAATGGTCAAAGTTTGAAAAGAATTTGGAAAAAGAAAAAGGAAAACGATTTTTTTTCCCGGCGCCAACCCTTTCGGCCTTTCGGCCTTTCGGCCCAGCTAGCCCGCGCCCGCGCGCCAGCCCGCTCCCGCACTCGCCCGCGCGCCGCGCGCTCACCGCGCACCGCCGCCCGCCTCACGCCCGTGCCGTACGCCGGCCGCAACCGCCACGTGGCCGCCGTATCCTGCCGAGGATCCTCGCCGGCCACTCCTCGCTCGATCCCCTCTCATCCGAGCACGCAAGCTATCTTCCCCGGCCACTCTCCGCTCGCCTCGCCTGCCGCGCCCACTCGCCGTGCACGACATCGCCCGCGCTGCCTCGCCGACCGCGACGCCGTGGCCCCGCCATGACCACCGGCCGGTCAAGCCGATCAAAACCCCGAGCGCACCGCACTCCCCTCTCCCCACTGCCATTCCAGCTCGCCCGCTCTCACTCCCGCTCTCCCTCTCAGCTCCCACGAACGCGCAAGCATCCGCCACTCTCATCGACCGTTCACCACCATCACTCCCCTCCACCGTTCCGGCCACACCCGACCACCACCATCCAATCCCTCTCGCCAGCCTCTCCGCCTACGCCGTGCACACGCCGTGCGCACATCGCCATCCCCGACCGAGCCCCGACGCCGCCGGAGGACGAAGCACCTCTTTCGGTCCGTCAGTCGCCACCACCGAGCCGCAACGCCGTTCTTCCCCAACCCAAGCTCCACCGACTCCTCTTCTTCATCCTCGAGCTTCACCGAGCCAAGGCAAGGTGAGAACACCACCCAGTCTCAACGCTACCGTCTTCTACCACCCGTTTCTCTCCGGCCGAGCGCCATGGGCGCCGCCGCGGACCTCGCTCGTGGCCAAGCTCCTCTGGAGCCACCCGGGCCAAACCAACCCCGTAGCTTTGCTCCTTAGGGTTCACTCGAGCTTTTGCCTCCCCCAATTTCTCCGGCCGCCGCCGGAAACGGCGTAGCCGCGCGTTGCCGCCATCACCGTGCGCCGCCGCTCGCTGCCAGCATGCTCCGGCCGTGCGCTAGCCAAACCACCTACACCACTCGATGCGCCTCGTCGAGTCGAGTTCACAAGCCTAGCTTCCCCGCCGGCGACCTCACCATCGGTGAGGAATCGACGGTCAAACCTCTCCCCTGTTTTCCGTCTCGCCCGAGCCCTCGAGCCAGGCCTCGGACAGGCGATTGTTTTCCGTCTCGCCCGAGCCATCTCGCCCGAGCCCTCGAGCCAGGCCTCGGACGGGCGATTGCTTTCCGTCTCGCCCGAGCCCTCGAGCCAGGCCTCGGACGGGCGATTGTTTCCGTCTCGCCCAAGCCCTCGAGCCAGGCCTCGGACGGGCGATTGTTTCCGTCTCGCCCGAGCCCTCGAGCCAGGCCTCGGACGGGCGATTGTTTCTGTCTCGCCCAAGCCCTCGAGCCAGGCCTCGGACGGGCGATTGTTTCCGTCTCGTCCGAGCCCTCGAGCCAGGCCTCGGACGGACGATTGTTTCCGTCTCGCCCGAGCCTCCGAGCCATGCCTTGGACAGACGTTTGTTTCCGTCATCTCGCTCGAGCTAGGCCTCGAGCGAACCCTCGGGCGCTGTCACGTTCGAGCCGGGCCTCGAGCGAACGCACACCTATTCCGTGCGCCGAGTGTTTTCCAGAAAACGTTTTCCAAAATGTTTTTCTATTTCCAGTAAATGCTTGTTTATTTTGTAGATCCTGTTTTGTTAGTCCAAATGGAGTGCTTTTAGTTTTGTTAGCTTGTTTGTGAGTAGATCTGTCATGGAAAAATATGAAAGTATTTTTGGCAGAAGTTTATTTTACTATTTTTATTTATTCCAGTTTATATGCTCTTGCTAAGATAAATGGTTATATATGTTTTCTGGTTGAGTTAATTCGTGGAAAATTTTGTGTAATTTTATTATCATGTTTTACACCTGTGAAAAATATATGATGCACTATTTATGTGGAAAAAGTTTCTGTTATGGTTTAAAGTCCTTTTTGGCTGATTTCTTAGAATAAATGTTAAGGTGTTTTATATGCTGAAATAAAATATGGGAAAATTTGTATAGTCTTTGTTTATTATGTCCAAGCTAAGAAAAATGTAAGCATGATCTGTTATGTGAAGAAATATGAAGTTGCTTTACAAAGGTGCTTTTCTGTGTTTTCCTTTGAAAATTCATGTAAGAAATAATATAATGTTTCTGTTCATGTAACTTTCTTAATAAGCATAAAATGTGAAGTAGAATCTGGGAAAAATATGAAATAGAGTTGTGCACCCTTTTACAGTAGGGTTGTAGTTCAAAGTACCTTTTTGGGCTGTTTGCTTGTCATTTTTGTATCTGCAGTTCGGTATTTTATTTTTAGCTGAAATTTGTTCAGTGGAGTCCAGCAACTGTTGTTTGCCTTCTGGAATTTTCGTGGATTTTTCTGAGTCCAGAAAAGTGCACTTGCAGTTCAAACCTAAGTTTCTTTTGAATTATTAAATAAGAAAAAGGTGAATAAATGGATTTTGTTTTATGAATTAAATAAGTATTTACCTCAATGCCGAAAGTGGTTCACAAGTTGGTTTTTGTTGGTTTGCAAGAAATGCTCTTTTTCATACCACACATCTTGCACCCGCATTGTAATTATTTATTATTCGTCGCATGCAATAGGATCGACACTCCCGGAGCCCGAGCAGGAGCCAGAAGTAAACGCCGAGCAGCAGATTCTGGAGCTCCAGCAAGCCGAGGAAGTCGACCCCGCCAGCGACACTAACTTGCCCGAGTGCCCCTCCCACGAGGCCTCGGTCTTCACCCAAAGCAAGCCCCGGAGCATTCCAAGCCTCCTATTATTTACAATTAAATTACTTGAGTACTTTTATATTGTGATGCATTAGGTTTAGGAGTTGGAATGAATCCTACTTGCTGCATTACCATTCCTTGGTTATTGATTAAATATCTACCTTGTTATCCTGTTATTTAATTACAATGTAGAATTGCTTAGCCTGCTTAATAAAAGTAGTAGTTAAGGATGTTCCCGTAATACCCTGATTGGTAGTTACCGGATCACGGTTGGCTATATTTGCTATCGTGGAAAAGAACCTGAGTAGTAATGAAATACGGTCAACTAGAAGGCAAGGCACCAAGTTGGAACTTGGGGGCAGTCCGTCCGTTGGATCGTGTAGGTTTGTATCGATGTTGGCCCTCGTTCATTTTTGAACGCGCCCTTTTACTTAGGGATATGTCAGTGTCGTAATCATCGACCCCAAAGCCGGTTAGAAGCTGTTCGGGCCGGTCTCAACCCGTGTCGTGCCCTCTATTATGGAAATTGCGATCTGCCGCGTGAGGCCATCGCCAGGTTCCAATTGGGCGGTCCGTGCTTGAACCGCGACGATTACCACCACGAACAAGCATCGAGCGGTTGCCCAATGCATGGACCCGACGGGGAAAGTGTGGGCTGGTATTAAAGGTCTTTCATCAGCTGGTTTGGAATTCGATTCGAGTCGCCGTCTCCCCGGTTAGTGGGAAACTATGACGAGCTTCACCACGATACAACTCCATGTGATGTTTTAAAGGTTCAACTAAAATGTGGATAAGTCAATTGGATATGGTTATATTATTAATTGGTAGATTCAAGTGAGTGCTCTAGTACAGGTGAAAAACCTAGAATTAAGGAATAGGTCTAAAATGACAGCTCATCATTATCATTAATTACCTCTTATCTAAAATTAAGCTTTTCGCAACTGAAAGATCCCAGCTCTACCTCAAAAGCCTTGCATACCCTTGGAGTCTTTATTTTCAGTTGGACGGGTAAGTCTAGCTGAGTACATTCCCGTACTCAGGGTTTATCCCATTTGTTGCAGATGGCCAGGTCTACTTTGGCTATTGTAAGCACTGCCTCTACCCAGTGGAAGGTGATGAGGAGTAGGCCCAGGGCAGGGTCGTCCAGAAGCTTCCCTTTTTCTTTTGCTGGTCCGAGACTTCTAGTGTCACATTATATAAAAAGGGAAGAGTGAGTTGTGTGAGTTGGTTTTATCAAACAGTGTTTTATTTGGACCACATGTGTAGTGGTCGTGTTTCAAACTACTTCAGCTTCCGCACTTTTAAACTCGGTATTGTAATAACTCTGTTTTAAATTCGCACTCTGATATTTTAAATTCGGTTTCGTTTTCGTTATGATGTATCTTTACGAATGTAATCCTTGAACGGTGCGATCCTGTATGATGTATGGTGTTAGAAATCCTTCAAGATTTCCGGACTACCGGGGTTGTATGGGTTCAAGTATCAGTCGAAGTCAAACGGATTTGGCTAAGATAATACTTGAGCTCTTATAATCAGGACGGTTCCGCCACAGAGATGGCTCGGGAGCATGGCTCGAGCCGTAGATCGGGCTCGAAGCCCCGGGTGAATCCAGCAGTCCGAGGAAGAAGGCCTGCCGTCACTTTGGGTAAGTAGTGTTTTTCAATTTTGCTGGTAGTGAGGTTTTACTCCCCCCTTTCCTTTATCTTTTGTGATGCGCGCCATCAATGGTTTTTTAGGGGAAAGCACTCCTGGCAGGAGGTGGACCTCGCAGCGTCCAAGCGGACAAAGACCTCGAGCTTGCTGTGGAATAGGCACCTCGAGGTACGGCTTCTTCCTCTGCTCGGGAGGCCGCTTGGCTGGCAAAGGCCCGAGCGGCCATGGCTCGAGGAAGTCAGATGGCCGCCGCGGATCTTGGTGAGGTCGCCGCCATCGACCATGGAGGTCGAGGCATCTTCCTGACTCTGACGACGTCGTTATCTTTTTCAGCAGGGACCGCAGCTTCTGGCATCGATCCTCGTCACCGCGTCCGTCGCGACACCGCCTCTTCCTGCTCCGGTGGTACCTACCGAGGGGGCCGCTTCTCCCGCCGTGACAACCATTTTGGGGGGAGCACCGGAGATAGGCGCGGCTCCGTCGGTGTCTGAGGGGGGGGTTAGCGGCCCCCGAGACCCCAGTCGACGAGAGTCGGCCCACGGCGGAGGGGCAGGAGGGAGAGGCGCTGGTGCCGACGGTGGAGGAGCTCTTGGACGAGCTGGAGCGGGTGCCGCCTCCGGTCGAGGGCCCAACGCTGGAAGAAGCGCTCGAGGCCCCGGTCAGGGGCGACAAGACGCCGGAGGACTCGGCAAGGGAGGAGAGCTTGGGGGCGAGCCACCCCTCGAGTGATCCGCTACCGCTCGGGTCCCGTCCCCACGCGAGGCCGCGCCGTCCCCAGGAGGAGACGGAGCAGCGGGCGGAGACGGAGGAGGGGCGGAGGGAGCCACAGCATGTGCCACCGGTTGGTGGGCCGCAGCCGGCACCGCTCGAGCCGGAGGAGGAGGGCCTGCCCTCGTCGAGGTCGATCGACCGGTGTGGCCGTTTCCTTACGCGTCAAGCTCGCCCCGAGCCATGGTCCCCGTCGAGCGATCAGCCCAACAGGGGGCCCCGCGGGAGGCGCGGTCCATCTTCAGGGAGATGGTCGAGCTCATGGTGGAGGCGGAGCGGTCCTTCTGAGGAGACGGACAGGTCCGCGGGGCGGCGGCTGCCCTAGCTAGGGCGGAGGCGGAGCTCCAGGATCTCCGCGCTGAGCTGAGCCGGAATGCTCAAATGGCGAGCCGGCTCAACGAAGCGCAGGTAGAGGCCCAGGCGGCTCGAGGGGAGGCCGCCCGAGCTAAGGAGGTCCGCCACCGCTCTGGAAGCGTCGAGGAAGGAGGTCGCCGCCGAAGCGAGGCCACCACCGCCCGGTCTGAAGCGGAGGCGGCGAGAAGGAAGCTGCTGACGCCCAAAGCGGAGCCGCCACCGCCCGATCCGCAGCGGAGGCGGCGAAGAAAGAGGCCGAGGATGCCCAGAGCGAGGCCGCCACCGCCCGATCCGCGGCGGAGGCGGCGCGGCAAGAGGTGATCCAGAAGGATCTGGCCCTCGCAGAGACGGGCAAGCTGGTAGAAGACCTCAGGGCCGAAAAGCGCGACGTGCTGTCCGGGAAGCGTAGGCTTGATCAGCGCGTCGATGGCCTTACCAGCGACCTCACCGCTCTGGGCATGCACTGCGAAGGTAATTTTCATGCCTTGCCTTGTTTGATCTCGAGGTTTTTGTCACGCCGCGATCTCACTCCTTCTTGTTTGTTGCGCAGAGGTTGAGAAGATCGCCGAGGAGCTTCGCGGGACGAACCAGGCTCTCCTGGGGCAACTCCAGGACGAGACCATGGTGGCAGAACGAGCGCGCCACCCTCGACAGGCTTGACTCTATGTGGGGCGTCGCTCCGGTAGCCGCGGCAGAGGGCGCAGTGGCTCGAGGCGACGCTTTGGTCGACGCCTTATGCTATTTTGACGCGGCCGCGCGGGACCGAGTCCGGCACGCTCTCCACCATGGCATCAAGCAGGCGCTCACGGCCGTCCGTTCCGGCTTCCGCTTCCCGGTCAATGTCGTCGCCAAGGGCTTCATTGAGATCAAGGGTAGGGACGAGGAATGGAACGATCGCCGGATCGACATGATCGAGAAGGTGGACAAGCCGGGAGCGGCGCTCGCGAAGCTCTTCGAGGAGGACGTGCAGCCTCCGGATGCGGACACGGTGTTGGCGGCCCCCTTCTCCTGGCCCGGACGTCGAGGCTGAGCCCGCCGCGGGAGATCTCGGGGAGGAGTACCAGACCGACGAGGATTAAGACCTGCGTGTCAAATTTGGGCATCGAGGCCCTTTGTAAAAATTTGTGTCGTTACTTGTGGCCTGACGAGGCCATTATGTGTATATGTGACTTGTTTATTTAAAGAAGTTGTTTTCTTTTCAAATTTATTCGATCAATTCTCTTTGTCGCTAGCTCGAGCTTCAACCGGCTTGGTCCGTGTTCCTTCGATACGCGCCACGAGTACCTCGAGGGGTGGCGTAGGTAGGGTACCGTAGCCCAGGGCGTAGGTGGTCGTCTACGTCGACGCCCTCTGACTCTTGGAGGCTCAGGGTATTTACGGATTTAGACGCTGCTAATACGCTCGAGGTGCGAAATCGAGACGAGGGTCGAATTTTTGAAAAAGAAAACGCGTATTTTTTCCGGAGTGTGGGGGGGGCCTGTCAGCCCCCGAGGGAAGGCTCGACCCTGAGCAAAGCAGGGGTCGATGCTACCTTAGTTGCTAAGCAAAATGAAAGACAATGCACGAGTTTGTTCATTCATTTGGGCGTGTTTGTACAAAGCAACAAAATGAATGAGGCCTCGAGGCCTTTAAGGGTAGAAGCGACGTAGCTGAGATATGTTCCACGCGTTCGCCAGGATCCTGCCTTGGTCGTCGAAGAGCTTGTATGTTCCTGGCTTGAGCACCTCAGCTACGGCGTATGGGCCCTCCCACGGAGGTGTGAGCTTGTGGCGCCGTCGATTATCTTGCAGCCGTCGAAGCACGAGGTCCCCCACCGCTAGGTCCCTTTTGCGCACGTGCTTGTCGTGGTAGTGTCGAAGTGTTTGCTGGTAGCGCGCGGAGTTGATGAGTGCCACGTCTCGGGCTTCCTCGAGCTGGTCCTTGGCGTTGGCGAGCTTTTCGTCGTTGGTTTGCTCGTTGTAGGCTTGAAGTCGAGGTGAGCCGTACTCGAGGTCCGTAGGCAAGACGGCCTCGGCGCCGTAGGTTAGGAAGAATGGAGTGAACCCGGTGGCTCGACTCGGCGTAGTCCTGAGGCCCCACAGCACCGAGGGGAGCTTTGCAGCCCACCCCTTTCCGAAATTTTTGAGGGTCTTGAACAGCCTCGGCTTCAGCCCATGGAGTATCATGCGGTTGGCGCGCTCGACCTGCCCGTTGCATTGAGGGTATGCGACCGCGGCCCAGGTCACGCGAATGCTGTTGTCGTCGCAGAAGTTGGTGAACTTTTTGCCCATGAATTGGGTGCCATTGTCGGTGATAATGACGTTAGGCACCCCAAACCGGTACATGATGTCTGCAATGAACTCGACGGCTCTCTCGGAGGTGGGGTCGCCTATGGGCTTGGCTTCGATCCACTTGGTGAATTTGTCGATGGCCACGAGCACATGCGTGTACTTTCCGGTTGTCATCTTGAGGGGACCCACGAGGTCGAGCCCCCAGACGGCAAACGACCAAGTAATGGGGATCATCTGCAGGGCTGTGCGCGGGCTGGTGCGTTTGCTTGGCGTAAAACTGACACCCTTGGCAAGCTCGGACCAGGCGCTTGGCGTCTCCGATGGCGGTTGGCCAGTAGAAGCCCTGTCGGAAGGCGTTCCCTACGAGGGTCCTTGGCGCTGCGTGATGGCCGCAAGCCCCCGAGTGCATGTCGTTGAGGAGCCTGCGTCCCACCTCGAGGGGGATGCAGCGTTGAAGGATTCCTGATGGGCTTCGACGGTACAGCTCCCATTCGTCGCCGTAGATGACGTAGGTCTTTGGCCCTTCGAGCAATGCGTCGGGCCTCCGTCTTGTCTTCTGGTAGCACGCCTTGCGTCAGGTAGTCGAGGAAGGGCATCCGCCAGTCGAGGGGCCGTGATGAAGAAGAAGGCGGGCGTGTCAATCTGCATTGCCTCATCGGATGTCGAGGGGGTCATTCCCGAGGGGTGGCGTTGAAGGTCGAGCCCCCTTGTCTGGCTCGAGGGGTGGCGTCGAGGGGCCAGCCCCTGGGCCGATTTTGACGGATGGCTCGAAAACGTCCCTCGAGAAGACGTCTGGTGGAACCGTGCCGCGCATGGACGCCAACTTTGCCAGCTCGTCTGCGACCTCATTGTACTTTCGAGCTATGTGGTTGAGCTCGAGGCCGTAGAACTTATCTTCTAGCTTGCGCACCTCCCCGCAGTATGCCTCCATCTTGGGATCGATGCAGCTTGAAGCCTTCATAACCTGGTTGATGACGAGCTGCGAGTCCCCTCGGACGTCGAGGCGTCGGACCCCGAGCTTGAGGGCGATGCGCAGCTGTAACACCCCGGGTGTTTAATTAATTAAAATAAATTAGAATTTAATGAGGAAATGGTCAAAACCCTAGATGGAGGAAAATCCTAGCCAGATGTTTGTTGCATTCATGCCGATGCATAATTTTTATTGAGTGAAAAGAATTTTTGGTTAAACCCGTATAGGGCGAATCGAATTTATTCTATTTAGAAAACAAATAAAAGTTTTATAAAAGTTTCAAATTCAAAATTTTATTTGCAAAACCTAGGGAAAATGTTTTTAAAACTTTACAAATTGGTTTTGATTTGAAACTGGTTTTCGAATTTGGATTTGGAAAGAATTTACAAAAGTTTGAGAAAAGAAAAGAGAAAAGAAAAAGGGCAAATGGACTTCACCTTCTCCCTTTCTCCATTTCAGCCCGAGCAGGCCCACTCCCTCCCTCTCTTCTCCCCAGCCCGACCCAAGCCAAGCCCGTTCCCCTTTTCCCAACCCCCCTTCTCCCTCCATCCAGCCAGCCCGACACCCCCTCCTTTTCTCTTGGGTTGAAGCCCACCGCCCTTTTCTCTTTTGGCCCAAGCCGCCGGCCCGTTGGCCACTCTCCCTTCTCCCCTCCCTTCTCTGCGCACAGCTGGCCCAGCCAGGCGGCCCGCATCGCCCTCCCGCCCGCGTGCGCCTGCATCGCCCGCCGCCTGCCGCGCTCCCCCTTCCTTCCCAGTCACTGGCAGCCCGGCCCCACTCGCTGCGTCGCTGACAGGCGAGCCCCACCTGTCGGCGCTTTCCCCTACCTGCCGTCGCCGCCCAACCGTGCCACCCGCACGGGGCCGCGCCCGCTCCGCATCTCACGGCGTCCGCCGATCGCCACCCTCTCCTTTTGTTAGCGGTCGCAGAGGCTCTCCCTCGCGCACACCGCCACCCCCGAACCCTCCTCGTGCCTCCTCTTCTCTGCAACACGTGCGTAAGCTGCTCCATCACGCTGCAGGACGCAGTCGCCGCTCCTCCGCGACATCCACCTTCCCGGGGCCAAACCAGACGAAGAGAACCCTCCGAAGAACTCGCGGTGAGCTCCTCGTGCGATTTACCTTTCCCCATGGTCTCTACTGGCCTCTAGGGCTTCCTCTGGGTGGTGCAGACCCCCTTCTATCAATAGCGCCGCCGTGATCCGCCCCCTCCCCAATCCGTCCTCGGCGACGAGAACACATCTACCCGAACCGTGGAGAGCCCCTCTGTTGATTCCGCCAAACCCCAAGGCCTCTAACGCCTTGTACAGCCGCCCCGCGAGCGCCGGTGAGCTTCGCATCGGCGGAGCCATGGCGCCGCCGGCTCCCGCTCGGACTCCGGCCGCCACCACCGCCCAAAGCCCTCCCCGAGCCGTCCAGATCGTGCCCTACGGCCGAGATTAGATCAGGTCGAACCGGTATGCACCGGACGACGGACTTGGTCCACGACGCCGGCTCTTCCTCGGTCCACCATTTCCCGCAGCCGCATCCACCGCCCCGTGTGGTGCACCGAACCAATAGGAGGTAGGCACGTGGCGCCACCGCTTGCAGATCCGTCCAGCCGCGGAAGTTTTGCAGAAAACCCCTCCACTTTCTGCAGAATAAACCCGCAGTCCAACCGTCCTATTCACTGAGTCTGCAAAACTTGCACCCTAGCCCCTGAGCTTTCAGATAAATGACGCCCAGTCCTGCTGCCATTTCTTTTTCAGTTTTATTTATTTAATTACGAAAATAACTTCAATCTATTTACAGTTTTGCCACTCAGATTCAAATGCTTATAAATTTTGCGTTTTAACTCCGATTTGACCCGTTCAAGTCGCGTTAGATTCGTCTCGTCGAGCTCTACGCATTAGATCTATTTACGTCCTGTTTTACTGCTGTTGATGTACTGTTATTTATTTATTTTGTTGGGCCATGTGATGATGGTTGATCCAGAGAGTGCGGAGTTCGAGGACGCTCCAGACCCTTCTTGTGATCCAGTTGTTTCGACCCAGCCCGAAGGCAAGTGTTCTTGAACATCTTGCTCCCGTATTTATTTTACTTTTATTAGAGTAGTTAGATCTAGTAGATGCATGCAGTCTTAAATTGAATCCCATGTTAAGGTTTACTAGAACTTGTTCATATTTTCCTTGTCACCTGGTTTGGGATGTGTTGGGTAGACGTCATGCTTAGCCCTGCTGTCTTGGGATGGGATGGTTATTATAATTAATTCTGATTAATGATCTATGGAACATGTGGACTGGTAATGAGTAGTATGGTGAGTAGGTAAATCCGGCAGGATGGGACCGTACTGGTGGTTTTTGTGCCGTGCGACTCGGCAGCTGCTTTTGGTTTTTGGTTCTGGGCTCGTGCTAGATTATCCTGCCTGGATCCCTAGGACCCGGTTCTCGGAGCATGTAACCCGGTTACACAGCACAGCCATGAGGTCTGGATGGGCTGGATCTGGCTAATTAATTAGTTTCCTCCAAGTTATGCTACACGGGGTTTGTTTTAGTGGCTCAAGAGGGGTCCCTTGGGGTCGTAGACTTATGGACAGGGGAGAAACCTTAGAGTACGTGTAACACAGGCTTGGAGGGGCTTTGTAAAGGCCTTGTAGTGCGACCCGCTGTGCACCTTGGCAGTGTTTGGCGTGATGGGGAACGCATGACTCATGGGTAAAGATGTGCAAACTCTGCAGAGTATTAAAACTGATATATCAGCCGTGCTCACGGTCACGAGCGGGCTTGGACTTCTTCGAGATTAGTTGGTGGGTTGGTTCTAGTTCGTTAGAGAAGCCTTATGTGGTTATTAGTCTCATATGACATGGTACAAGGCTTCTTCTACGCAGGTTACTGCTTGGTACGGGAGCGAAATCCCAGGCTCGGGCGCAGACCTGGTGTTATTACGGAAGGTAGCTCTCTATGTCGTGACGTATGGAACTAATACACATAGGACTCCTTGTAACGACCTGGTTCGGGTTATCTGATGGACTTCAGGTATGGTTTGCCTGATGGACTTCAGGTGACGGTGCTTGGTGCGACTCCAAGTGTGGTTGCTTGGTGGACTCCAAGTGTTGGTTGCTCGGTGTGACTCCGAGTGTAGTTTGCTCGATGCGACTCCGAGTATGGTTACTGTTACCGATGAAGACTGTGGATATAATATAGTAAATAAGTGCATAGGATTAATAGGATTAATAGGGTGTGTTGCTTTAGGCGCTTGAGTCAAACGAGTCAGCCTACCTTTGTTAATACCTCATAAGCATTTATTTCCTACACTTGCGGAGTACATTTCGATGTGCTCGCCCTTCCTCTTTGAACCCCCTGCTACACCACCCAGACGTTGGAGTCTACGACGCAGAGTAGGAGTACCGAGAAGATGGTGGATACGGCCCCGACAACTTGTACCCAGAAGACGGTGGATACAACCCAGACGACTTGCACTAGGATGGCGCAGCCCCGGTCGACCTTCCTGTGGAGATGGCGTCCAGTTTCCGCGAGACTACATTAGAGTTAGACTGAGAGTCTGCACTTTTCTTCTAGACCCGAGGGTCATTTTTGTAATAATGCATGATATATTAATAAAGCATTGTTTTGATATTTACTATGATGTGGATATATGTATGAAAATTGATCCTGGCATACATATATTGTGCTCCAATTTTGTTCTTAAAATTGGGGTGTCACAGCAGCCCATTGCTGAGGGCCTCGTACTCGGCGACGTTGTTGGAGGCGGGGAAGTGCAAGCGTATCAGGTAGCGCATGTGGACTCCGAGGGGTGAGATGAAGAGCAGGCCGGCGCCTGCTTCCCGTCTTCATGAGGGATCCGTCGAAGTACATGGTCCAGAGCTCGGCTTGGATTTGTGCCGGCGGGAGCTGGGTGTCGTCCATTCAGCAACGAAGTCCGCCAACGCTTGCGACTTGATGGCTTTTCGCGGGGCATAGGTGATGGCCCTCCCCCATTAGCTCGGCGGACCACATGGCGATGCGCCCCGTGGCCTCTCGGTTGTTGATAATCTCCCCGAGGGGGAAGGATGACACCACCGTTACGGGAATGAGCGAGGAAGTAGTGCTGGAGCTTGCGTCTCGTGATGATGATGCCGTAGAGCAGCTTCTGGATGTGCGGGTACTGGATCTTGGCCTCGGAGAGCACCTCACTGGTGAAGTACACCGGACGTTGGACCGGCAACGCATGGCCCTCCTCGTGCCTCTCGACGGCAATGACCGCACTGACCACCTGAGGGGTTGCGGCCACATAGAGGAGGAGAGGCTCGGGGGGATCGCCAACCTGGGCTGGTCGCGGTGGCACGAGAATTGGGCGCGGAAGTCAAGCAACCCCTTCAACTTGGTTAAGCCTCCTCGGCTTCGACAGTCCACGCAAAGCGTTCGTCTTCTTCAGCAGGCGGTAGAGGGGTAGCGCTTTTTCCCCTAGCCTCGAGATGAATCTGCTGAGAGCGGCTAGGCAGCCTTCTTCAGCAGGCGGTAGAGGGGGTAGCGCTTTTTTCCCCTAGCCTCGAGATGAAATCTGCTGAGAGCGGCTAGGCAGCCTGTCACTTCTGCACACCCTTGAGGTCTCGAATTGGGCCCATCCTCGTGACCGCGGAGATTTTTCGGGGTTGGCCTCGATCCCCCGTCGTGAGACAATGTAGCCAAGTAGCATGCCCCGAGGCACACCAAAGACACACTTCTCGGGGTGAGCTTCACATTCTTGGCCCGGAGGCACTCGAACGTGGTCTCGAGATCGCTGATGAGGTTCCGACTTTCTTGGTTTTGACCACGATGTCATCGACGTAGGCCTCGACGGTTTTGCCTATGTGTTCGCCAAAGACATGCTGCATGCAACGTTGGTACGTTGCCCCGGCGTTTCGAAGGCCGAAGGGCATTGGCATAAGTAGACAATACAATGATCCAAAAGGCGTAAACAAAAGAGGTAGCGAGTTCGTCGGATTCTTTCATCAATACTCTGTGGTAGCACGGAATACGCACCGAGAAATGAAGTACTTCACACCCCCGCAGTGGGATCGGACAATCTGATCAATTCTAGGTAAAGGAAATGGAACCTATGGACACGCTTTATTCAGACCAGCGTAGTCTACACACATCCGCATTTCCATTCTTTTTCCTAACCTAGTACAGGGTTAGCTAGCCACTCCGGGTGAAATACCTCCTTGATGAATCCGGCCGCCAAAAGCTTGTGCACCTCCTCGCCGATGATCCTGCGCTTTTCCTCGTCGAAGCGGCGCAGGCGTTGCTTCACCGGTCTGGACCCGGGCTGGATCTCCAAGGCGTGCTCGGCGACTTCCCTCGGTATGCCCGGCATGTCCGAGGGGCCCCACGCAAACATGTCGATGTTCGCGCGGAGAAAGTCGACGAGCACTGCTTCCTATTTAGGCTCGAGGCTGGCACTGATGGTCAGCGTCTTGCCATGGGTCGAGGTCGGGTCGACGGGTATCTGGTTGGTGTGCTCCGCCGGCTCGAAGGTGCCAGCGTGGCGCTTTGCTTCAGGGGCCTCTTCGGTGGCCAAGGCTGCTAGGGCCTCGAGCGAGTCGAGGTGGACATTGGTGTGGCAGAACCTCGCGATAATGTGGCCCACCTGCACACGTCATCGTCATAAGGAGCCCAATGACAGTGCAAATGAAACACATTACTGGAAAGATCTGTCGGGGTCCCCGAGAGAACCCCGAATTATCCACGAACCACAGGATCATCATCATGAAGGTTGGAATAATTACAACATTACGACATTTGATACAAAATACCATCGGAATGCGGAAGCAAGATAGATAACCTTTACAAAACATGAATAAGTTACTTTTACATAAACATAACTTGTATTGAGGAAGCAGGAGAGTATTATAGAACCACACTTAGGTGGAGTACCTAAGTTGGAGAAGAAGAACAACCAGATCATGTCAAGCCCACTGACATGATCATGATCAACATCAACTGCTAGAAACCTGCAACAGGGAATTAACAAACCCTGAGTACTGTCGGTACTCCGCAAGACTTACCCGTCAACAAAAAGACTTCAGGGTCATGCTGGTTTGGGTAGGCTCAACAGTATTTTTCATTTGCATAAAAGCTTACTAAAGTAATCCTAGATCCAAATTTTACTTAATCATTTAAGTACTTGGTAAAAACTGAAAGTGAACACTAGTGAAAGATCATTATCATTCTTTCTTAAACCCATTCCATTTCCATTCTACGGTGCGGGTCAGTGGATTGAGGCTCCATATCCGAGGAAACACGGCGATTCGAATCGATTAAACCCAGCTGGGGATTCAGTACCACACGACATATGTAGAACTTAATCTTGCATATGTCAACCCTATCTATAGATCCTCCCATACAAGAACGGGTCCAGCGTCACCCGAGAGTACAGTACACCTCGAACCCAACTATCTCATAGTCCCGAGGGTACACGCTACTCCCGCCATCTCTCCACTCCCAGTACGCGGTTGGCCGTTCTCAAGTATCGTAATAGCTATAGACGAGGCTTACCACCGCATGTGGGCTGTACTCAAAGGTCTCAATCACAGCAGGTCAACAACGATACTGCAGAGGCGGTGGGCGTGGACTGCCGCGGGGTTGTTGAGGCCAAACGGGAACCGTGGTTGTCGGGCGCGGTACACCCCGTGCGGGAGGGGGCCTGGTGTGTCGACGGAGGAGGTCGGGACTGTGCCAGGCTCCGGTCGTGGCGTGACGAACGCGAACCCGCTGGGGGAGTGCGCGCGCGCCCTAGAAGTCTCCGGCCGTGCGCCGGGCAGATTCCCTCGGGGCCCTTGCGTCGGCCGCGGAGGAAGTGGGCGTGACGCTGCGCTTCCCTCGTCGAAGCGGCGCAGGCGTTGCTTCACCGGTCTGGACCCGGCCTGGATCTCCAAGGCGTGCTCGGCGACTTCCCTCAGTATGCCCGGCATGTCCGAGGGTCCCCACGCAAACATGTCGATGTTCGCACGGAGAAAGTCGACGAGCACTGCTTCCTATTTAGGCTCGAGGCTGGCACTGACGGTCAGCGTCTTGCCATTGGTCGAGGTCGGGTCGACGAGTATCTGCTTGGTGTGCTCCGCCGGCTCGAAGGTGCCAGCGTGGCGCTTTGCTTCGGGGGCCTCTTCGGTGGCCAAGGCTGCTAGGGCCTCGAGCGAGTCGAGGTGGACATTGGCCTCCCCACGCTCGACGCACTCCACGTCGCAGCGGTACGCGTGCTCGTAGGAGGCGCCGACGGTGATGACCCCTTTCAGCCCTGGCATCTTGAGCTTCAAGTACGTGTAGTTGGGGACCGTCATGAACTTAGCATAGCCGGGCCTGCCGATGATCGCGTGGTAGGTCCCTTGGAACCCGACCACCTCGAAGGTGAGCGTCTCTCGGCGGAAGTTGGCCGGCGTGCCAAAGCAGACAGGCAGGTCGATGTGCCCGAGGGGATGTGCCTTCTTCCCCGGTACGACTCCGTGGAACCCCCCGACGCTGGGTCGGAGCTGGTCCCTCAAAATCCCCAGGAGGTCGAGGGTCTCGAGGTATATGATGTTGAGGCTCGAGCCCCCATCCATCAACACCTTGGAGAACCGTACGTCGACTATGACGGGGTCGACGACGAGGGGGTACGCCCCCGGGTTTATGACACGGTCCGGATGGTCGTCACGGTCAAACGTGATCGGCGCATCAGACCAGTCAAGATACTGGGGGGCGTCGTGGCAGAGCGCAAAGATCTCCCGGCGCTCCTTCTTTCTTTCTCGAGCTGAGAGCCCGACGGTTGACCCCCCGTAGATCATGTAGCAGTCGCGCACCGGGGGGAAGTTGTCGTCCGCGTCACCACCGCCGCGCCGATCGTTGTCCTTGCCCTTAGGCGCGTCTTCTTTCTTATCGGCGAGCTTGGAGTAGAAGCTTTTCAACAGTCGGCAGTCCTTTAACTTGTGATTTACGGGGGCCCTTGTGATAAGTGCAGGGGTCCTCGAGCATCTGGTCGAAAACAGCCCCGTCAGGGGGGCCTCGGGGCTTCTTAGGCTCGAGGGCGCCTGCGAGCACCTCTTCGTCGTCGTCGTCATTGGCGTCGCGCTTCGCCTTCTGACCTTTGCGTTTGTTCTTCTTCTTTTTGTTGCTGTTATTGTTGTCGTTCTTGGCGTCGTTGCCCTTGTTCGAGCCCTCCGGCGCGGTCACTGCCTTACCTTTGTCCGTGGAACGGCCAAAGAAGGCCCCCACTGCCTCGTCGCCTGAGGCAAAGCTGGTGACACGATCCATCAGGTCCTCGACCGTCCTGGGACGGTAGCGTCCTAGCTCATGAACTAGCTCTTGGCATGTCGTGCCCGCGAGGAACGCTGAGATGACGTCCTCATCGGGCACGTGGGGGAGCTCGAGGCGCTGCTTCGAGAATCGTCGAGCAAAGTCGTGGAGGGGCTCGTCCGCTGCCTACCTGCAACGTCGTAGATCCCATGGGTTGCCTGGGCGCACGCAAGTCCCCTTGAAATTCCCGTCGAAGACCCTGACTAGGTCAGCCCAGTCGTCGATCCGATCCGGCAGGAGCCCCTCGAGCCACCGGCGGGCAGTGTCCGAGAGGTAAAGTGGGAGTTGGCGTATGATCACACGGTCGTCGTTCTTCGCTCCGCCCAGTTGGCAGCCTAGGCGGAAGTCCGAGAGCCAGAGCTTGGGCTCGACCTCCTCGTCATACTTCACGATGTTGGTCGGTGGTCGGAAGCGGTCGGGGAGGGTTGAGCTGCGGATGGCCCGGCTGAAGACTCTGGGGCCCGGGGGCTCGAGGGCTTGCCGGTCCTCGTCACTGTCGTAGCGCCCCCCCTCGATGGGCGCTATAGCCACGCTCTTGGCCCCCCTTGTCCTTGCGCCGGCGGTTGATGTCGTTGTGGGCGTCATTGGGGTCTCGAGGTGGCCGGGCGTCGACGATCCGTTCCCGGACTGGCCTAGCTCGAGAGGCGTCCGACTGGTGAACGGACGTCTCGCGCTCGTTGCGGGGCGTGTCTGCTGGTTTCTCCGAGGCCGCCCCGCGCCGCCGCGAGGCTGAGCTCTCGGCCTGCTGCACAGCGGCTGTCTCGAGGAGGTTCTTCATTTCCCCAAGCATGCGCCTGGCGTCAGGGTTGGAGACGGCGGGTAGATCACGGAGCAGCATTGCCGCCGCCACCACGTTCTGCCCGGCTCGCGGGAAACGCACCTCGGGGCGTGCTGGCGCCCCATCCTCGAGGATCTGCCGGTGGACCTCTCGAGCTCGGCCACGAACACCGGCGCCTCGAGGCTGGGCTGGTCCTTGTGCTAGGGTTTTCTCGAGCTGCAGCAGGCGTTGTCGATCCTCCTCAGCCTTGGCGATGGCCTCCCGCAGCTGCGCGAGCTGCGCCGTTCGGTCGTCGCTGTGCTGAGATGGTGCAGCCGGTGCCGGGGGTTCGTTCCTCCCCTGAACGCGT
>CM019822.1:52344738-52698867 GCA_009763385.1 Coix lacryma-jobi var. lacryma-jobi | reverse complement strand
GGAACTTGTTGAAGACCAAAGAATTACAATGTATTGGAACCAAATGGGTATTTCGAAATAAGCAAGATCAAGATGGGATAGTAGTAAGAAACAAAGCAAGATTGGTAGCTCAAGGTTACACTCAAGTTGAAGGTCTTGATTTTGGAGAAACATATGCACCGTTGCAAGAATGGAAGCAATTAGAATTCTATTGGCTTATGCATGTGCTCATAATATCAAGTTATATCAAATGGATGTCAAAAGTGCATTTCTCAATGGGTATATCAATGAGTTAGTATTTGTAGAACAACCTCCCTGTTTTGAAGATGACAAGAAGCTCAACCATGTTTACAAGCTCAAGAAGGCGTTGTATGGTTTGAAGCAAGCACCAAGAGCATGGTACGAGAGGTTAGAGATTTCCTACTCTCTAAAGGGTTCAAGATGGGCAAGGTTGATACTACTCTCTTCACCAAAAGATTGGCAAAGACTTGTTTGTGTTGCAATATATGTTGATGATATTATCTTTGGGTCAACCAACCAGAGTTTTGTGAAGAGTTTGGGAATATGATGGCAAATGAGTTTGAGATGTCTATGATTGGAGAGCTTAGTTACTTCCTTGGTCTTCAAATCAAGCAAATGAAGAATGGCACTTTTGTGAGTCAAGGCAAGTACATCAAAGATTGCTCAGAAGTTTGGTCTAAATGATGCAAAAGCTATTAGTACACCTATGGGAACAAATGGACATTTGGATAGTGATGCTAGTGGCAACATGGTGGATCAAAAGTTGTATCGGTCTATGATTGGAAGCTTACTCTATGTGACCGCTTCTAGGTCGGACGTCATGTTTAGTGTATGCATGTGTGCAAGATTTCAAGCTTCACCAAGAGAGAATCACCTGAAGCAACTAAAAGAATATTGAATATATTTTGAAGCATAACACAAATGTTGGATTGTGGTATCCCAAGGGGTCAACTTTTTAGTTGATTGGATATTCGTACTCCGATATGGCAGGGTGGCAAGTTTGATAGAAAAAGCACATCAGGCACATGTCAATTACTTGGAAGATCACTTGTATCATGGTCATCGAAAAGCAAAATAGTGTTTGCACTTTCAAACCGCCGAAGCAGAATACCTCTCCGCAGGGAGTTGTTGTGCTCAATTACTTTGGATGACTTTGGAATTAAATTCCAACAAGTACCATTGCTATGTGACCATGAGAGTGCAGTGAAGCTCACCAACAATCCAGTACAAACATTCAAGAACAAGCACATTGACATTCGCCATCACTTCATAAGAGACCATCAACAAAAGGGTGATATTTCAATTGAGAATGTTGGTACCGATGATCAACTTGCCGATATATTCACCAAGCCACTTGATGAAAGAGATTTTGCAAGCTAAGGAATGAATTGAATATACTTGATCTCTCAAATATGAGTTGATGCACCCTCCATTATATGACATGCCTTCCCTTCGACAAAGCAAAGGTAAAATTGGTTTGGCATGACATTCATTCTTGCTAAGATATGTTTAGTGCATTTAATCATTCCTTGCATCTTATAGGCTCATTCATGAAAATAAAATACTTTTGATGTACATATGGAACCACTATTGCTTCTATGTTTGATATGATCTAGTGGTAGCATATGACACGTTTTATAGCTTGTGAACCTAGTGTTTGATCTTGAAAACAAGCATTCAGTGTTTAACCGACGTGAGTAAGATAACCATTGAAAGATGTGTGAAGAAGCTTACTCTAGAGCAAACCATGTTAAATATCTTATGTTTTTTGCTAGGTTTAAACCATACTGTGAACTTGATCACCCTATTGATTAACTTAACTCCTATTAAAATTGGTGTGCCTTTTTTGGTACTTAATGACAAAGGGGAGAAATGGTTCTAAGATAGATAAAGTAGGTATAAACAAGGGAGGATCAATTAAAATTTGAGCACATAAGTCGGGGGAGCAAGCTCATGAACTTATTGTTGCATTTGAATGTGCATATTCATATGATGATTGCATTGTAAAAATTTAATTCAATATCATGCTTGTTGTGATGTATCTAGAAATAAATTTTGAATGATGATTGTGACTAGCAGTGCATAAGTGGTAGCTAGATGTATCTGTTTTTGCAAAGTGTTACTAGAACCTTTATATAATGTTGATCTCATAAGGTATCTAGTGTTTTTGTAAGTCTAGCTAATCAAGATGCTAAGGATGGTGTACATTGGCAACTCCGATTGGTATCACGCTTCAAAGGTCCATTCTTTGTACCTTAGCATCATTTGATAGTATTTCACTCCCACATTTCATATTCATGCATATGTGCCGAACTTGAACCAACCTATAGCACATACGTAGGGGGAGCTAATACTACCAGAGGTGACTCAAATTTTTCAAAATTATATTTGTAAAAGGTTGTCATCAATTACAAAAGGGGGAGATTGAAAGTCCCTGTTTGTTTTTTGGGTAATTGATGTCACCTAGTGTACTAACCTTGTCATGAGATGTTTATGAGCTAGGATGGTACACACCAAGTGCAGGACTATACAATAAACATTGTTTGGGGGTGGTGACCAAAAGATAAATCAGGTGCTCCACATTTGGAGAAGAAGAAGAAGAGAAAAGCAAATCCTATTGAGATCAAGGCAAAGGTATAAATAGGAATTTTTTTTTGGCACTCAAGACAACCATAGAGGGTGTGAGTGCATTTAGGATAGAATAGCCGTACTATTAAGAGGGGAATATCTCAGTGATCACGGTTATCAAGTGCCACTAGGAGGATTCATACATGCATATGCATTAGGACCTAGTGTGCTAACTCGAATTCTTTGAAAATGTTTGTGAAAATGCCAACACACATGCCAAGATGATGAACACTTGGTGGTGTTAGCACTTTTTCAAAGGAGAAGTTGTTGAAGTAGTTTTGGATCAACACAGAGAAGAAATGAAGTTTTCTGTGTATGGTCGGTGGTACCGACCAGGGTGGTCGGTGGTACCGCCCATAGGTGCTGCTGCGTGCAGCCCTCTCTGTGTTGGAGCGTTTTTTTTGGCTGGCGGTGGTACCGCCGCCATAACCTCGGTACTACCGCCGGCGGTGGTACCGACCAGAGGGTCGGTGGTACCGTGGCTCTAAAGGGTTTCGCGAGGCTCTCTGTGTAGATTTGAAAATGGCCTGCCGGTAGTACCGCCATAACCTCGGTAGTACCGCGCCCGGTGCTACCTACCCAAGGCCGGTGATTGGCAAGTTTGCGGAGCTCTCTGAGTTGAGTGGAAGTTGACCTGGCGGTGGTACCGCCATAGGGCCGGTACCACCGGGCTCAGAAGTACCGACCAGGGGATCGGTAGTTCAAAGGTCTGGAGGAAGTTTTTGAATGCGTTCTATGTAGATCCGAAAGTAGCCTGTCGGTAGTACCGCCATAGGGCTACGTACTACCGACCCGGAGGTACCGACCAGAGAGTCGGTGCTTCGCCTAAATCAGCGGGTCGTGTGTTAACGGCTAGTTTGACTCTGTCGGTACTACCGCCCAGGAGGGGTCGGTACTACCGACCAAGCGCAGAAAGGTAGGGTTCGGGCTGTCGTCCTCCCCTCTCTATAAATTGGCCGTGGCCGCCTTTGGGGACTTTTTTTCTTGACCTTCCGACTTCTTGAACATCCTCTTGAGCAAGATCTAATCCCTCCCTCCGATCTCTTTGCTTGTAATTGCGAATCCTAGTGAGATGGAGAGATCCAAGTGCATTTGCTTGTGAGTTTGCATCTAGTGGCACTTGGCGATTGTTGTTGCTGCGGATATTCTTATTACTCTTGGTGGTTGCCGCCACCTAGACGGTTTGAGCAGCGGAGGAGATTAGGCATGAGTGGTGATTGTTCGTGGCCATCTCCCGGTGATTTGTAAGGGGTTTCTTGTACCTTCCGGCGGAGCGCCAAAGGTAACTCTAGTGGATTGCTCGTAGCTTGTGGATCCCCATCTTGTGTTGGTTGTGCGGCACCCTATTGAGGGTTAGACGTGTGATGCCTATTAGCGCGTGAACCTCCAAGTGGGTGTATCGCTACAACGGGGACGTAGCTTGCCGGCAAGCAAGTGAACCTCGGAGGAAAAATTATTGTGTCAACCTGTCTCCGTGGTATTCTTTGATATTCATTTATTAATCTCTTGCCGGCTCGGTATACACACCTCTATCTTTGTACTTACATTTGTTACTTTCTTGCAAGTTAATATTATACCTTGTTGTTAGTTACATTCTCTTATCTTGTGTAGTGATATACATTATTGCTTATTTAGTTGTTGAATAGTTCCTTTGATATTGTGTGACTTAGAGTTTGTGGTTATCTAGAATTGTGAATAGGTGGCTTGCATCTGTGTAGAGCTAGCGCAAACTTCGCTTCGCCATTTAGTTGTCTAACTAGTTGGTTAAGTGTTGTTGTAGAAAATTTTTATAGGCTATTCACCCCCCTTTAGCCATTTAGGTCCTTTCACCGAGCCACAGCGGCCCCATCACCAGGCGGACCGCAGCGCACGCGCCTTGGTCACCCCTCTCTCTCGCTGATCTGCGGGCCTCGGCCTCAGCCTTCGCTGCGCGCGCCCGCTCCCTCCCCTCTCTCACCGACACACGGGACCCACCCGTCAGGGTTCCCCTCTCCTCCAGTCGCTCGCTCCTCCCCTGTTCCGCACAGCGCACCGGCCGAGACCGAGTTCCCGCGTCCTCCACGCACTCCGCGCGGCGTATTAATCCACCACACACCGTGCGGGAGTGGATCTCCTTCTCCACCGCACCCCTCCGCGCAGCTGCTCGCCCTCATCTACTCGCTTCTTCGCGTCCGCAACGACCAGCGTACCGAGCTCCGCGGGGAGCCGCTCACTTTCCCTTCTCGGCTTATTTCAACAAGGCCAACAGCCCTGCACGGGCACACTACCCTCCTCGACCTCCATCAGAGCTCCCCGTCCCTCTCTCCTTGCGTCGGTAAGCTCCGCAAGCCGGGCCACCACACCACCGCCGCCTCCGTTGTCGATCTGCCTCGCCCAGGCCACTGTCGGCGTCAAGGACAGCGCCACTGAAGTCTCGGTGAGCTCCTCTCTCTTCCTCGCCCCTCCCCGCAGATTCTAATGGCCCGTAGGGTTAATCTGAGCGGTGCCGACCTCCCCAGCCATGGCGCCACCGTCCTCACCCCTCTGCCGAGCCACCCCTGGCGCCGACGAGCCCTCGGCCGAGTCCACAGTGAGCTCCTGGCCCCTTTCCGCTTCTCTCTACGGTCGCTACCGACCCCTAGGTCTACTCCGGCGAGCTCCGACGGCCCCCTTCCATGGCGCCGCCATCTCTCTCCTCCCGCCGGCTGTTTGCGCCGCTTCCTCCCCCCTTTTGTTTCCTGGCCGCTGGATCACCACTCAACGGCACAGATTAGATCCAACCCCGAAGGGGTATGGACCGAGCGCACCGACGCATGGACTCGGTCCACCGCTGCCACGTCAGTTGGCGCATTGCACACATGGCACACCGGGCCAGCCGCCCGACGACACGCGGCACACACGTCAGCCACCGTGCTGACTGCGCCGACCCCGGCCACTTTTGCTAAAGAGCCCTCGAGTTTTCCTAGAATCAACCGCCGTCCAGATTTACTGTACGCTGAGTCTAGGGTTTCTTGCAGTTTAGCCCTTGCTCTTTCAGGGAAATGAGGCGCAATCCCCCGCACCGTTGCGCTCGTTCACCACACAGCTGGCGCTCGCGGCCTATCACACGCAGCCACCTGGCGCCACGTCTGCATGCGCTGGCGGACTCCGGCGGAAATGCAGAAAACCCCTGTAGTTTCCCAAAACCATCCCGCGCTCCGCTGGTCCTATTCCCTGTGTCTGCCGAATCTTTCCAGCTAGCCCCTGCAGTTTTGGGAAAATGAGGCCGGGTTCCGTTGCCTTTTTAATTCAGTTTTATTTTATTTAAAATACGAAAATGAGTTCAAATAATTTACAGAATTGCCACTGCACTTCAAATGCTCATAACTTTTCGTTTTAAGTCCGATTTGACCCATTCAACTTGCGTTAGATTCGTCTCGTCGAGCTCTACGCGTTAGATCAGTTTATATTCTATTTTCATACTGTTGATGTACTGTTGCTTATATCGTTTGTTTGGGCCATGTGATGATGTTTGATCCAGCGAGTGCGAGCTACGCGGAACCCTAGGATCCAGTCCGTGCCTTCGTCAATCCGACCCAGCCCGAAGGCAAGTGTCCTTGAACATCTTGCTCCTGTATTTATTTTACATTTTGGTATTAGAGTAGATTAGATCCAGTAGATTGCATGCAGTGTCTAAATTGAATCCTATGTTAGGGTTTACTAGATCTTGTTCATATTTTCCTGCAACCTGGTTTGGGAGATATGGGCAAATGTTATTGCTTAGCCCTGCAGTCATGGTTGGGATGGGATGGTTTTAAATATAAATCCTGATTAATGATCTATGGAACATGTGGGTTGGTAATGTTGTAGTATGGTGATTAGGTACATCCGGCAGGATGGACCGTGTGGTGTATGGTTGCCATGGACTTGGCGTACAGTTGCCGTGTGACTCGGCGTTACGGTTTGCCATGGACTTGGCGTTGGTTTGGGTTGGTGGTTTGTTATCTGCCTGGATCCCTAGGACTCGGTTCTCGAAGCCTGTAACCCGGCCAAACAGCGCAAACCATGAGGCCTATATGGCTCTGGGACTGGCTAATTAATTAGAGAAGCCTTATGTGGTTATTAGTCTCATATGATATGGGTACAGAGGCTTCTTCTACGCAGGATACTGCTTGGTACAGGAGACCGGCTCCCAGGCTCGGGCGCCAGACCTGGTGTTATTACGGAAGGTAGCTTCTATGTCGTGACATGTGAGACTAATACATATAGGAGGACTCTTTGTAACGGCCTTGTAGTACGACCCCGCTATGCACCTTGGCAGTGTTTAGCGTGACGGGGAACGCATGACTCATGGGTAAAGATGTGTGAACTCTGCAGAGTATTAAAACTGATATATCAGCCGTGCTCACGGTCACGAGCGGGCTTGGACTTCTTCGAGATTAGTTGGTGGTTTGGTTCTGGTTCGGGTGGCTTGATGGACTTCAGGTGTGGTTTGCCTGATGGACTTCAGGTGTGGTTTGTGCTTGGTGTGACTCCAAGTGTGGTTGCTTGGTGGACTCAAAGTGTTGCGGGGTGACTGACCCGAGTGTGGTTTGCTCGGTGCGACTCCGAGTGTGGTTACTTTTCTCTGGAGACTGTGGTTAAACCTAGTAAATAGGTGCATAGGATTATAGGATTTAATAGGATGTGTTGCTTTAGGTGCTTGAGTCAAACAGAGTCAGCCTACCTTTGTTATTAGCCTCATAAGCATATATTTCCTACACTTGCAGAGTACATTTTGATGTACCACCCTTCCTCTTTGCCCCCCCTGCTACCCCACCCAGACGCGGGAGGCTACGCCGACACGGAGCAGAGTACCGAGAAGACGGTGGATACGACCCAGACGACTTGTACTAGGATGGCGCAACCCCGGTCGACCTTCCGTGGAGATGACGTCCAGTTTCCGTGAAGTCTACATTAGAGTTTATTCATGAGTCTGTACTTTTCTTTTGGACCCGAGGGTCATTTTTTGTAATAAAGTTTGATATATTAATAAAGCATTGTTTTGATATTTACTATGATGTCGATATATGTATGAAAATTGATCCTAGCATACATATATTGTGCCCTCGATTTTGTTCTTAAAATCGGGTGCGACAAAACAATATGCTGGCAGGATGCTTAGCAACAGAAAACATGCCAATCATGACTGGTTCACCCTCAGGAATAGCTTGAAGTTGAGTGTGGTGAACTCGCCCCATTTTGGGAACAGCTCTATTCTGCTTAACCCTTTGCTGACAATTTCGAGATGAAATTATGGGTGGATTTTGGATAGTGGCTGGTTGGTGATAACGACAATCTTGGGTTTTATGCCAGTTTTGCCGCAATTATGGCATGGTTCAATTTTGAGCTGTGGTCGTTTGAAACGAATGCTAGGGGCATTCGGCTGGCGTGGTGCGGAAGAAATGGTAGCAGGTCTAACAAATGACTACTGCAGGCTCTGTTGTGGAGGTGTAGAATATAAGGGGCGGGAAACAGATCGATAAACAATCCCCCGATACGGATCGTTGCTCCCAGTGAATTCCTCCGCAACACCCTTTCTCTTTTTGGCTCTTATTGCTGGTGATATTCACTTCAGAGGCTATGGCAATACCAACAATTTCATCATAGCTGGCCGTGATACAGGTGGTCAGCATAGTCTGGAGCTTAGTATTAAGACCCCGTATAAAACAACTCTTTTTCTTTTCATCCGTATCCACATACTCTGGTGCATACGGTGACATATTAGACAGGTTGAAATTTTCCGCAATTTTCCCCTTCTTATCACATATCCCATAACACTTTCTCTCCTTGCTGCAACTGAAGAAATTCCTCTAGCTTAAATCTGTGAGACCAATCGCTGAAGATAAGAGCCCGAAAAGCATCACAAAAATTCAGCCAAGTAATTTGACATCCATCATGCTGTTAAGCAAGAGAACTCTCACCAACACCAACAGACCCTGAAGTGTTTGTGCGGCAAACAGAGTCTTCTGAATTTCGCTGCACTGAATCAGACTAAGTTTCTGTTCCATGGTGCGAAGCCAATCATCAACCTCCAAAGGTTCTCCTTCTCCGAGAAATATGGGAGGTTGGGTACTCAAAAAGTCAACATAAGTTTTGTCAATCACAGAATCCCGATGACCCTGAGAACCAGATGCAACAGTCTGAGTCAATGCTTGGAGAAGACGCGCATTGTCAGTGCTCACATTGGTCAATTGAGTGACTGCATCAACTAAGTTGGGTGCAATAGGTGGTTGTGACTGAGCTGAGGTATTGGCTTTACTCCGCTTATGCATTTTTCCTGAACGGGTCTTCATTCTGTTGAAACAGCAATAACTATCAGTCCCAGATCTCCATAAGAGTATAGGAAGGTACAACAGGGCAGCAAGAATAGGTTTGATTTCAACTATAGGGGAGGTGTGAAGTGTGTCATTTTTATTATATGATGCATGCGCGATCCTTTCGTCTAACAACTCGAGCTTACCGACATGTTAGCACAAACATCAAAACAAAACACCCACAAGTGTCGTAACACTTGGGATTTTCTTTTATAACTTAGGGCAAAAAGTAAATCATGCTATCCCGCTCCTACTACTCAACACCAAGCTATGGCCTCACTCAAAATAAAGATTTAGAAGATCCCAATAGAAGGAAAAGTTCTATTCTAAAGAAAGCACAAGATGAGTCAGATGAAGCTTTTGATTAAAACAATCTCGTAAACCATTTTAAATAACTTTTGAAGTTTTGCATGGCCGTACAAGCCATGTCCCCATAACTGATCGCTCCGATACCAGCTGTGGCAGAACCTCCCGGTAATGTGACCCCACATGCACACGTCATCGTCTTATGGAGCTCTAATGACCGTGCCTGTGTGCCACATCACAGGAAAGATCCGTCGGGTGTCCCTGAGGAACCCCGAATGATCCACATTTAACACCAGGATACAATTATGGGAGACACCAGTACAGTCGGGGTTTACATAAAATACATCGGAGTTAAATAGCGGAAGACTTATAACCATAAGTTTACAAATTCTTTGCAATAAGTTCTCTCTCAATTTAAGCGGGGAATAACATTACTAACCATAATACTGAGCACTCAAGCGATCACCCTGCCCATGGGTGCATTCAACGACAGCGGCTAACGATCTCTGATACACTTGACCGACAGGTAACCAAACTTTACCTGAGGTCGAGGGCCACCTGCAACAGGGGATTAACAAACCCTGAGTACGTGCGGGCACTCAGCAATACTTATCCGTTAAAAGAAAATGACTCCAGGGTCATGCTAGCTTTAGGGGTGTAGTGGGGCTAGCATAGAGAGAAGTTTTGCAGAAAAAACATCCTAACAGTAGTTTCTATTTTCAAGTTTTATCTTAAGTTAAGTTATTAATCAAAAGCTAGATTACACCTATTCTAATCCAGATTACAATTATTCTAATTCAAACACTTGTTATTCAATGCAAAGATTAACTATTCTATCAAGTTCCAGTTGTTACTACGATGAGTGGTCGGAGGATCGAGTCTCCATAACCGAGGAGCAACGACGATTCGAACCGATTGTAAACCCAGCTGGGACTTCCTTACCACACGACATATGCAGATCCGCGACCTACGTATATCAACCTTTCCTCCCTCGTCTCCTCCAAAATGTGAACCGGTCCGCACTACCCGAGTGTACAGCCCCATGAATCACTACCCCGTCCCCGTCCCGACGGTGGCCTGGTAGGGTGGGTACATGCTACACCCGCCATCTCCCACGCCCAGTGTGCGGTTGTCGTTTCACATAATAGATTAGCCGGGGTACACGGCTTACCGAAGCATGTGGCCAGTACTACAAAGTCTCGATCACAACAGGCCTACATCGAACGGTTTCCTAATCAACACAGGCGGAACGAGCACGTCCAGACTCGCCTGTCCGCTTTACAGCCCATTTTGCCCAGGCAAGCCTGCTTGCTCATTATAATAACACATTTTACCACATTCACCTTGTTCCGCCCGGTCTCGGATTATTACTTCTCTTTCCATTTCATAGTTTGTACCTGAGAGAGGTACCCTAGTAATGGTGCATCATCATTCCATTGGATGACTCCGAGTAAAGTCATCGCGAACAATGAACTCGCCACCTTTCTTTATATTCTAAGCATGGCTAAGCATCTCTAACCTATAATCACCCAATAGGGATTTTTGGAGGTAAGTTACAAAGATAGGATAATATGCAGAAAAGGGTTTTCATCACATCCCTAGTTCACGTAATGCACAATACACTAGACTTAAGTGTGAATAAAGAGTTGCATAAAAAATAGAGGGGTTGTATGCACCGGGGCTTGTCTGCGTTGCAGTGACAATTACGATCCTAGGTCGGACCACAGAAGTTAGATCCCACTTTGCGGTAGAAGTTCTTCCTTGCTCAGTCGAGATTCCCTTCGGGGTTTAATCAACTTGAACTTTCTCGACCTAAAGCTTGCTCAACACGGTTTCCTTCTCACTCGCGGTCACTATACGTGAACAGAAATGCATGCTTGCATTATGAAATGCGATAAACATGATGATATGATGAGATGCTTAAAGAGAAAGATTACTATTTACTAGTCATCATGATCTAGGGTTAAGTTAGAGTTTTCCAAACACATCACAAAGGTTAGGCAGGTCAAAACAAGGTTAACTAAAAATAACCTTGTTAACTCATTAATTAACTACTTAATTATTAAAAAGGGGTAAATAGGGTTTTAGTAAAGTTTGTCAAATCAAGACCAAACTTTTTTGAGAAGGTTGGTTTCATCATCTAATAGGTGTAAAACAAATTTCAGAATTTTTGGAGAAATATTTTAGCCTATAGAAATTATCAAATTTATAACCATTATTTAATTAATTTCTAAGCATAAACTATGAATAAAATTTATTTTACCCAAAGGAGCTCAAAAGTTTTGTAAAGGTTTGCAACAAGTTACAACAGTAATAAAATTAGTTTCATAATTTTTGGACATTTAACTAAGCCTACAAAAAATCATTTAAGATGCATTTTTCAATTAAAAGATTTAATTTTTGGATCTGCAAAAAACTATCCAAACTCAAGATTTAAATTTTTCCTATGTAAAACACATCATGGGGAAGCTACACAAAAATTTTCATAATTTTTGGAGCTATATTTATTTTTCTATGAATTAATCAATTTTCAGCACATAAAAACATTTTTCAAAAAGAAAAAGAACTCAAACTCTAACTTACTGGGCCGGATTCGGCCCATTGCCGCTGACCGACGGGCCAGGTCAAGACCGACCCTGGCCAGGCCGCGACCGGCCATGACCGAAGCTTGGGCATGGCGGTGGTTGGCTCTGCCCGCTTCGAGCCTGCCAGCGGCGAGCTCGCCGGCGACACGAGATTCCCAGCGAGAGCCGCTCGACTCCGCGCACACTCTTGAGCATTAGACTGGAACTCTAGGGCTTCGGGGCTCGCCTGGGCGCGGCTATGGCGGCCGCTAGGGAACTGCCTAGTGGCGCGGCGATAGAACAGCGACGAGGCATTGCTAGCGACCTAGACGAAGGTGGCTACACTCCAAGGACACTCACCATAACCTGGTGCTCGAGCTAGCTGAGGCAGAGGCGGCGCGGAGCCCGCAGTTCACGGTGAAAATGGTGGCGGCGGCGAGAACCGAAGACGGCGGCGGCGTTCTGACCCGCCGGCGCTTCTTCTGCACAAACGGAAAGGTCGATCATGACCAGAGCATCAAGGCGAAGCAAAAAACACCCAACATATTCTCACAAGGCTCACCGGAACGGCTTGTTCATGGCGGAGCAGACGCGGCGGTGCCTCACCGGTCGCGAGGAAGAAGACAGCGGTGTGACGAGCTTTGGCCGGGAGAGGAGATACTTGAGGGCTGTGAAGAAACGCTATGGGATGGCGCTACTGCAGACACCAGCGAGGAGACAAGGATGCAAAGGCGACGAGGAACTTGACGGCGCGGCGCTCTGCTCAACCGACCGGAAAAACAGAGGAAAAACAAGGGAGGTGACGGTGTCGTCCGCGCGAGGAAAGAACACGATAGAGCTATTGTAATGCAGTACATATTTAAATGCACTCCGCAGAATACTGTCATCAACTTTAGTGCTTGGATCACGAAAGTACTTCAACAAGGGAGTTCTTGAACACTCCGAATCAGCCACATCTTCAATGAAAATCAACTTGGCCTATTTAGGAGTTTATCGGACAAAATGACCAAACCAGTTACAGAGGAGCCAACTAAGTTGGCTAAGGATCCGACTGAGTCGGCTAAGGCAGCCGACTAAGTCAGTTTTGGAGAAGATTAAGCCGGTTCTACTGTACCTGCATACATACAAAACCAATTCTTCTTGCATCAGCTTTTCTTTGATGTGAAAATTACGCCCATCGGCGTCATAGCCAGATGCTTGTCAAGCTAACATGTTGGCCTTAAAATCATCATGTCTTGTAATATGCCGAATTCGAAATTCGGCAAAAGTTTTAATGATGGCAAGGCACTCATCAAGATATGCATTATGTGGTCCTTTAAAACACCAAAACACACCAGCGACTTGTTGTACCACTAGTAAAGAATCACCACAGGCTTCAACATGTCATACTCCATGGATTGCAATATGGCCAAGCCGAATAAGAAACTTCACATTCGACTTGAATTTTGGTGCAAATGTAATTCTAATCGGCTTGATGTCTCAAACAACACCATTGTGAGAAATAATGATCATACCAACACCTTGGCCCTTTTTGCAAGCCGATTAACCACCATTGTCACACCCATGAAGAGAATACATATATCATATCATGCCCCCCGGGCCTTAAAGCCATCAATGTATGCTCCATGGGGCTTTTCAAATAGCACGATGGTTGAAAGCATTCATCGGCTATATTTTAAGCTGAGGGCGATAACAAAGCATCGACCATATGAATTCATCCAGGTGAGTGTGCATAGCCGAAATAAAGCATTTCGGCTCCGGACCATTGGTAAGCAAAATAATTTGGCAACTCTCCATAATAGAGACATCTATACTAATGATCAAAAAATAAGGGGCTGAAGGATAACCATGCATACCTTGGAATGAATTCCTCATAGACATAGGCAGAGATATGGATGACACCAAAACCATTGATTTTGATGATTCGGTGCAAATCTCCAGCTTGGCAACTGCTTCTTGAATCTTCTTCTCTCCTTTGCCTTCGTTGCACTACTTGCTTGAGCATCATCTTTCTGAACTTGGATACTTCCTTTAGGAACCCACACCAAGCCTTTTTCTTTCAACTTCTCTGCACTAAGCTTCTGCAACTTCTTTTCTTGCCACTTTGGTAAACCGATTGAGCATATCGGTTTTATTTCTGTTTTGGATAGCAACAAATCTTTCTTGACTTTAGGCACTCTCACCTGCTTTTGTTCAGATTTGGCACCTGGAATATCAATAGATGATTCTCCTACTTCTATGTCATCAATAGCCAGATTTTCCAGCACTGTAATCAACTTTTCAATAGTTGAATTCAGATCTGAACTTTTATCTTTGCGACCATCATATTTCACACGGTAAACCTTTTTACTACTTTCTTTCTTCTTATGCTGAGCTCCGGACCGATTTAGATCAAAACGGTCTTTATAAGATGATGACCTCTCTGAATGTTTAGGAGCTGCATTCTTTATTTTTTTATGGCCAACAATATGGTGGAACATATGCCTCTTGATCAAACCAGCCCCAAGATGAATAAGGGTGAAAATATGTGGGTTGCGGTCCATATGACATGGGAATTAGCTGCTCAAAAGGAGAATGTGTTGTTACTGATTGAGATCTATTCCCTTGCCAATTCCGATCTTGAGATTTGTGCTTCGGAGGTAATCTTGATGTTTGGACCTTCTTTGGTCGATTGGTGATATTGGCTTTTGCTAAGTTCTCATACTTAGCTAGAAGCTCCTCAAAGCTAAGCTTCGGTCTTCACTCTTTTGCTTGTCATGGCCTTTACCTCCAAAAGCTTTATGAGCATCCTCCTTCTTTTCTCCATCTTGATAGACATGCTCCAAGGGAGGATCCTTAGCCGATTCCCCTTGCTCAATGGGATCAATCGACCTTTGCTTTAGCTGGAGAGATCACTTCACCTGCCCCCAGTGTCTTCTGGAATTGTGATAGCTTTGTTGTCCTCTGGAATATCTTCCATTTGCAATTCACAGACAACAACCTTGTCTTCACTTGAGGGCTCCACATCTCTCTCTTGGGCATTCGAGCCTTGAGCTTTGAGTGAATCGGCTAATGCAAACCGATTCGAAACTCGCCTGCCATCAAGACCAATTAAATCCAACTGGTCTATTTGTTGAGCTTCAAAAATCTCAATCGTCCTTTATTAATGGCCGATTGGATCACTCGACAAACACATTGCAATCAGAAGTATTATGATCAAAAGAATTGTGCCACTTGCAATATGTAAGCTCTTCTAAGCTTTGAATAGATGGCAAAATATTGTGATCAATGATTCTAATAAAATTATTCTTTAGCAAGATATCAAAGACATGATCACAAAAAGTAAAGTCAAATGTGTACTTTGATTTCTTCAGCCGATTCTTTTGTGGAGTTGGCCTTAAAGCTAGGCAAACGAAGTGATCAGATTTAATATCAATCCATTCGGCCACACCTTTGTAACTGCTTTTGAGAAGTTTTATCTTTGACAAACTACCACTATCAGCCTTGCCATATGGCACAATGTGTTGGCCGATAGAATCTGAATTTGTTTTACCATCTTCAAATAAAATGATATTCTCAATCGGTCTTTACAATTACTAGCAAGGATATCTCTAATAGACGCAGAAAGTGAAATAGTATGACCAGATTGGAATTTAAGCAAAATATTTGTATTTTGTACCTTGTTGATCATGTCAGAGAAGCGTATGTCCTTGATTTGAGTGTTGTTGTTCTTCATCTCCAAAAAATGATCAACAAGAGGAGTCGAAACACCACCCGAAAGCACTTCAGTAGCTGCTGGAACAGAGGAAGTCAACTTAGCCGACTAGAAACCGGCTAGGCCAACTTGGGCCCTAGCATGTGGAGCAGCAGCAAGTGCACGTGGCTTAGCCGACTCAGGGCAGGAGGCAATCGGCTCAGCCGACTCTAAAGTCGGCTTAGCCGATTTTGGGCAGGCAAGCGTTCCTTCTTTCTCGCTTGTAGGGATTTGATCTCCATCAATGATGCGGTAATCACTAGATAAGCGTATAACCCCTTTAGCTTGTGAAAAATCAAGTCTAGCTGTTTTCTGGCGCTTTTCATGCTTTTCTATAGCAAGACTTGTTTTTTGAGATGTGATTGGTTCAGAAAAGATATTATTGTTCGGCTTTGGTAGCCGAACCTTCGCTTACATCTGAACCAACACTTTCTTTCATGCCCACTAACAATGCCCTTTTAACCGATGACTCAGTTGTAATCGGCTTTTTTATCATTGGTCTTTCCAAAATATTCATAGAATAACTTCTCCAATTCAGACCATGACCAAGCCAGTACATTCGGACAAAGATTAACCAGGCAAGGCAATACTAGTGAGAGATAAAGAAAAATTTCGCACTCTCATATAGTCCTCTTTATCGGCAAAACCCAATTGCGAGACATAAATATTAATGTGTTTCGTAGGCGGTCTTATCATCTTCACACACTAAACTTATAAAAATCAGGTACCCACCAACCATCAGGGCCTCCAAGTATCATAGCATAATGAGGTACGTCTATGATAAGCGGGAACCTTCATTTAGAGGAGCCATAAGGATTTCTAGCGTGGGCTAAATCTTCATCGATTCGGCATGATTTAAGAGTAACATATAAGCCGAATCACGATTGTTAGCATGCACACCATTGCTGAATTTTATTGATTTGGCTACATTATTAGAAACATGTGGACCGAATCATGAGTTTTAGCACTCGAATGCCTTGCTGAATTTCACTAATTCAGCTTTGGTCATGAGTGACAAATGAAGCCGAATTGTGGGCATTGATCTTCGCATAAAGTGCTGAATTTTCATTGATGTCGGCATGGTTACTAGTAACCACGTGAAGCCGAATCGTAAGTACTTCACTTAAATGTTTTGCTGATTTTCATGCATTTTCAGCCATAGTTATTACCAACATACGAGGCCGAATTATGAGTAGTAGCACTTGCATTTGATGCTAAATTTTGAGAGCAATTGCTAAATAATTATCATTGTCATAGCTAATTCTCTCATTCATCGGCATGTCTTGTGGTGGAGCCACGTATTGTGAACTTATAGCCGATGAAGAATTTACATGTTGTATGTTGCTAGTATCATCAAAACTCAAAGAATTTATAGTTGACATCGGCTCTTGATCATAATATGTATGATTATGATGTGTATGATGAGGAGTATTAGCAAAAGTATTAGCTGATACAACATATCTAGTATCATTATGACTAGCAACACCAACATGAGAGTTCATAGAACTTACAAAATAATTATTATAACCATAAGATGTATTCGCAAGTTGTACCTCGGGGTAATTGTAGTAGTTTTGTGATGTGACACCTTGGTACTCCATGATTTAGAGCTTGACCGTCTTGCTGAATTTTCTAATATATAGCACGTCGTGTTGCCAAATAGCAAACGAGATCACAAGGGGTCAAAACCAGATGTGATCGGCCTTTTGGGCCGAATGCAACGGTAATGGCGAGCATAAGAAGATAGATCAGTGAAGAATAGGGCTAGGGCAAGAAGATTCGGCTGCAAGTAGAGCCGAAGCAAATTCTTCTCCAGTGGAGTCGCCAAAAGTGTGTTGACGCCGAAACGGTTTCGGATCACACACCAGCTAGGGCTAGATCGCCCGGGTCACCACGGACGAAGAACGCAGCAAGAAGATCACACTTACGTGGTGAAGAACGACTAGGTTTACAGCAAACCAGTAAAGGATAGCTATCGCACTTACGTGCGCGAGAACGACTAGTTTTCGGGCAAACTGGCAAAGGGAACCGTCGAAGCTCTCGCCCGGAGGGACCCCGTCAGGGCAAGGACATCGCCGGGTTGCCCTAGGTCGGCTGACGAGCCTAGGGCGTCATCCTTGGTCGTCGGATCAGAGATGAACAACATGGAGGTTGGAAAAGAGGGTAAAAGGGTTGTAGTAGATTGATTTTGACGATTGGATAGATGAGGTCTCAATCGGCCATGATCCTCTCATATATATATAGAGGGGGGGTGGTCTTATCCCAGTAGGAAACCTTTCCAAACCTTATTTTTCAAGTTTCCCACGAGTTTGGAACAGTTCGGATCGGAATCCAAAAGGCCAGATCCGAACGGGGATTCGAATCAGGCTTCCCGAAAGTTTCGGCCCGAGTTCGGAACTTCCGGTCAACTTCGGGGTCGGAACTTCGGCTTCGGGCTGGAACTTCTGGCTTCGGGGTGGAACTTCCGGCTTCGGGGGTCGGAACTTCTGCTCCGGGGCCGGAAGTTCTGCTCCAGGGTCGGAACTTCCGCTCCGGGGCCGGAACTCCTCCATCCGGACTCTAAATTGGACGTTCCATATATGTTTTGTTGACTATCTCGACGAGAGGAACGCAATGGTGAAGTCCATTTTACAGTTTGATAACTTCACAAATTGACCAATTTGATTGTTAACAGGATGCTCAATTTTGCACGTACAAGGTGGAGGTAAAATATCGAATTTAGTAGCCGTAACATTGTGGTTATAGGGGTTCGGGTGCTCAATTTTGCACGGTACAAGGTGGAGGTAGGGCCTGATGTGATGTGACTTGTGAGGGTAGGGCGGCGGCGGTCGCCATAGGTAGTTGTCGCGCACTCGCTCGCGCCCGCGAGGTGAACGCGAGAGGGAAAAAAAAACAGCAAAACCAACTTCATGGAGGTGATTATTCTGATGTGTTGGACAATTTGGAAAGCCAGGAACGATATTATCTCCAGACCAACAGTTCCTTCACTTCTGACCTCCAAGAATTTCTTCAAATCAGAGCTCGAGCTTCTTTTGCTTAGGGCTAAGAGAAGTTACTCACCAAGCATTAACTTATGGATAGCAAATCTCTCTAGCTTGGACCTTGTCAACTCTTTTGAGTATTCTTTTTTTTTCCTTCTTTGTCGCTTAGGCCTTATTTAGTTCTCACTCCAAAAAAATTTCACCCATCACATCGAATGCTTAGACACATACATGAATATTAAATATAGACTAAAAAATAACTAATTACACATATTGCGATAACTTTAGGAGATGATTTTTTAAGCCTAATTAGTCCATAATTTGACAATGTTATGCTACAGTAAATATGTGCTAATGATGGATTAATTAGTCTTAATAAATTCATCTCACGGTTTCTAGACAGAATATATAATTTGTTTTCTTATTAGTTTATTTTTAATAGACTAAATTAGTGTCGGAACATCAGATGCGACACACAAAAAACTTTTCATCCACTAACTAAACAAGTCCTTAATGTGTATGTCGTACTCAGTACTCTATAGTTTACCTCTGGCAAGTTTAATTAATTCTGCAGTAGGGATGCCCCTCCTGTTTCCTTTAAAAAAATATATATTAGAGACTAAAGGTGGCCCCTAAAGAGTAGCCAAAAGTACCACCAGTTCATGCTGCAGTACCAAAATAAGGCCACAAAGTATTTCCAGGCACAAGATAAGTGTCCCACACTGTACTGTGCTGTCAGCAACAAAAAAAATGTAGGCTTGTCGTTCGTCACTCAGCTTTTGAGAAAGGAATGGAATCTATGTTTTCCCTAAGCCTAAAGTTGAATCTTGACTTTTCAATGATTGTGTAGGATGAACATAATTTTCCAAAACTAAATGTAAAAATCATCTGATGCACTGTGATCTTGCACAAACCAATCTCTGCTAAAAAGTTGCTTCCTCCCAATAAGTTGTTGGTCTGTAACACAGATGCCAGATGGAGAAAAAAGCGACTTAACAAATGAGCTAATTATAACGAGTCATGATAGTTTATACTTACAAGCAGAGCAGCTGAAACTCTTCAATAGCCTAGCCCAATATGTGTAAATCAAGCTAAGGGCCTGTTTGGTATAGCTCACAGCTGTTTTTTTTTTTGCCAAACACTTTTTTTCCAAAACAGCTTCACCCATGAAGCTGTTTTATTCCCCTCTATAAAACCATAAGCTGAGATGAAGCTGAAAAAAGTAGCTTTTCACAACTTACACCCTCATTTCTCTCTCCCAACCATACATGAAGTCGTTGTTGAAGCTGTTTTGCCAAACACTTTTTCCAAAACAGTTCAGCTTCAACTAGTAAGTTGCTCGTAAGTTATTTCTGAGTTGCGCCAAACGGGGCCTAAGTGGCGCAAAAGATGAGCGCAACAAACCCACCCGTAGTTTTTGGGAGGCCAGAGGAACGCTGGCGCCACCACCGACGGTGGCCGACGCCACCTGCGCCACGGCCAGCATCATCTTGAGGCTTCAGCGTTAGCACCACCCATGCCGCCACGGCGCCACCATCTGATTCTGACCCAATCGAGTCCAAAAATTAGCGAAGCAAAAAAATCGAAGTTAGTAGCCGTAACATTTGTGGTTATAGGGGTTCGGGTGCTCAATTTTGCACGGTACAAGGTGGAGGTAGGGCGGCGGCGGTCGCCGTAGGTAGTTTGTCGCGCACTCGCTCGCAGCCCGACGAGGTGAACGCGAGAGGGAAAAAAACAGAAAACAGGTATGGACGAACGCATGATGAGAGCCGTTCCATTCTCTTCCCGGGCCTGTTTGCAGCTTGCTACATTTTGCATGGCAGCTTGTTTGTAGCCTACAAGCGCGCGCGTTTGCTCTTTTTCACCGGCGCATGAGGAAAAAAGAAAAAAGAATTAAACGCATGAGGTCCAATTTCTCTTTTTCCTTTTCCTTTTCTGCAAGTGCACGCGCATAGCTCGTTGATGCTGCAAGCGCCCAAAATTCTCTGCAGTCGAGTTGCAGCACCGCCCGTATGGTTGCCACGCGTCCTTCCGTCGAATCTCGATGCATCACGCATTCCCTTCCGCGCGGAGCCGCAACATAACTGCAGACTCGTGAAGAACGCAACAGATGGAATCGGAGGAGAACAAAACTGCATAACATGTTGCTCTGATTTTGCTAACAGAGCCCTTTAGCGCAGGTACACGAACTAGCTAGGCTGCCTTCGCAGGTACGTACATAGTATGCTTGTTTCATTCATCAACTTAAAGCATTTTTATGATGTAGCGCTCTTGGAAACATCAAAAACTGAAATTTCAATTAGCATTAAACCTTAGAAACGCTGTGCTTCGACCATTTTTTTATAAACAAATACTAGTACATGCGTTTTGCCAAAAAAGAAAAAAGAAGAAGGCATTATACCATTAGTTTGCAGGAACCTATAATAGAGTAATAGCAGCAGATGGAATTAACCACGCATATGAGGTACCATCAAACATAGAGGCATTAGTCTTCTCAGATTTGAAGGATCTCGAATACTGTATAAACATCACGGCAACTGCTCCAAAAGAAGCACCCTTCTCCAGTTCCTTCCTGTCTGGCCAACAACCCTGTCCTTAACTGTGCCTCCCTTCATGAAGACGAATGTTGGCACGCCATCAACGCTCAATTCCTCAGCAATAGTGATCGTTTCATCGACATCAACATCAACCTTGAGAAAAACCACATTTGGGGTCTTCTTGGCGAGATCAGCAAAAACTGGGGCCATCCTGCGGGCAGGTCTGCACCAGCTCGCAGTGAAGAAAACCACCACCAGCTTGTCGGGGCAGACCTGGCAGATCCACTCATCCGGCTCTGGATGGCCATCACGGCGCCTCGGCTGCCTTCGCAGCAGAGCGCTGTTCTCTTGTGTTCAATTCCAATACCCGATTGTTGGGGTTCAGAGATACTTGGCCCTCTGATGTGGGCCTCTGCTGCCTCCACCTCTGAAGCTGCCAAAGTATCCTTGCAGTGAATAGTTGCACAGACCCGCACTAGACAAGTGAGATGCTGGATGCCAAATTCCAAAGATTCAAATTCGGGCATTTCTTCCCGCGCATCAAGGTATAGGCAAAGCCTCTGGAGCTGTGGCATGGCTCCTTCTTCAAACTGCAATCCCAATGCACCATGATACGAAAACACCTTGAGGCAAATGAAACCCATCCTTGCTACCAACGGCCATCCCTGTGCTCCTGCTTAGACGTAGCCTTAGGAGGACTAAGTTAGGGCAAGTACCCGAGGCACGGACAGCTTCTGCTTCCACTGCTTCAACATGGATATGCAAGTGCCGTGAGGGCTCCCAGCGAGGCGATATCTGGTGGGACAAGTGGGAGGCATGCGTGCATCCTCAGCTCAAATTTTCGCAGGTGATGTGGCCTACTGCGGGCCCAGCTTGAAGCAGCCAGTAAGTCAAGCAGCTGAAGGCGGTAGTTGTCAAGAAAAAGGGACTGCAGGTTTGATTTCCCCACCTCCTCGAGGAAATGCTTCACTCCCTGCCGATCGGTTTCATTCTGACCAAGCAAAATGAACTAAATCTTACCCCAAGTCATCCTCAGCCGCCCCAACCTAGTAACAAGCCTTGCCACATCGCCAGCAAGCGAGCCATCCGGACCTAGAGGACTTTCGATAATTCCTCCAATTCTTGCATTCCCCGCATTCCTCCCAGTATTATCAATTCATCGGCAAGCAGAGACACCAGCTTCATGTCTCCAAATCTCGGTAGCCTTCTCACTCTGGTTTTGCCTTAGATTTAAGGTAGTTAATTGTTTAAGTGCCATGATTTCTGGAGGCAACCTGGTGACATTGGTCCTGCTCAGTCCGAGGTACCTCAGCAAAGACAGACGTCCAAGGCTTTCCAATTGTTTGTTTTCCAGGCCTTGGTATCTTCAAGATCCAGCACCCGCACGTGTTTGAAGGCCCCAAAGGCAATGGATCACCCTGTTTAGGTGCAGATACATTGCTTCGTTGACGCCACCGCTTGAGTTTTCGTCACTGCATGAGAACCACAACTCTTCTGCTCTAGAAGACAACACGTGTCCGAGAACAAGGCATCACCTTCGTGTTCATAACCGTAGTTGATGTCAAGGTTACCTCGCCGAAATAGTCCAGAATTCAACTCTGCACCGGTGTAATGAAGTTTTTTTCTTCGTTTGACAAGGATGCCATGAAATTGGCTACGTCACCATGACAGTGCAGCCAGTTGGCTGATCATCGTCGTCGTCAAAGGACGGTTGGATCAGCCTCCTATTGATAAGCTCAACAAAGTATCTCTCCCTGTTTCCAACGAGCTCTTTCCATGCCTTTCAGGGATTAGCCCTTCAGCTACCCATCTTTGTATCAGACGATCTTTCTTGATCATATAATTTCCTGAAAAGCATCAAGTACAGGAAACAAGACTTCACAGGAAGAGGTAGATCGCCATAACTGATTTCCAGTATCTTTCTAATTGCTTGTGACGCGGAATAAAATTGATCTGATTCTGAAAAACAGCTTCATTTGTGGCAGTATCAGCAAAAACGGAATTCCACGGGACGCTGAGAACCAGGTCGCGGGAAGTCTATCACTACCAGCTTGTTGGAGTCAACCTGGCTGTTCCACTCGTCTTGACTGTGCATGGCGACCATCGAACCTTCAGCTTCCATCGCAGCAGGATGCTGTTGCAGGCTTGAAAAAAAATCTATTTCATCTAATTTACTGACGACATCACCAATTCTAGGCCTTTTACGTCGGTCCTTGTCCATGCAGTTTTATAGCTATCTCAATACAACACCTTACTCTTTCGTAATCTGGTTCGACAATTGCATAGTTTGGCCTCCGGTTGTTGTGTACCTACAAAATGGGAACAGTGAGCATAATCCAGTTTACAAAGTTACTGCTAAATTTTTTTGGATATAGCTACCAGAAGATATACCCCTAAATTGTAACACAGCCAACAGCAAGGACTGAAATAGTCAAGCATCTTAAGTAGTAGCATACGAGACATTTAGTTTTGGATGGAGCAACACATTTGATCGTACATTTAATGAACTAAAGGAAATGTTTCAAGATGACGTCTTGTTGAGGGGGCATATATTGAGTTGCGTACACTAACAAGTTCAATTCAAAAGATTAAGCTGATAGGGAAATATGAATAATTCACTTATACTTCAACACCCCCCTCACGTGCAGCCTACCTTAGGTCATCAAAGGTGGAAATTGGAGTCGGCTACAATTATTTCATTTAATTTTTTGCGTCTGCTATGGTTCGAACTTGAGACATCTGTCTTTAATAACAATTTGAGTCGCATGTACTGACTTATTCAACCCAAAAGAATTTAAACTGGTAGAAAAAGATATACAACTCCTTTAAGTTAACATAGTAAATAACTTAATTATTCTTACATAATCAATATATTGTCGGGCGTCTGTATCGGCAATGCTCGAGTACCCCTCAAGTCCAACAACTATCTTCATAATTATAACACCCAAACTGAATATGTCATATTTTTTTGAGATTATTCCCTGTCTATGAATTTCCGGTGGCATTATCCGCTGCAAGAAAACATTAATTATAGACATAAGCAACGATTAGGAAAAAAAATAATTTGGTTTCTTTAAAAAAAATATTTACAAGGACATTGATCTTACAAAGTCCCTAGTGGAGACACTGTTCTTCTAGTGTTTTTTCACCGAAAAGCCTCGATAAACCAAAATCTGCATTTTTAGGTACCATACCCTGATCTAGAAGTATATTATCTGGTTTTAGATCCAAATGCAAAATAGGAACTTCCAATCCCTCGTGAAGTATTTTAAACCCTCGCATATTCCCTTAATTATTCTGTACCGTATCGACCAATTCGTCCCAGTATATATTCTTCTGCAAGAGCAAACATAGTACTTTCAAAATGCAAATTGTAAAGAATATCTTTTGTTGACATGCCAAAGAAAATATTCCTCATACATAAGGAAAAACGTACCAGAAAGAAGGCTTGGTAAGACTTCCATTTGGCATATACTCGAGGCAGAGTGCCCTTGTATCACTACACAATGGACTTGTATTCCCACCGTGCTGTGCAATTATTGGCTCTAATTCATCACAAAAGCCCAGTAATCGCACAATATTTTCATGCCTCAGCCTCTTTTAGGTGTCCAAATTCATTTTCGAAATGCTGACTGTCAATCGCTGGCATGTATCGGAGATCTTCACACAATTTCTTCTCCTCTTCAAGCACTCCCTATACAACAGCTTATGGAGTTTAAATTTTCAGGGCAACAGTAAGAGATAGACCAGCTAGGTATCTAATTTTGATTCTGTGATACCTTGTATACTTCTCCAAATGTGCCACAACCAATTTGCACTCCTCAGAAAAATATTGGTCGCCTTTTGTAACAATTTTGAATTGTAACTTACGAGGAACATCTTTTATCCGGAATGATGTGTTCATTCTATTGCTTGCGTGTAGAGTGAAAATTCCTTTTGTGGTAACTCCCAACTGCATTACATGTCCCCACTCTGCAAATTAACCTTAACATGTTACTTCAATTCCTTTCTTTTCTTGTCTACTGGCACCCGTTTTACAACAAAACACATGAATAAATGAGTGATAGAAGAAATAGTGGTTTACAATCAATGAGGAAACAATTTATGTAAGTATCCAGAGCAGAGTCGTTGAGAAGATTGGAGTTAAAGACAGATGTAAAAAACTTTTTTTTTTTTGAAGGATACAAAGAAGACTTTCCAAATGGATTCTCTATGGCTCTTATGTGGGGCAATTTGGTGTGCATGTAATGATTTGGTATTTGAGAAAAAAAAACGATTTACTTCTTTTGCCGTTCTGTCTACAGGGGAGTGTATTGGCTTATGATTTTTGGTCCCTGTTGCAGCATGAGACACAGGGAGACTATTTTGTCTAGCAAGCAAGGCATTGAAGGTCGCGGCCTTGATATTTTTTTGCTAAAAATGGATGGATGAGCAATAATAGACTTGCTTTTAATTTCTTCCTTTCGCTTATATTTTGTGAATCAGCTTATAAGCTGAGAATGCTGTAAAAAATGGCTGTGTGCGGCTCGCAGAGGCTGGAGACTATTCCTTTTTCTAAAAAAAAATGTTTTTTCTTCTCTTGCCACCCGATGGTTTTCACTTTCCATCTGTTCACCTCTCCAATTCGATGAGCTCCGAGGAGGTCACGATTCGGTGTTGCTTGAGGTTAGGGGTTTGGGTTTTGGGATTTCACAATGCCCTCAGACGTAGAAGGTAAGCTAAGAGTGGCAGCCAAATCGGCAGTAGTGATAGTTGGTGTGGCAGGACGCAGCTGTTGATCGATGTGGTAGAGGACAAGTTGTGATAGGGAGATGATACAACAAGGAGGGCAAGGTGAAGGCCACATGGATCCATAGGTTTCCCCAACGGGAGATGATACTGGGGTTGGGTGGTGAGCAGCGAATCGAGCGGAGGAAGGACTTCGTAAAAGAAGACTGCAGGAAGAAGATTGATCCATTGACTGTCCATTTTTTGCGCCTCTCAAATAGGTTTGAGTGGGCATGCTAGTGCCTTCCAAAATGATCTGAAACCTTTGCAGGGTGTCCACACCAGAGTACCAGAGGGAAACCAGTCCCTAAAAGACCATAATAGGAGAACAGATGACTTGCAGTGAATGTATGGAGTGTACAACCACATTAAACTTTTTGTTGACTAACACCATACAGATTAGATCTTAACTCAATAATGAATCTTAGTAATTTGAACCTCAGATGCAAAAAAAGAATTGATTATGAACAAAAAAAAAAAGCACGAAAGTTTTGTTCTACGATCTTAGGATATGGGAAAGCGTTGGGATTCAAGAATAGATCGATTTCAACATCATACTCGAACAAATAGAAGGTAGAACTAAAAACAAACTAATAAATGATTTTGGGCTGAAAAAGAAATCGCAACTAACAGGATGGGATCTGGGGTTCTGGTGAGCTAGGATGTGAGAGCGAGGACGAGCAAAGCACCTGGCGAGCCCTCGCCTTGGTCGTCGGTGGCGGCCACCAGCGCGAGGGATGCGAGGGAGACGGGTGGGAGGACGATGAGCATCTCCAAGAGCCTTTTCAAATCTCACTCTCTAAATCATCATTTATAGAGTCATGAGCATAAAAATCACTTTCTATATCTTCTCACTTTCCAACAGCTTTTCTATATCTCATACGCACTCTAGAGTGTTATTCTCGTCTTCTATTTATGGCTAGCGAAAATCCGGAATAGAAAACGGCTATATTTGGATAACTATTTGGAGAAGCTGTTGGAGGATAGTTTTTCACCAAAATCTTTATTCCTAACATTTAGGAAGGATATAGAGAGTCTCTTGGAGTTGCTCTAAGGTTGTTGGTTCGCTTGGATGTTGGAATTAAAACAGAATGAGGCCTTGTTCTAGATGTATGCCAAAAAATTTTAATGTCACATCGAATGTTGCGGTACTAATTTAGTCTATTAAAAATAGATTAATTATAAAACTAAGAGGAAAGTTCAATTCCGGCCCTTAAACTTTCTACGTTGTGTCATCCCGGTCCATAGACTTTTAAAGTGTGCTATTACTGTACCTAAACACCATTTGGGTCTCAAATCAGCCTATTACGGGTTCGGATGGCTGATTAGCAGGCGTATGACGTACGCGGCTGATTTACGCGATAAACAAAACCCTCCTCCCCGTTATGCAAATAGGTCCCCTCTCCCTGTGTCGTTTCAGTTATCTTTGTTCCCCTTCTCGTCTTCCTCGCAACGGTCGCCTGGCGGCGATCTCATGATAACCAGCGATCGCTTGGGATTGAAGCTTGGCCGTGGAACGCGAAGGGTGCGCGGCTCTCAGGCGGGCGGCGGCGGACAAGTTGGGCAGGGTGGCGGTTCACCATGGCGGCATGATTGCGGCATAAAGGGCAACCTGCGCCGGTATACTGTGAGTTCCTCCATCCCTAATCCCATCTTCTTCCTTCAATCTTTATCTGTGTTTGAGGAGTAGGTGGATCAGTAGTGTGGGTTTCGTTATTGTTTTGAGTCCAGACGATTTTGGTTAGGGTTTGATCGATTGAATTTGTGTCGGCAATGTAGGTGACAGTGGGGATCAATTTACTGTAGAGGTTCACCATGGAGGATTTTTTGTTGGTTCTGGTAATCTCAAAACCTATGTGGATGAAAAGGTGGATTTCTTGATTATCTAGAGGCAGATACTTGGTCCCTTCTCTGGTTTGATGACTTTGTGGAGCAATTAGGCTATGAAAAGGATAAGAAGTTGAAGTTTTACTGATTGTTACCCGGGAAGACCTTAGCAGATGGCCTTAGAATCCTCCTAGAAGACAAAGACCACCAATGCCATGGCTGATTTTGTTAGCAAGTTCAAGAACTTTGTAGTGTATTTCGATCATGATGACATTGCTGGTGGGGTTAATTGGGATGACATTGTAGCTAATCCAATGGCTGATCTTCCTAAGGTATTAAGCCCACATAAAGTTCAGTGTGTGCCTAAGAAGGTTGGTGAAAAGCTCCCAGTTTTCTATACTCAGTTGGGAGAGAAGAGGACTCAAGTTCATCAATTCAAAACCACTGAAGGTGAATCAAGTGGTCTTACAGACAGCACTAGTGCAGAATCTGATGGTTTTCCTTGACAGTGACTATGAAATGGAAGATGGGGATGAGGACATTTTGGAGACATTGGTTGATGCTGATAGGATGAAGCACATGTGGGAGAGGTCAATGTGAAAGAGAGTAGGAAAGCTAAAGGCAGCAAGTTGAAAGCTTTTGCTGTGATCAGACCAGATGCAATGTCAGAAAGGAAGACACTAATGATGAGGGCCTTGAGTTACCAGACTCTAATGCTGAGGGAGAAGGTGGTCACAGGTTCAAGTCATTTAGAGATGAGGACATGAAAATCCTGCTTTTTCAGTTGGACTTGTGTTCCCTTCGGTTGAGAAGCTTAGAGAAGCCATCAATGAGTATAGTGTTAGAAACAGAGTTGAGATAAAGATGCCAAGAAATGACAGGATTAGAGTTAGAGCTCACTGTGCTGAGGGATGTCCATGGAACCTTTATGCTTCATTTGACAGCAGGCTGAAATCTTTTGTAGTCAAAACCTACTATGGAGGTCATACTTGTCAGAAAGAGTGGAAAGTCAGGAAGTGTACTGTTAGATGGATTGCTGGTAAGTACATGGAATCCTTTAGAGCCAATGACAAGATGAGCATCACCAGCCTAAGCAAAACAATACAAAAAGACTGGAACCTAACTCCTTCTAGAAGTAAGGTGGCCAGAGCAAGAAGGATCATTATGAAGCAGATTCATGGAGATGAGGAGCTCCAGTTCAATTCTCTATGGGATTATGGGCAGAGTTGAGGAGGAGCAACCCTGGTTCATCATTTTTCCTGAACTTGGTAGAAAGTAGGTCAGCACATGTTATATGAGTATTGATGCATGCAAAAGGGGTTTTATTTCAGCATGCAGACCCATAATTTGCTTGGATGGCTGCTTCATCAAGACCAAATATGGGGGCCAACTCCTTACTGCAGTGGGCATGGATCCAATGACTGCATTTTTCCTATAGCAATGGTTGTGGTTGAAGTTGAGTCACTTGCCACATGGAAATGGTTCTTAGAGACTCTCAAGTCTGGTCTAAACATTGGCAACACCTACCCCTGGACAATAATGACTGACAAGCAAAAGTAAGTCTTATCTAAACCTCTCTTGTATGTAACATGCATTTAAAGTTGTTGAACCTAGGTTGTATCTAAACATTCATTTGTTGTTCAGGGCTTGATACCAGCTGTGAAGCAAGTCTTCCCAGAGTCTGAACATAGGTTCTGTGTAAGGCACCTGTACTCAAATTTCCAAGAGAAGTTCAAGGGTGAAGTGTTAAAGAACCACACTGTGGACATGTGGCAAGGTCTTCCTCAGAGGAATCATGAAGAGGAATATGGAGAAGATGAAGGCCTTGGATGCTAGTGCTTATGAATGGCTATCAAAGATGGAACCCAACACATGGGTAAGAGCCTACTTCCCACTTTTCCCAAATGTGATGTCTTATTGAACAACAATTGTGAGGTGTTCAATAAGTACATATTGGAAGCCAGAGAGTTACCAATTATGTCTATGTTTGAGAAGATCAAGTGCCAATTGATGACAAGGCATTACAACAAGAGAAAGGAACTAGAAAATGAGATGACAAGTTTTTTTTGCCCAAAAATCAGAAAGAAGTTGGCTAGAAATGCTGAGTTTGCTCATATATGCTATGCACTGCCAGCTGGGGTTGGAGTGTTTCAAGTTTAGTCAAAGATTATCAGCACATTGTCGACTTGACAGCCAAAACATGTGACTGCAGAAGGTGGCAACTGACTGGCATTCCTTGTTGTGCATGAAGTCAGCTATCTAAGACATGGGAGAATACCACCTGAATCTGTTCTACCAAGCTGCTACTCTCACTGGATGCTTCTAACAGCGCATTGCCTACAACATTTGGCCTTGTAGAGACAAATCAGAATGGGAGAAAATAGATGCACCACAGGTACTGCCACAGTTTATGACAAAAGGATTGGTAGACCTCCTAAGGCTAGGAAGAAGCAACCTCATGAGATACCAGGCAAAATGGGCCAAGGTTGTCTAGGCACGGTGTGACAATGCATTGCAGCCATTGCTCAAAAGGTGGTCACAACAGTGCTGGTTGCAGCCTCAAAAAGAATGGGCTTTAGTGCAGAAGAAGCAAAAGCTTTAGTTGCCACAAACACAAGCCACACTTCAGAGAGAGGCAGAAGAACAGGCATGAGAGCAGCTGCTGATCAAGTTCCTGCTGATCAAGTCCCTTTCAGCAAGTCAATGAAATGAGACACCAGACCCACCCATAAACATCTCAACCACTCAACCACAATCATTGTAGGCATGACACAATCTACCACCACAGTGCTTTCTCAAATGCTTGTAGAGGTCAGATTTCTAACTCATACATTGATTGCTATCTTATTCCTAACATAAATCCTTCACTGACATTTTTCTAACACAGGAAACTCAAGAGAGCTCACTGTCACAACCCCAAGGTCCTCTACCTGATCCTGCCTTCATCATGTGTAACCAGCCAGTGCAAAGGCCAACTCCACTGAATACAAGCACAGCTGCAGGCAGAGCTGCATTAGCCAAAAAGAGGAAAGCATCCACAAGCCAGAAGACATCTTCCAATAAGAAAAAGTCATCTACCTCCCAGATCTTCCAAAAGGGCATCAAAGTGGAAGAGGAAGGACATCCTGATATTGTGTAGTTAGTTATATGCTAAAGTGCATCAATATTCATCACTGCCATATATTTATCTGTATGCGCTGTGGCTACTACTTCTATGCATTGTGTAAATAATTTACTTCTATTACAATGTTAGCTGTTAAGTACCGGTTAAGATGACATTTATCTCTATCAAAATGTGATTTCAGCTTGGATTTCTGTGCTCAATTGTTTGCTGTTTAATGCTGTGATGTTCATCGAAAATATTGTTGGAGAGTCAGTGAAATATTGTTGTTTATAGCGGTAATATTGTTGTTTCTAGCTGCGATGTGCTTTTCTTTTCTTTCCTGGCAATAGCTATGCTTCCTCTGTTTATAGCGGGAAGAGTGCTGTTTGAAAGACAATAAAGGCAGGGGGGTTTTCTGCTTATGTCCACAAGCGCCTGATGCGGGCAAGACCTCCGTAATAGGCTGATTTGAGACCCAAATGGGTTTAGATACAGTAATAGCACACTTTAAAAGTCTATGGACCGGGATAACACAAAGTAGAAGAAAGTTTAAGGACCGGAATTGGACTTTACTCTAAAACTAATTACACGCCGCACGTTAACGAGACGAAGCTATTAGACGAAGCTATTAAGTCTAATAATCTGTCATTAGCACATATTTACTGTAGCATCACATTGTCAAATCATGGACTAATTAGGTTCAATAGATTCGTCTCGCGAAGTAATTCCGGCTGACAAAATAGTTTTATAATTAGTCTATATTTAATACTCCATGCATATGTTTCAATATTCGATGTGATAGATGAAAATTTTTTAGAAGACATCTAAACAATGCCTGAATGGGAAGCATTTCTTTTCATCCGTAGGAACCACATGACGGCTAGCGAAACAATGAACCAATCGTGGGGCGTGTTGCAGTGAAATCCAATATGAATGAATGCTCACAGATTAGCTAGTAAGCATGCTTGTACTTTGGAGGTCAGTACACATGCATGTTTGGTTCATTTCACTGATGTTTCCTTGAGATCTACAGTATATTATACAGTCTGTTCTGATGTCCGTGCTGTTTCTTCTTGTCAGGTTCCTGGATTGGCCTGGGACGATCATTCCAGAAAACATTCTTATAAACTATGGCTCTCTTTGGTAGGACTTACAAGCCTGCTGCTGAAACTGCTGAGAAAAATATTGTTCCATGACTGATTTATAGGGGACCCCAACATGTACAGGATGCCACAATTGAAGCTATCTTGAAATATACACTTCCTAACATGTACAGTATGACACGTCTATAGGTGCGTGGCTGGAAAAACAATTACTTTTGTGGACTGTGTTCTAGAAACCTGGAGACTGTCATACATCTTTTCGTTGAATGCCCCTTTTCCTGTGCCGTATGGGAGAGAGTAATAGCTTGAACTTGAATCCTTCACAACATGGACATGGAAGATTGGTTCATATCATTGCAGGAGAGCAGGAGAGAGCAAAACAGTCCACACTCTCGCAATTCTGTCACTATGGTGTATCTGGAAACAAAGAAATGCCCGCTGTTTTCAATAACGTCACGAGCACACCATTACAAGTGTTCGCTTTCATAAAGGATGAGGTCTCCTTTGAGCTGCTACTGAGGAAGGTTCTCAGACCCCTCTTTGTCGAAAGTAGTTTTAATGAGTAATTAGCTTTATTTTCCTAAAATCTCCTGTAGCGGTCTGCTACATGAGACAGCGCTCCTCGCGCATACAGTTGTAAACTCCCTTCTTTCTTATTAATTTAAAGCCGGTTTTCCAGATCTTTCAAAAAAAAAAGCATTGTCCTCGGTAATGAACTCCTAATCCTGTTTTGGGAAGCATCTCTGACATCTATGATCATAAGCTGTTGGTTTCAAAGTGCTCATGGAGACCAAAATATTGATGTAGTTTGGGTAATCTATATTTTTACTGTACCATCAGTCATCAGACTGATGGTGAAGATGATATGATGATCTGTCGATTATTACATGACATAGCCATGCCATCATGCGTACTGAACAGACAACATGGCAAGGTGATCTGCAGGCAACACTATCTCCTGGCATTTATGTAGAAATTCGATGTGCACCTTTTCTGTACTCCAGATATCTCCGAAATCACTTCAGCAGTCCTGAACTCTGAATATCTTGTTGAATCATGACTTTTCCTTCCTCCCTATTGGCATATATTGTATGACATGCACTTACTACTACACCTATCCAGCTAATGTCTTTTTTTTTTGGTTTAAGGTAGAGGAGAGGGCATTAGAAGATTCTGTTCGCATTCTGACTCAGTTTGATGATATGAGAAATTCTCTCACTCGACGATGTGTTTAGGTAGACAGTTCTGCCATATATATCACCTACTCATTTCTTTTTTTAAAAAGAAAATTGTCAGTTCTCAACAAATAAGTTCAATGCTAATATATACTATTATGTGATCTTGAGGCCATATACTTTGTTGATGTCAGATTTTGGTCAGATATGATGTTGCTGTGGATGTTGCCCCTGAAGTCCAATGGTTATCCGAAGACAAATATAAGAACCTCGAAGTTGTAGCCGAAATAGATGAAGCTGTTGATGCAGAAAAGGCGGCAGAAACAGAGCTTCAGCGTCGTCAAAAGCTCTGGGCTTACTTAGAATTGTGGCTAACAGAGGCCCTCCAGGTAATTCTATAGTTACTCTAGTATGTACTGTAACAAACTAATGTCACCTTTAGTATCAGTTAGTTATTCCTGTAATCAGGCATGCCTGTTTTGAAGCCAATCCTGGGCCCACTCACTTTACTTGAAACTAGGCACTTTCAGCAACTATTGCATTGTTCCCATATTCTTTGTGTTCCTCTCATGCGTTTATATCCCTTATTTCTTATTTTGTCTCTACTTCGTCACATTGACCTTACATACTCATAGTACCAACCAGTATAGGCAATACTGTTCAAGACTGGTTGGACCTGTGACTGGCTAGCTCTCAGTTGAGGTGATAGGTCGATAGCCCTGGTGTTCTGCCTCTGAGAAACAGATGCTGACCGTTCCTGGCAATTTTCCATTAAATTATTTCTATCGACAGACAAATTTGCTTTGTTACAGTACAGTCCTGATCTGGTATTGGCGCCAGTACTCGTTTTATGGCATAAATCCGTTTGCTCAACAAATGGTTGTAACATTTATCTGTGCAAGATGCAACTGGAGTCTAGAGTTCTTTGTTCCCTTTCCCCTTCAAATGTTTCCTTGTAATCAACAAGCTTTACTTTTAAAAACTATTAGCTTCAACAAAGGTGGAATATTTAATTAAATACACTTTGATGGTTAGCATCAACCCAATATTGTGTTATCTAACTGCATTCATTTTCTTGGATATATGCAGATTGGTGATCTGGTGGTACTAGATATATTTGCAGAAAGCATTAACAGTGATGGCTCTAAAGGTGAAAAAAATTTCATCGGCCGAGAGTACAGGTCTGTCAATTTTTCACGCATCTGACTTGCGTGTTATTTTCATAACTTCACCTTTAAAATTTATTATGATTTATCACTTATATAGAAACTATTGCGCTTAAAAGAAATGCTGTCATGCCACACTTTATGTTTGGTGCATTTATTCCCTGTGATTGGTTTAGTGATGTGAGTGGCTATTAAATATTTTGTCTGCTGCGTTTTCTTTGTGCACAGTTAGTATGCTAACTGAGACAACTGCCTTGCATTTCTGCTTTTTTGAAATCACAGTTCTATATTATACCTACTATGATTTTTAGGTTTCCACTTGGACACTGAGGAAAATAATATCCTTGTTCCTGGATTTCTTGATTCATTAATTGGTATTATCCTGGTGAGGCCAGGGGGATGTTTGGTTCGTGGCCACAGGCTGCCACGCCTAACGTTAATTTGGCCACGGAGGTTTGGTAGGTGTTTGGTTCAGACTACAGCTATGGCACGCCACCACCACGAAACCATTTCGCCGCACATTTCCTTGGCAAAAGTGTGGCGGACGTTTTTTCCGCCACAGCTCCGCGTGGCTCGCCGAACCGAGGAGACTTTCTCATCCGACCGCAGTAAAAAAAACACCTCACCGCTCTCCGCAGGCCGTCGCGCCTCCGCCACGCCTCAAGGCCGTACGCCGCCGTCGCGCCTCCAAGGCTCCAAGGGCTGTGCGTGCCCAGCGGGTGACGCCGCGCCAAGGGGCCAAGCCGCCAGGCTCAAGGGCGGCACCACTGCGCCCACAGAAGGACGAGTGGGTGATGGTAGCGTGTGAGCGGCGGCCTGGACCGAGAGCGGCGCCGGCAGGAGAGCGAGCGGCGAGAGAGAGAGGGCGAGCACAGCACCCAAGCGCGCGAGTACGGGCCGGAAGAGCAACAACGGGAGCAGTAGCTACGCGAGCACCCTGGTTGTTCTGGCCATATGAGAAAGCAGCGGGTGGTTGGATCTATCCATTCCATGGCTCAACGACAAGACTTATCTATTCCATGGCTCAAGGATAAACATGCATTTGTTTTTTTTTATTAGGTCGACACTATTATGTTTAGACTATTATTTCACACCTATTAGTTTAATCTGATTTAGCATAGCATGATTCAAACCGTATTTAGAAAACTGATACTCTGCATCCTTGAGTGTTCAGTTCTTCTTATGTGAGAAGAAAGACATTAACCTGTGAATCTGTGATAGCTTACGAGGGTGACTGTTTATATTTTGTGGCCTGCCCAGAAACTTAGTTGTGTGATTATTTTGGTTGTGATGACTGTAACTTAAGATAGACCTGTCCAGAAACTTGGTTGTGTGATTATTTTGGTTGTAGTGATGACTGATGGCTTAGGATATAAATATAGTTGGCATGTGATGCTAATTTTGGCTGATGCATGCATGTATGGCTGCTGCTTTGTAATTAGTATTTTAATCTAAACCTCCTTAGCTTAAACCTCCTAGAATGTATTTGTGAAGATTATATTTCGTGCTTGTAATATTATTGAAACATATGCCAAATCTTACTTTTTATTATTGCTGGAACATATATTGTTGTATTGCAAATGAGTGTCTTACCACTATGACATTAAGGTATATGTGGCTGGAAACCAAACATATGCCACAAAATTTTGTCAATTATTGTGGCAAGAATCCAAACAGCTGCCACAATTATTTTGCCAAACCTTAGTCATGAACCAAACAACTTTTTTTGCCACAGATATGGCAAGCCACACATGTGGCTGCTGCCTAACATTAGTCATGGCAAATTATGGCTAGAACCAAACATCCCTAGATCATTTCCTATTCAGTTCCCTGAGTCATTTGAGCAAGAAAGTCTACAAGGTGTCCATGCACACAATTTACTGTGAGTGCTATTTCTAAAAGAGCACAGTTAAAGATTTGCGTTCATGCTTTTCATTAATCACTTCACTTTGTGCTTGTATCACACACACATTACAAGATCAATTAGTATCAGCAGAGGGTGTACTCCCTAGTTTTAATCACTGCAGCTGGTACCTGGTATTCACACTCCCATTTTTAAGAGACCATTTTTTAATGTATCGTGTAGTAGGTTGTGTGTAAAGAGCTCTTCTACAGAGAGTTGCCAGAAATGGATGACTCGCTGTAAAGCTTTTCCAGGATGCACTACCATAGACGAGGTTTCTATTCTGTTCCTGTAGCAACTTACTCAACTTTCTGGACATGTGCCAGTAAACCTGGTTTTTTTTTAAAAAAATGTGCCATTTGATCCTAATGCATCTATTCAAATATTATCTGTAAACTGTGAACTTAATTATCTTTTTGTCTTAGTAATCAGCCCTTCTGAGTATTGCAGGTTCGAGGACGTATTTTGGAAAGATAGATGTAAGAAGTAGAGAAAACGGCTATAGAACAAGCAACAGATAACGCAATCCTTGATCAGCTCGGGAAGGTATTGCTCTTACTTCTGAGACAGCCTATCATTCTGAAGTCTTGGTGCAGGGTAGATCATTAACATGATATGCTTTCTTCAATTATTCACATTATTTTGCACCTTCTCTCCATGATCATTTAAACTTTCACTAATCTCTCCTGGTTTGCTTAGTTGGTTGAGGTTGATGTTCCACGTGCCTTGTTTCAAGAACAAGGCCAACAACTCTATGGAGCCAAACTTCTGCAGCTTCAGGTACTAAACAGTCTAACAATCAACTAATTTTCAACCGATCCTTTTTGAATAATGTAGATTTATTAATTCCTGCAGGCAGAAAGGAAGCTAGACAAAGACCAGCTAGCATCCTTATCGACCCAGAGGTCAGTTCAGGCGTACCTAGATGATGAGAAGGAGAATATTACAAGAATCATTAAACAGATGCTGGCTGTTGGTGATGTTTTCAAATCTGAGAATTTACAGGTAATAATAATACCTGGGTTTCGTGTTTTTTTTTATGGGTAAAGGTGATAATCACTAGAACCGCCAGCTTTTGCCTTTAGTTGAAGTATCTTTTATCAGCATTTACTAATAACAACAAATCATCATGCAGTACTCAACTGAACAGCTCATCAAGGAAGTTGAAAACTCCATAGCAGAGTTCAAACAGTACAATCAAGACTATGATGAGGACAACATCAGGCAGCAGGTATTTAATTCCTTGATTTGTGTGTTTCTGGTTGTGAGTTGCTTCACTAAACTGCAGCCTAGCTATTTTTTTTTCTGATTTAACTGCAATCTTCATTTTCTTGATATTATTTTTAGTGTCTTTTCATCTCACAAATGTCAACTATCAGTGAATCATAAGTTCTATGGTAAAAGGGATTATCTGCCTAACCCTATCATTTCCCATGAATGGAAAACCCTCATTTGTATGTATTTCTATGTGGGATTCAATGATGCAGGTCCAGGATGTTCTAGAGGCAGCGAAGGTGCTTGAATGGCTCAAGGAGAACTGCACGGTCGAGTATATCAGGAGATGAGCCTAATGCTGCTGGGTCAACGCTCTCTGAACGTCAGAAAGAGGCTGGTGTGGCGGTGGGCAATTTTGTGTAGTGACCGTCCTTGCCAACCAACCCATCCAATGAAGAATCCTGCGCATAGCAGACCAGTGAAGTGACTAAGAATTAAGAATCTGTTTCTATATAGCATAAGAAAGAAGTCTACTATATTGTATGTAGAATGCGAGTTCACAAACGTTACTATAGCATAAGAACGTTGTTTGTACCCATTCTTTAAGGGGCAATGCTACAGCACCCCCCGTTACCTCCTAAGAAGTAGGAGCTCAAATAAATCTGGACCATTGAATTATACAAGGCATAATAATATTTTATTGAATTAATAATGGTAGAATAAAAAAGTTCTTTTTTGAAAGGAAACAAACAATCTAGTCTCAAACGATAAGTTGCTACCAGCTCAAATAAATTTCTATCGGTGATTCTTGGTGTTATAGCTGGCCGTTAGAATGCTCTAATCATCGATTTCCTTTAATTAAGGATATTGGTGTTGTTCGTCTGGTCGTTTGTACGGCTGATTTCGGCTATTTCAATAGTGTTCTGTGAGAGAGAATAAGTCGAAGTACGGCTGATAAGCCGCCTGACAAGGCAAACGAACAGGGCGATTGTGTTATGTTCTAGAGACCAAAGTTGAGTCATGTCACATCGAATATTTAGACACTAATTTAGAGTATAAAAAAAGACTAATTACAAAACTAATTGCATAAATAGGAGACGAATCTACTAAGCCTAATTAATTCATCATTAACACATACTCCCTCCATATTGGTAAAAGAAGTCGTTTTGGACAAGGTTTGAGTCAAACATTGGGAATATAAATCATGAATAACTTTTAAATTGTTGAGTTTAGAGACGTAAAAAACATATAAATAAATTTATCTTGAAAAGTAATTTCATAAAAATATACATATACCACTTTACAACAAATATTTTTAAAGAAATAAGTGGTCAAAGTTATGCTTTGGAGACCGTGTCGCTGTCCGAAACGACATCTTTTACCAATATGGAGGGAGTACTTCCTCCGTATAGAAAATAGAAGACGTTTTGGACATCGACACGGTCTCCAAAGTATAACTTTGACTCCCTTTATACTAAAAAAATATTTATCAAAAGTGATATATGTATATTTTTATGAAAATATTTTTTAAGATAAATCATTGATTGATATAGTTTTTATATTTTCAAACTCAACAACTTAAAAGTTATTCATGCTCCGCTTGCCTGCTAGCACCGCCGCCGTTCCTGCCCGCCTGCAGAGCCACCACCGGCGCTGCTCCAGCTAGCAGAGCCGCCACCGCCGCGCCCGCAGGCAAAGCGCTGCAGTGCCGCCCATCGTTCAGCAGTGCGTCGCCGTCGTACCTCCTGTACAACCGTCTCTCGTCCGCGTCGCCGCCCACGCCGCTGCTCCTCCCGTCCGCGCTGTCCGCACCTCTTCGTCTCCAGTCCGCGTCGCCGCTACTCCCTACCTGCGTCGCCTCCTCGCACGGACGCGTTGCTGACGCCACCTATTGGGTGTCAGCCACCACCGCTGCCGCTGCTGCTGGCCGTAGTTCATGGTGTCACCTGACGCTCCAGCGCAGATTTAGAATCGGAATCGAATAGAACATAGACACAGGTTGAGGTTGGATCAGAGAAGTCCTTGGTATGTTGGACACAAACTCCATCATCTTTCTTTCTATTTATGTTAGAGATTTTTATTGAAATTGCAATTCAAAGTTCCCATTGCGGGCTCCTGATCTCGCCGGGACATACGAAGTTTCTGATCTCGCAGACTCGAACAAGGTATGGTTCCTATTGCTATTACTCCAGATTTTTTTTATATGTTATTTCTTCCTCTTCTTTAAATTGCAGTATAGAGAAAAGTAAGGCCACTGATTCTTATGTTACTCTCATAGTGACAAGAGTAGCACTAGGGGTTACTTGAAGATTGGTACAATTGATGCCTATGATACTTAGTGCTGAGGAATTTTAAACATATCTTGCTTGGGACAATTTTGTTAATCTGTGCACTACATAATTCTGTAGCAGCATGGAAACGGAAATCTGAATTGTAATGTTGTGCTAGGGTCATCAAGCATTATTATCAGTTATATAACAAGCCGTATATATAGTCCTGTTCCAAATTATAAATTGTTCTTCCATTGCAAAGTATCAAGATGCCCAGTAAGCTGATGCAAGGAAGTTCAGTAATCATACTAGCTACAGTGGAGGCCATCCCCATCTACTGCTACCACAACTGCAGTAATAGCATGGTGGGGTCATTAGAGATAAACTTCAGTAATTTGTGGTGTTCTTGAACTCCATGGTAACTGAACCGCAAAATCAATCTATTAGTTCTTGAACTCCATGCTAACTGACTATTATGAGATTTTTTTTACAAGTGGCAAAAGCAACTAATAATTTCTGTACTTCCTAAACTTCATGGTAATTGCACCTTTATACAATCTAAATTATTGTTTGAACAATATGAATATAGAATATTAACTTAAAAAATATTGGATTGTAATTTTTTTTCATGTCTTTACAGAAAATGGATCATAGCGTTAGGCAATTCCACCTAGAAGACGACACATATGCTCTTGAACCCGCAATGAGTACGCACACAGTGTAGGTGCCACCACTGCCGTAGTTGTGGTCCATGGCGCCGCTAGACACCTCGGTGCAACAAGTCAGTATCAGTAATCGAATTGAATTAGAAGCAAAGGCACCAACTTGATTAGAAAATTGTCTGGTATGTTCAATATGAGCTCTTTTTTTGAGCCCCTTTTTCTATTTATAGTATTACAGATCTTTGTTGAAACTGATAATGAAAGTTTCTATTTCTATTGCGAGCTCCTGGTCTCGCAGAATATAAATCCTAGCCTAGCCGGACCGAACGGATCCGCTGGAAATGGAGAAGGCAAGGTCTGCTTCCTGTTGTTGTTACTCTAAGTTTTTTCGCCATTCCACTTATCCTTTAATTTTACAGTATGTAAAATGTGTAATGGTCCTTTAAATATGTAATTACAGCTTGTGATGAGATGGTGAGTCTAAAGTTGTGCCTTTATCCCTTGGACGAATGGTCGTATAAGAGGGCAATCATATATTGAAGCTTAAATACAGGTACAATAATAATATGTTGTCAAAAATTAATTGTGCAAATCACGAGTTTTTCTTTTTGTTCCCAATTCTTGCTGCGATATGCAGCTCACACTCGAATGCACATCAGTAACTGTTGAGTTTTCTTTGTGTTCCCAATTTCGCTGCGATATGCCGTTTAGGCACTCAAGTGCACATAAATAACTGTGGTCACATCAACGGAGAGCAACTATGTGAATAACAAGCTGTACCATCATTTGACTCACTATGTTTTCCATCTTCTCATGCAGATCGGATATGCATTGAAAAATGACCTGGTTTCTGTTAGTTTAACCAGAGCTTGGTGAATGTGCTCACGGATATACATGTTCTCGTTTGCTATTCTTTGCATCAAGAATTGAGTTCATATACACAAAAAATTTGATGTTTCTGGGAACATACTGTTTTTTGCCGCTGCCAATGCCTACGATCTTGTTTGCCAGCACAGATCAGGGGCTAGCACAACATCAATGATCAGTTTGATTTCTAAGGTAGTGCAAAGCCATGACCTATTCAGCACATTCCCACTGTTCTATTGATGCAATGCAAGGCCTGTGCCAATATGCGTTGCTTTTGCTTCATTGTAGAATGAATAAATAATAAATATTTGTATGCTCGGTTTCGTTTTGGCTTGGCCAACTGCAAATATGTGTTCTCACTTGTATTGTTTTAAAATCTCCATATACAGTCAGGTACTCCCAATATATAAGGCTTGAAGCATGGTTCTTGCTACCCTAACTCTACGGAAAATAAGCGAGTGGAGTTGAGACCAAATTTCTGTTGACGTTGCAGAGCAGGTAGCTGATGGTTTGGGAGACTCCTACTTCCCAGCACCAAATGTGCTTAGTTTAAATAAAATAAATAATGTATTTCCTTTTCATGCAAAAACAAAATTAAGAGATATGGTCGGAACAAGAACACAATTGAGCTTCTTATCAAGAACATTACAACAGAGGCTCTGGCAAGGTTTTACGAGGAATTTTACCCGTTGCAATGCACGGGCATATTTACTAGTCAGATCTAATGGAAAGATTTACCTTGTTAGGATTGCAAGATATTTTTCCTATTTTAAAATACTACAAAATACATAAATAGATATTTGTCGTATTACCTCCTTAATAAGAGTTAATATGTGATAACTGTAACAGATCACACTTACAAATATAAAAATCAAGTGAATCAAGAGTTCTACATCGGCTTCGTTGTGCCCTCTCTCTTTTTTGGTTCTTCGGATGTGATGTGTTTGACTATGTGACGATGATTTTCTTTCCAGGCGAGCTAGCGTCCGGACCCGTCCTCGTCGCGACGCTCCCCGCGTCTGGCATCCCCCTCCTCCGTCCTCAGCTGGCCGCCACCCCGCCGCCCACTGCCCACCGCCGCGACCGCGGTATGGCCTCGCCGGAGCTCCAACGCGGAGCTCCGGCGGGCCCTACCGCGGCCGCGGCGGCCTCCTCCTTCCCCACCGCCATCTCCGGCGAGCTCCCTCGCCCCTCCCTAGCCCGGCCGCCTCCACCGCCGCCACGGGCCCCTAAACCGCCCGGCCACCATCCCCACCGTCGGGCCTGCCTGCCTGCCTCCGGCCGACCCTTTCTAATGCCGCGGGAGATGGAGAAGAAAGGGAAAGCGATTCGCCGGAACCCTAGCTCGCCGGCAGATCGATCTAGGAGGAGGAGGAGGATGAGGAGAGGGGAGGGGAAGGAGGAGGAGAAGCCGGCCTACCTCGTTGGAGCCGCCGTCACCGCCGACGTCGTCGTCGTCGTCTCCAGTGCCACGGGAGGGAGGCATGGGCGAGGGAGAGAAGGGAGGGAGGAGAGCCGCGTCCGTCCGGACTCGGGTGTCAGGACAGATGCGGTAGAAGGAGTTTTACTGCTTTCTTCTGTCTCCATGAAAATACGGAATTGGATGCATGCTTGACTTGTATTGCTTCCAGTGGCTGCTGTATATGCGGATGAGCAACAACTCAATTAACATTTTATTGTACTTCTACTTCATAAGATATTTTACATAAAAGTTAGTAATATCTAATGGGAAACACATGCGTCACGTGCGTGCGCGCGCACACACGAACCACACACATAGCACGCACATAAGCCACACCCCATGCATGCGCGTGCATACGCACACCCACAGGCCACGCACACGCGCACACACACAAGAACCACAAAACCGATACAAACACATGCACACGCGCACACATTTAATTCAACATGTGTGATGTGTTTTCACTTTCTAGAATTAAATAGTTAAACAAGACAAAGATGAGGGAGAAGCGGTGCAAACTAAAGATGGCAATGGGCTCGATCCCCAATTCCAGCAGGGAATTCCCCTATTAGGGGATAGAGATGGGGCCACTTGATCCCCTAAGGGGATCGGGCGATGATCAGGGTGTCGTACCCTAATTTTAAGAAACAAAATCGAGTGCACAATATATGTATGTCATGATCAATTTCATACATATATCGACATCATAATAGTATCAAAATCAATGTTGTATTACATAATCGAACGTTATTACAAAAATGACCCTCGGGTCCAAAAGAAAAGTACAGACTCTCAAACTGACTCTAATGTAAGACTCTGATGTAGAATCGCGAGGAACTGGACGCCATCTCCACAGGAACGTCGACGGGGGGTAGCACCAGCCTAGTACAAGTTATCTGGGTTGAAACCACTGTCTTCGGGGGTACTCTGTCCTCGACGTAGTCGCCAGCGTCTGGGTGGGTAGAGTAGCAGGGGGACAAAGAGGAAGAGTGAGTACATCAAAATGTACTCCGCAAGTGTAGGGAAAAATATGACATTGGGCTAAATCAAAGGTAGGCTGACTCTGTTTGACTCAAGCACCTAAGCGACACATCCTATAATCCTATTTCCTATACACCTATTTACTAGGTCTAACCCATTCTCCTTAGAAAATAACCAACACTCGGAGTCCACCGAGCAAAACACAATCGGAGATCCACCGAGCAACCAACACTTGGAATCCACCAAGCAACCACACTTGGAGTCCACCAAGCACACCCGCACCTGAAGTCCATTAGGCAAACCACACCTAAAGTCCATCAGGCAACCCGAACCAGAACCATAACCACCTAACTAATCTCGAAGAAGTCCAAGTCCGCTCATGACCGTGAGAACGGGCTGATATATCAGTTTTACACTCTGCAGAGGTTGCACATCGTTACACATGAGTCGTGCATTCCCCATCACGCTAAACACTGCCAAGGTGCATAGCGGCGGTCGCACTACAAGGCCTTTACAAAGCCCCTCCAAGCCTGTGTTACACGTACCTCTAAGGTTTCTCCCCTATACATAAGTCAACGACCTCAAGGGACCCCTCTTGAGCCACTAAACAGTCCCCGTGTAGCATAACTTGGAGAAAACAAATTAATTAGCCAGGTCCAGCCCATCCAGACCTCATGGTTGCGGTTAACTGGGTTACATGCTCCGAAAAACCGGGTCCTAGGGATCTAGGCAGGATAACAAGCACATACCCAACTACCAACATCATCTGCCAAGTCCATGACAACCAAAACCCACCAAGACGGTCATCCTACCGGTATACCTAATCACCATGTTACTTCAAAAATTACCATCCCACAGTGTTCCATAGATCATTAATCAGGTTTAATAATATTTAACCACCATCCCATCCCAACCATGACTGCAGGGCTAAGCAAAATCTACCTTACATCCCAAACCAGGTGACAAAGAAAATAGAGCAAAAACTAGTAAACCCTAACATGAGATTCAAATTAGACATTGCATGTATCTAAATAGATCTAACTACTCTAATACCAAAAGTAAAATAAAGTATAGGTGCAAGATGTTCAAGAACACTTGCCTGCGGGCTGGGTCGGATCAAAGGAGGCACAATCTGGGTCCAGAGAGTCCTCGAACTCCACACTCTCTGGATCACGCAACATACATGGCACATACAAAGAAAATAAATAACAGTACAACAACATTATGAAAATAGTATGTAAACAGATCTACTGCGTAGAGCTCTTCGCTACGAATCTAACGTGACTTGAACGGGTCAAATCGGAGTTAAAAACACAAAAGTTATAAGCATTTGAATGTAGATGGCAAAACTGTAAATAAATCGAACTCATTTCCATAATTTAAATAAATAAAAACAAAAATGAAATGGCTTGGAACGGGGCGTCAATTCGGCGGAAAACCGAGGGGCTATATAAGAAGAAAAACCAGACACATGAACAGCGCACATGGAGTGCGGGTTGATTCACAGAAACCTAGAGGGGTTTCTGCCAAAGTTGCCCGATGAGGCGGTGTTGTCAGCGCGGCGGCTGACGTGGGGGACAGATGGCGCGCGACCATTGGCGCAGTGCGCCACACGGGTGGTGTCTGGCTAACGCGGTGCTGATGGGGCGAGTCCCGGGTCTATGGATCCCGGCTCATACCCCTTCGCGCTCGTTTCTAATCTTAGCCGCCGAGACTGGATCGGACGGCCGAGAGGGAGTTGGCGAAACGCACGACGGCTGTGCGGCGGCGGTGCGCGACGGCAGGCGGTGGCGCCATGGCCGTGACGCCAGCGCGGCTCGGGAACCCGCTATAGAGCGGTAGAGACCTTGGGAAAGGATGGGGAGGAGAGCGGAGCTCACCTGGAACACGATGGTGAGGTCCTTGTCACCGATCGGAGGCCGGAGAGAGGAGTCCGCGGCGGAGGACGCGCGTCGGTTGCGTCGGCAAGGTCGGGGAAGTCACTCCCCTGGCGCAGATGTACCCCGTGGACAATCTCCCTAGACGCGGCTTGGCTCTACGACTCCGGTGGTAAGCGGAGAGAGGGCCGGTGGCAGTCCCACCAGGGAGGAGGCAAGCTCAAGCGGAGCTCGGCAATGGTAGAGGGGCAGCGGTTGTGACATCTCTTAGCATCACTTTCAGATAATGGTGCCAGAAATGTGGGTAGACAATTCTTAACGTCATCACCTTTAAAGCTAGGTTGTCACCACTAGCAACAATACTAGAGATGTGGTTGTATTTATGATCATTCCCTTATAAAATATGAAATAAGATTATCCGCAAGCGCACATATAAAATACACCCGTTGTAGCATTTCACCTAGGAGAGTTCCAAGGTATCGTTATTATATTATGCCTCTACATCTAAGTTCTCAAGAGAGTGGCAGGAGATAAACTCTACAAACTAAGACACACACATGTTTATGATAAGAGTTCCACTACATCTTCTCAACACAGGAATCATTAATAACAGATATAAGATAAATAGAACAGGATAAACCGAAAAGAGTTCCACAGAGCATTTTCCATCCAGGGTTTGATCATAACTAAAACTAGAAAGAGATAGATTAACTTCCTAATATGGTTCTAACTATAGGTCATAGACTACATCAATTAGTGCAATTATATTTAGCAATCATGGTTAGAATAACTTATATTTATACGCAGGAGACATCACTCGTGGAGGATCAGATCCAGAGTCTATCCCCTCCAGGTGACTGCGTCTTACTAGGCCTATATTCGGGGAGTGGACTACAGAGGAATCAACGAGGCTATAAGAGTCACCCTCGCGAACTACCACTTGCTGGCCCGAAATATAAGGTGCATTCGCAGGTAACAATGTATAAGCACCGTGCTTACACAATGTTGAGCACTCACCCCTTGATCATCGGAATGAGCGTTATACGAACAAGAGCATAAACATAATGATACCCTAGCTATGCTAAACATATAATCAAAGTAGACGATGAACATTATAATTATGAACATGAAATAGTAACAAGTCATATCAAGTATCAACTAGAACAAGAACTAGAATAGGAATAAGAACTAGAAGAACAATTAGAACTAGATTAAGAAACAATGATGAACTAGAAAATGAACTAGAACACAATGATGAACTAGAAGATGAACTAGAAGACAATTAGACAAATAGTGGAACAATGTTGATATAAGAGAGAAGTTACAAGGCTTTACCTAGCCTCCTCACGACTAGATCCGGAATCCGAGCTTCCCTCGACTCTTCTAATTCTATTCTAGCTATGCCCTAGGATGGTGGAGCTCTTGGTTGTCCTCTCAAGGAATATCTCTGAACTAAATGATCTGATGAATGAAGATTTGATTCCTTTCTCTCTCTCTCTCTGCCCCAGGGGGGTCTGGGTCTGCTATATAGGCCGGTGGGATGAACCATAGCCTTCGGATCAAACCGACCTTGATCAAGGGCCTAGATACGAAGTAGAGGGCGGTTAGGTCACGTCACGCGAAGGAGATGTGGATGGCAGGTGGGGCCAGGCCGGCCGGCCCCACTTGTCAGCCTCCGGGCTCCTCCTTTGTCCTAGTGTCTTCTGGTGTCTTCTAGATCCTTCCAGCGCAGGAGTTCGGTTGGTTTGCGCAAGTAATCATGGGTGGTTGGATTCTTTGTCGTCATCTTCCTATCTGGTCCCTAGACAATTCTGGTTTACTACAGCTGATGGAATTTTATCTGTTACACCCTTGGACTTTATATGGATATGTTTCTAGAGTGTTCCAGAGTCTTCCAAGTCGTATTCATCGAGGACTCTCGCTCTGGGACTCCAAATATGGCTGATGATATGTCCGTTTCGATCGTCTCGACGAGCTCTGCACGATGGTGTGCTCTGATTCTTCACTTGAGATACTTTCTTATGATGAAATATTGAATATTCTGCAAAACAAGTGAGAACAACACAACTTGTGGAACTCGTTAGAATCAAACCCTACAGCTATACTCTTTGAGTCATTTTAGGTCATTTATGGGTTAGTTGACGGCTTAAATAGGAGTTAACTACCGTCAACAAGTTCCCCAAACTTACCCTTTGCTAGTCCCTTAGCAAACATTAGTTGAAATCTTATGATGGATCAGGAGTTACTACTATGCTTTCACGCCTCAAAAGTACACCAGTGTTCAAACAAAATTCTCCTCCGGATTAGAATCAATCATTTCAACTTTCAAACTTACCCTTTACCTTCAACTGTGGTGCTTGTTGCTTTCACTTGGGTCTTGAGCAATTTGAAAAGCAGAACGATCAAGTAAACACTATGTCTCAAGTTCTTTGATCTACCTTCATTCTGGAGTTTTGTAGGATTTTCAAAATAAAACTCAGAGATTCCTTCATATGATCCTTTCAAGTCTCTCATCTGTGGTATTTATGGATTCTCTCCAAGACAGTAAGTGTTGTGCCTTCTCTCACCCTATAACTAATAGATTTTTTGTGGAGTTCATAGGTGGGAGACAACTTGTACATACTTACATAACATATATTGCATAGTCAAAGCATGAATCCAGAGAAACTTGGCATACAATCAAATCAAGATGTGCATGTGTGTGGACCTATATGTGGAATGGATGTGTATGGTAGAACATTGGTGATAAACAATTGTGACGGTGAAAAACACAGTGATGACGATGTAAACATAATGATGGAAACATAACGGTTGTAGACCTTATCTTACTTTGCTCCTTGTGAAGATACTTCTCTCTTTTAGGACTCTTGCTAGAGACAACATGGGCTATTTATTTATATTTTTTTAAGGTGGGTATCGAAACACCCATAATTCTACTTTCGGACACTTGTCTATTTTTATTTTTTTTCATTTCCTTTTTTTTAGATAACTTTTGCATAGCCCATGCATCTTTTTACAGCACAATATTTGGAGAGATAATGATAATGAATTGGAGCATTTATGAATGACAATGAAGGCATAAAAAGGTCATATGAATGAAGGGAATATTTTTGGTTGTTCACTCCCAGGATAGAAGTGGAACATTTTTGAGTAGATCTAAATGGAAGGCATGTTTTTGCGTACTTCTAGTGTAGAAGCAGCATAAGTGGGTGAAGTGTACGTGATCTTGATTTTAACTGTATGACGAGTCTCTAAGGGTCAACACGATTTAACCACACTCAATGCATATGCAAGTAGTAAATATAAAGAGTGGACTTCCTAGTCTATCAGGCATGTATATCAGGCTGTGGTAGGTATTTCAAACACTCATCATAGAGGATCTCATCATGTAGTATTTTTAAGTTTTTAAAGGATAAATTTTTAGAACTCTAGTATCACTAGGAACAAGATAAATAACAGTTCAACCTTTTCATATCATACTCGTCAACACCTAGACTTAGGTCAAACTTTTGTAACCCACAAGTTTCAGATTCAAAGCAAATTTCATGTTAAAACAATCTTATCCAAAACTCGAGAGAATTCAAGACTGAATACTAGGCACTTGAAAAGAATTACGGCAGAGCAACTATTTATCATTTCCATACAATTAATTATATTCTCTAGAGCTCTATTATTCAGGGCAAGTTTTTATTCCAGATCATCATTGTTTATTTATTGACTCTAACATTAAACACACACACTCTAAGATAAAAGATACTGTATGAAAAACTAATAAAGACATACCTTAATCATGAAGGTAACGGGGTGCGTCTCCCCCAAGCTAATCCCGTCGATCGCGTCGAGCCTTCATGTGCCCGAATATTTTTGTTCTTTTTTTTTCTTTTTATGGGTGAGCCTTCATGTGCTCACATATTTTGGTATTTTTTTGTTTTTAAATAAAATTCGAAAAATATATGTACCTCGGATAATGGGGGAGCCTTTTCCCCAAGCTAGATGCTCACGTAGTCGTTCTCTTGGTAGCATAGATGTATTTCACTCCTCTGGTTCTTAGTGGATGGTTGCTGCCTTAGTCCCTCCAGAGTGGATGAAGTTATCTGGCTTTCTCATTGATTCCTGCTTTTGGCGAAGGTTCAGATATTTAGGTCCGACGAACCGGACCTTCCCTTGGTTCAGACCTCCCAAGGTGTGTTAGATGGTTGAAAAGTTGTTATTGATTGTACCTCTTTAGGTGCTGTCTTTTTCTTCCATACTTTCTTAGTCTGAGTCTTCACTTCCTGTGGTTCACTGATTTGAGGTTTCTCTTCTTCTTTCTTTTCTGGGACAGCATTAACAACTTCTTCTTCATGATTAGCCTCTCCATTCTTGATGGCTTATTTCCTTTGGCGTTGAGAGCGGCGTCTTTCACTTCTATTCTTCTTCGGTGCTTCATAGGTGGTGTAGTTGTTGAAGTAGCAGCATACCTTCTCTATAGGAAAGTGAAAGTGGATTTCCCCTTGCTTCATGTAGATGATTGCACTTGTAGTGTGAAGGAATGGTCTTCCTAGGATGAGGTGGACATCATCGTCTTCTCCCATGTCGAGAACCAAGAAGTCTGTGGGACTTCATGATCTCTAATTCTGACTACGACGTCTTCCACCATTCCTTCTGGAAACCGGAATGATTGATTTGCTAGCCTTACCTGCAAGTATGTTGGGCACAGTGGTATATCACGAAATAAATATTTATATGTTACCGTAGACATGATGTTGACACTTGAGCCGATGTCGCAGAACGTGTTGTAGAAGGTACTCCCCTTGATCATGCAATCAATGGTGGGTACTCCTGGATCGTACGTCTTCTCAAGGCATAGTGGAGGAAGAATAGGATCTCCTGATGGTTCAACAGTGTTGACCATCCATACTGGTTCTTGTTCTTGTGGCTTCATCATGTTCCTCCTCCTTATTATTATTGTTCTTCTCTTTGGGGCAGCAGGTGCATACTCATGCTCATATGATGACTGAGGATGTACACGAGTCTTGAGTGTATGATTCTTGAAACTGAACCTCTCCTTCCTATCATTGATCGTGAAGCAGATCTTGGCGCTTTCGGTGTAGATGATGGCTTTAGCTGTACTTAAGAATGGTCTTCCCAAAATGATGGGTGCTCTTTCATCTCCGTCTGTTTCCACAATCACGAAGTCTACTAGGACAGATGAGTGTCCAACTTGTATTTGAACATCTTCAAGGATTCGCTTGGGGTAGCACTGTGTCTGATCTGCAAGCTGCAAACATATGGTTGTGTACAACAATGGTTGACCATGAATTTTCTCATAGATTATTTTAGGCATAATGTTGACACTTGCTCCAAGATCACAGATGGCTTCATCAAAGGTATGGCGCCCAATGGAGATAGGGATGACAGGTCTCCCTGGATCTCCTTTCTTCTCTGGCAAGTACTCATATCCCCATCCTTGATATTTTGGCCTTGGCAGAGCTGTGAAGTAGTCTCTTGCATTGAAAATGTCTACAAGATTTGCAGTTTCTAATTCTTCCGGATTCCCCAAAATCTTACCTTTTTCGGTCACAGGTACTGAAGCGGCTAGCTGAGAGATTTTGATTCTATCATCTTATTAAAGCTAAGCTGATTCTTTATAGCAGAAGTAAAGCTTTCCATTCTATTATTAATGGTTTCAAGAATTTTATCATTGGAAGCTATCTTTCTGGACATGTTATCAATAACTTTATTTTGATTAACAATCATTTCTCTCAAAGGCGGTTGGTTGAAATTATTACCTTGATAGTTACCTGAGCAGTTACCTTGGTAGTTGGGCCTCTGTTGCTGATTCCACCCTTAATTCTGTTGAGGACGATAGTTGTTGTTGTTGTTGATGTAGTTCACATCCTCTTGGACTTCAGGGAAGTTGCTTCCTATGTGGCCAGTGCCTCCACATTCATCACAAGTCATGCGGGAATCGTGGACATGCATGACTTCCTTCTTCTCATGGTTTCGTTCATCAAGCTTCTTTATGAGTAGGTCCATCTGAGCAGACATGTCTACTTCTTTGAGTTGATGCATTCCTCCTCTCTTCTTTGGTTGAGTGCGTTCTTCGTTCCATCCTTGGTTGGAAGCTATCTTCTCAATGAGAGCTGTTGCCTCTCGAATAGTGAGTGACAAGAACGATGCTCCAGCAGCTGCATCGACATTATCACGAGCACTTGAAGTGAGCCCATGGTAGAATGTCTGCATAAGTAGCCAATTCTCCATCCCGTAGTGAGGGCATTCTGATATATTATCTTGAAAGCGTTCCCATGCCTCAGGGACAGATTCATCGTATTGCTGCTGAAAACTTGAAATCTTTGCACGTAGGGCATTTGTCTTGCCTACGGGAAAGAACTTTGCTAAGAAAGTAGTGGAGCAGATCTCCCATGTAGTATTTCTATCTTTGTTGGAGTAGAACCATTGCTTCGCTCTTCCCAAAAGTGAGAATGGGAATAGACGGAAGTATATGGCATCCTTGGTGACTCCTTTGTTGGTGAAAGTGCTGCAAATCTCCAGGAAGTGTTGGAGATGGGCACTTGCATCTTCATGTGCTTTCCCACAAAACTGGCTGGTTTTGCACCATGCTGAGCAGAGACAGCTTGAGTTCGAATCCATTATCTCTCACATTGACTATTGGTCCAGTCCTGATATTGGCAGTGGTTGGAACGGAGAATTCACGGAGATTCTTGTCAGCCATGTTTGCTAACACTGGTGTTAAGCTTCTTCTAGCCTGAGTGTCTTCAGACAAAGTGGTTGGAGATTTCCTGAGCTTGGCTTTGGCTTTTCTGATTAAAACCTCAGGATCGTCAACGTAGTTTGCCGGTCGATCAAATCCAGTCATACATCACCCTACAATAAGATACTCAAGAAATAGACAAAAAGACAAGGTGAGCCTATTTGAGTGAAGATCAATAGTGTGTCTCGATTATCACATGTGTGTAGAATTTTTCCTAGGTATTCAACTTATATCCTAATGTCTTCTTGGTCTTCTCTGAGTAACTTAGAAAGGTTAGGTGGGATGTGCTTTTGGAATTACACTTCCCCGGCAACGGCGCCAGAAATGCTTGTTGACATCTCTTAGCATCACTTCAGATAACAGCGGTAGAAATGTGGGTAGACAATTCTTAACGTCATCACTTTAAAGCTAGGCTGTCACCACTAGCAGCATACTAAGATGTGGTTGTATTTATGATCATGCCCTTATAAAATATGAAATAAGATTATCCGCAAGCGCACAGATAAAATACACCTATTGTAGCATTTCACCTAGGAGATTTCCAAGGTATCGTTATTATATTATGCCTCTACATCTAAGTTCTCAAGAGAGTGGCAGGAGATAAACTCTACAAACTAAGACACACATGTTTATGATAAGAGTTCCACTAGATCTTCTCAACACAGGAATCATAACCAGGATCATCATAACAGATATAAGATAAATAGATAAATAGAACATGATCCGAAAAGAGTTCCACAGAGCATTTTCCATCCAGGGTTTGATCACTAACAAACTAGAAAGAGATAGATTAACTTCCTAATATGGTTCTAACTATAGGTCATAGACTACAACAATTAGTGCAATTATATTTAGCAATCATGGTTGAATAACTTATATTTATACGCAGGAGACATCACTCATGGAGGATTAGATCCAGAGTCTATCCCCTCCAGGTGACCGCGTCTTATTAGGCCTATATTCAGGGAGTGGACTACAGAGGAATCAACGAGGCTATAAGAGTCACCCTCGCGAACTACCACTTGCTGGGCCAGAATATAGGGTGCATTCGTAGGTAAACAACGTATAAGCACCGTGCTTACACAATGTTGACCACTCATCCCTTGATCATCAGAATGAGCGCTATACGAACAAGAGCATAAACATAATGATACCCTAGCTATGCTAAACATATAATCAAAGTAGACGATGAACATTATAATTATGAACATGAAATAGTAACAAGTCATATCAAGTATCAACTAGAACAAGAACTAGAATAGGAATAAGAACTAGAAGAATAATTAGAACTAGATTAAGAACACAATGATGAACTAGAAGAACTAGAAGATGAACTAGAACACATAGATGATGAACTAGAAGACAATTAGACAAATAGAAGAATAATGTTGATACAAGAGAGAAGTTACAAGGCTTTACCTAGCCTCCTCACGACTAGATCCAGAATCCGAGCTTTCCTCGACTCTTCTAATTCTATTCTAGCTATGCCCTAGGATGGTGGAGCTCTTGGTTGTTCTCTCAAGGAATATCTCTGAACTAAATGATCTGATGAATGAAGATTTGATTCCTTTTCTCTCTCTCTGCCCCAAGGGGGGTCTGGGTCTGCTTATATAGGCCGGTGGGATGAACCGTAGCCTTCGGATCAAGCCGACCTTAATCAAGGGCCTAGATACGAAGTAGAGGTCAGTTAGGTCATGCCACGCGAAGGAGAGGTGGATGGCAGGTGGGGCCAGGCTGGCCCCACTTTTCAGCCTCCGGGCTCCTCCTTCGTCCTAGTGTCTTCTGGTGTCTTCTAGATTCTTCCAGCGCAGGAGTTCGGTTGGTTTGCGCAAGTAATCATGGCGTGGTTGGATTCTTTGTCGTCATCTTCCTGTCCGGTCCCTGGACAATTCTGGGTTACTACAGCTGATGGAATTTTGTCTGTTACACCCTTGAACTTTATATGGATAATGTTTCTAGAGTGTTCCAGAGTCTTCCAAGTTGTATTCATCGAGGACTCTCGCTCTGGGACTCCAAATATGACAGATGATATGTCCGTTTCAATCGTCTCGACGAGCTCTGCACGATGGTGTGCTCTGATTCTTCACTTGATTACTTTCTTATGATGAAATATTGAACTTCTGCAAAACAGTGAGAACAACACAACTTGTGGAACTAGTTGAATCAAACCCTACAGCTATACTCTTGAATTTTAGGTCATTTACTAGTGACGAAAACTACAAGTGTGAGTCAAAACTGTGAGAATAGAGAATCAAACCTAGGCAGTCAACTCTTGAGCATTTTAGGTCGATTTAGTGGGTTAGTTGACGGCTTAAAATAGGAGTTAAATACCGTCAACAGTGGTGTTTCTCGGGAGAGAGAAAGGAGAGCTGGGGCGCGGCGGGGGGCTTCTTGGAGGCAGGGGGGGTGGCGGCGCGCTGTGGTGTTGCGGACGATCCCCGGAAGGAGCGGAGAGGTGAGGACAACTCGGTTGGTGCGTAGATGGCACCGCGTCCGGTGCGGGGCTCGGCGCGGAAGGTTGGGGAGGGACCTGCCAAGGCAGGCCCACCTGTCGGCGCATGGGAAGAGGGGAAGAGGGGAGGCGGATGAGGGCTGGGTCGAGAGCGGAAGGGGGGAGTGCTGGGCCGGGAGAGGGAAGTGGAGGAGGGCGGCCTTCGCGCGGGGAGAAAAGGAGGGGTGGGTTGGGCCGGCTGGAGAAGAAATGCGAGAGAGAGGGAGAGGGCCCAAAGCCGAATTCCTTTCTTTTTTTTTTCTTTTCAAACTTTGCAAACTCATTTGAAAACAAATTTCAAATCAGTTTGAAATCAAACCATTTTGGTAAACTTTGGAAATATTTTCCCTAGGTTTTGAAAATAAAAGTTTGAGTTTATTTGCATAAAATTTTATAAATCTTTTATTTATTTCTTAAATAGAATAAATTCGATTCGCCCTAATCCGGGTTAATAAATTCCTTTTCACCTAATAAAAATATGCAATGACATGAATGCAACATGAAATAATAAATTTTATTTTCCTCCTCTAATTATTTAGCCAATTCCTAATTTGTTCCTAATAAATTTTATAATCTCTAGAAAATTTAAATCAGGGTGTTACAGGGACTCCTCGTGGTGGAACTAGGTCTGCTGCTTCGTGATGAATGCCTCGACCGCTTACCAGAAAGCCTCCCGTCGTCCATCCCTAGCTCCACTAGCACTGTCGCCTGCCATTCTCCCACTTGGTTCGCCGCAGCTCTGGCGACGCCGCCCTCGTCGTGCTCGTATGACCCACTGGATGTCGCAAGTGTCAGATCGACCTGCTTCCTGTGAAGTCACAGACGCGATCCCCTAGTTAGAATGAGATCCACTAGTTACCAAATCCCGAATCTTCCACACCACTTCTCACCATTCACCAGAGTCGAAAGAGGTAGGGCGTGCTGCCGTGGATGGAGGTCAAGATGTTGACCTCTATTTATCAATTCCATTCAAAGTTTCATAGGCCTTTTCCTATCGGTGATATGTATTTTAATTGTAGAAATAGAACTAGTGTTTCTTGTTCTTTGGATTTTGATAGATGAGAACTACTAATGTTCCTTATCATTTTGTATTTTGTGAGATGTGAACACATTTATTTTTGAGAATCGGCATTGAAATATCTAATAGAAAAAACACACGCGCATGTGTGGTGTGTGCACACATACGCCACACACAAGCCACACACCCACACACATGCGCGCATGCGTACGTGTATAGGCCACACGAGCACCACAACACACATACCACACACACAGCACACACCACGATACATATGTATATTATATGTGTACTTTTTTCTGGCACACACGTACGTGCACACATATGTAATTCAACATGTGTGGTTGTTTTTACTACTAGAATCAATAGTAAACAAAGCGAAGATGAGGGAGAAGGGATGCAAACTAAAGATGGTAATGGGCCCGATCCCTGATTCCTCATGAGGAATTCCCTTATTAGGGAATTGGGATGGGCCATTTGATCCCCCATGAGGATCAAGTGATGATCAGGGACTCCTCGCGGTGGAACAAGGTCTGCTGCTTCACGATGAATGCCTCGGCTGCTTGCCAGAAGCCTCTTCATCGTCCATCCTAGCTCCACTGCTGCTGTCGATGGCTATTGCTGCTGCTCATCATTCTCAGACTTGGGTCATCTCAGCAGCTCCGGACACCGCCCTCGTCTTGCTTGTATGGCCTGCTGCGCCACCGTGGGACTTCTCTGACATTTTCTGCCACGGGGGCTGGGCGCGCACCGTCTTCACATGCACTGCCTCCTTGTACTTGAACACAACCTCCAGCAGTGCCGCCGCCTCCCTGGAGGGCTCCACCATGGTCCTAATTCCCGATCCTCACTTCCTCGAATCGAGAGGTGAATTTGAGAGCAAAGCACTAGACGTCCATAGCTCTAGACCCATCTAAAGGCTCCATTATTCGTTGCCAAGTATATATACCACTACTAACCCTAAGTCTGAGGTGGCCAACACTTTTGTCCAACTAGTCGCCAGAAGTTGAGATCAGGAATCCTGTGTGTGGAGTCTGTGGAGTGCGCGTGTCATCGTAGGTGTCCGACCTGCTTCTTGTGAAGACACAGATGTGATCCCCAAGTAGCAATGCCATTCACTAGTTACCAAATCCTAAATCTGCCACACGGCTTCACACCGAGCCAAGAGAGAGGAAGGGCATGCAGCCATGGACAGAGGTCAAGCTGCTAACCACAATCAATCACTTCCATTCATAGTTTTGTAGGCCTTTGCTTCTCTGTGTCTTTAGAATTGTGAGAATAGAATTAGTGTTTCTTGTTCTTTGGATTCTGATAGATCAATGAGAACTACGAATGATCCTTATCTTTTGTATTTTGTGAGATGCGAACAACATTTATTTCTAAGAATCGGCATTGAAATATCTAATGGGAAACACAAACACGCATGTGTGGTGTGTGTGCACACACAAGCTACACACCCACTCACGCGTGTGCATACGCACACGCGCACACATCATTAATTCAACAGGTGTGGGTGTTTTCATTTGCTAGAATTCAATAGTTAAAGGGAAAGATGGAGGGAGAAGGGGTGCAAACTAAATATAGCAATGGGTATGATCCCCAATTCGTTCCCAGGGAATTTCCTATAGGGGATTGGGATGGGGCCATTTGATTACCCATGGGGATCGGACCATAATCAGGGACTCCTCACGGTGGAACCAGGTCTGCTGCTTCGCGATGAGTGCCACAACCGTTGCTAGAATGCCTCTTTATCATCCATCCCCAGCTCCACTGGGGACGGGGATCCCCGTGGAGATTAATTATCCACTAGGGAACAAGGATGGGAGAAAATTGTCCTTGCTAACTTTGATGGGAACGGGAATGTGCTTCAGTTTTGGTGATTCCTTCAATTCTTGGCTTCAAATCACTTATGGTACAATAATGATTTGATACTTCACTAAGAAGGAGACAAAGATTTTGTTGCTGGATAGCTTGAAAAAGGCACTTCAGTGAAGATCAAATATGGGTCATACTTTAGCCGTGTGTTTGGTTTGGGGATGATGTGGGATGGGTTGGACCCAACCCAATTTTGTGAGTTGGGTTGAACTCATCTCTTGTTTGGTTGGAATGTTGGGTCAATTCTAATTTTGTGTCTGGTTAGAAGAATATCTAGAAGTGGGTTGGGTCATTGACATGTGAGCTCCGTTTATGAGTGTCTCTTCCTTTCTTTCCTAACCCACCTCAACCCGCTTGGTTCCCTCGTTTTGGAGGGATGAGCCAAACCCGCATCTAGAGGGTATATTTCTGTCCCAGGTAGATCCAGTTTTACGAACCCTTAAACCAAACACTGGAATGACCTGGGTCGAACCTGGGATATCCCGGTCTGACCCAGGAACCAAACACACGCTATAATTCTATCCGGCCAAATTTTTTTGAACTTCTCCAACCAAATATATAATAGGTTTTGTAGCTAAGTAGAAGCTTAATACTTTGTTATTTACTTGCCGCTTACCCCCTTGTATCCATTAGCTGAATGTAACCTGTTGTCGTACCATTTGTATATCATCTACAACTTGGTACTATTGTCTCATTGATTGTGTTGTCTAAATTTCTCGAAAAAATATAGGTGCTATGCAATGTGATGGATGTGACTTGTGATGTAGCTTGTTGATCCTTTTTGTTTTGCTAAAAATGTTTCTTTTAATTCTGTAGGCATGTATCCTACATGCTAGCTATTAACTAATCACATCTTAGCATTATGGATGCACAGAACATAAACTTCCTATTTTTATGCAGATTTACTCAAACACATGGACCAGATATTTTGTTTACCTGTCAATTGACGCGCCCGCACCTGCGCCCAGAAGACGGCGGCGAGGATGGAGACGGAGACCTCGCTGGCGTTAGGGTTCTAGCATCTCCCACTCATGTGCTCTCCCTCTCTTCTTCTCCATCTCCAGCAAGCATAGAAGGGGGTTCGGGGGAGGAAGGCTGGCCAGGTGGTGGGGATAGCGGCAAGGCGATTTAGGGGCCTTGGCTACGGTGGAGGTTGCTGAGCCAAGTCGAGGTGGTGGAGCTCCAAGGCCGAAGCTCGCCACGGAAGGAGGATGGGAGGGGAAGAAGGCGGTCGCTGCGGGCATGCTAGGATTTGGCTGGAGCTTTGCGGCCACCACCGATGAAACCTAGCGTGCCACGGCGAGATGGTAGGCAACGATGGATGAGGACGAGGAGGAGGCATTGTTGTCGGCAAGGAAAGCGGGGGTGGGGCATGAGAACGAGGATAATGAGGAGGCACCGGGGTGAGGAGCTGGTGGAGGCAAGGACGAGGAGGAGGCGAGCAGCGGAGATGACTCTGCTGGCGGCGGCTCACAAGAAAGATGCGCTGGCTAGCGAGCGTGAGGGAGTGTTTTAGCATTCAGGAATGTTTGTGAGCTCTTGTTGGACTATGAAATGAGCCACGCACACAAGCACAGACACAAGCTACGCATCCATGCAGGTGTGTGTTGGCCATGCTCGCGTGCGCGCACACATAAGAGCCACACACTGACACACGCGCACACGCACACGCACACGTGCACACACACATCTTTAATTCAACTAGTGTGGTTTGTTTTTACTTGCTAGAATTCAATAGTTAAAAAGGAAAAGATGGGGGGAGATGGGTGAAAACTAAAGATGGCAATGGGCCCAATTCTGGATTCCCCATCTGAAATTCCCCTATTAGGGGATTGGGATGGGGCCATTTGATCCCCCATGAGGATCAAGCGATGATCAGGGACTCCTCACGGTGGATCCAATTCTGCTGCTTCATGATGAATGCCTGGACAGCATGCTGAATGCCTATCCATCGTCCATCCCTAGCTCCACCAAAGTCGTCGTTGCCATTGCAGCCGATCGCCGTTGCCGCTGCATACTGTTCTCCGACTTGGCTTGCCACAGCTCTAGCGACACCGCCCTCATCGTGCTCGTAGGCTTGCTGTGCCACCATGGGTATTCTCTGACATGGTGGCTGGGCGTGCACCGTCTTCAGGTGCACCGCCTCCTTGTCCTTGAAAACCTCCTCTGACGGCAATGCTTCCTCCTAGGAGGGCTCCGCCCAGGTCCCAATCCCCTATCCTCACTTCCTTGAGTCAAGAGGTGAACCTGAGAGCAGAGCACCAAACGTACATAGCTCTAGGCCCATCTAAAGGTCCCATTATTCGTTGCCAAGTATATATACCACTACTAACCCTAAGTCTGAGGTGGCCAATACTTTAGTCCAACAAGTCGCCACCTACTAGAGGTCACCAGGGTCCTATTTGCGGAGTCTAAAGGGTGCCCGTGTCATCGCTGGTGTTGGACCTGCTTCTTGTGAAGTCACAGACGCGATCCCCAAGTCACAATCCATCCACTAGTTATCAAATCCTGAATCTTCCACACGGCTGCAGACCGTTCACCAGAGCCAAACTGTGGACGGAGGTCAAGATGCTAACCACTACATATTAAATCCATTCATAGTATTGTAGGCCTTTCCTTCTACTATGTGATACATATTTTTCTTTAGATTTGTGAGAATAAAACTAGTATTTCTTGGTGTTCGGATTTGTTCTTTGGATTTTGATAGATGAAAACTACGAATGTTCCCTATATTTTGTATTTCATGAGATGTGAACAACATTTGTTTCTAAGAATCGGCATTTGATAGATGAGAACTAGTTTTGTAAGCACGCACACAAGCCACGAACCCACACACGCGTGCACACAAACAAGAGCCACACACCGACACATGCACACACGCACACACACATCTTTAATTTAACAGGTGTGGTGTGCCTTCACTTGCTAGAATTCATAAATAGTTAAACAAGGCTAAGACGAGGGCAAACTAAAGATGGCAATGTGCCCGATCCCCGATTCCCAATGAGGAATTCCCCTATTAGGGGATTGTGATGGGACCGTTTGATCCACCATGGGGATCGGACGATGATCAGGGACTCCTAATGGTGGATCCAGGTCTGGTGCTTCGCGATGAATGCCTCGACCGCTGCTAGAACGCCTCTCCATCGTCCATCCCAAGCTCTACCGGTGTCGCCGCTGCCGCTACCACTGACCGCCGTTGTGGCCTCTTGTTGTTCTCTGACTTGGCTCGCCGCAGCTTTGGCGACGCCGTCCTCGTCGTGCTCATACGTCCTGCTATGCCATCATGGGGCTTCTTCGACATGGTCCGTCGCGTGGGTTGGGCACGCACCGTCTTCACGTGCACCACCTCCTTGTCCTTGAACATCTCCTCCGCAGCATTGCCTCCTCTGCAGGGGGGCTCTGCCCTGGTCCCCATCCCCGATCCTCGCTTCTTCCCCGAGTCGAGGTGAACCTGGGAGCAAAGCACTAGGCGTCCATCGCTCCAGGCCCATCTAAAGGCCCCATTATTCATTGTCAAGTATATTACCACTACCACTAACCCTAAGTCTGAGGTGGCCAACACTTTAGTCCAGCCAGTCGCCGACTACTAGAGATCTGGAGCAACACGCCACAGCCACTGCGTGCCAGAGGTTGAGATTAGGAGTCCTGTTGGGCGGAGTCTACGAAGTGCACGTGTCGTCATCGATGTCAGACTTGATTCTTGGGAAGTCACTGATGCGATCCCCAAGTCACAATGCCATATCCACTAGTTACCAATCCTAAATCTTTCACATGTTTCACTTCACACGATTCACAGAGCCAAAAGAGCCAAGGCGTGCAGCCGTGGATGGAGGTCAACATGCTAACCACTACGAATCAATTCCATTCATAGTTTTGTAGGTCTTTCCCCTCTGTGATATGTATTTCTTTAGATTTGTGAGAATAGAACTAGTGTTTCTTGTTCTTTGGATTTGTTCTTTCGATTTCATAGATGAGAAAACTACTAATGTTCCTTGTCTTTTGTATTTTGTGAGATGCAAACAACATTTATTTATGAGAACTGACATTAAAACAATCTTTGCATCTTGTGCATGCGTTCATGCTACCTTTGCTTTAACAGTTTTATTACCAGGATGGAGATCCCCGTAGGGATAATAATACCGTGGGGAACAGAGACAGGAGAAAATTGTCTCCGCTAAGAGCAACTCCAACAGTTGGCATTTTGTTTCCATATCTTGTTGTTTGCCAACTCCTAAAATGATATGGGGAGGAAAAAAAGAGTCATCTCCAAGAGTTTGCCAAAATTCAGTTGCCAAAACTAAAAATTGCCCCACGATCTTTTTTCGTGGGAAACCTCCGCTCGGTAGCCCACAGAACGTCGCCGTCGTGTCATTGTTTCATCGCGGGTTGTGCTTTCATCGCGGGTTCGTGCCACCAGAACGTCAGAGCTGGCCACCAGAACGTCAGATCCTGCACGTCGGAGCCGGCCGGCCCCCAGAACGTGCCAGGCGGCAAGCAGCTCCTCCCAGGCGGCAAGAAGATCCTAGCAGGAAGCACAACTCTGCCCTGGACACGGCACCAGCCCTTCCGCGTCGTCGAGATTTATTTGCCCGTGAACTCCAACACTCAACGCGCGAAGAGATGTATACGACATGGAAGCGCGGGGAAGTGGGGAGGGAAGAGTCGCTGCGCGGCGGGAAGAAGCCGAACCGCGCGTGGAAATCACTGATGCAGGAGCTCCGTCTCGGCGCGGATAAATGCGCGCGGAGAGGGGTTTGAGTTGGGATAGATGGGGAGCGACCATGCGAAAACTAGGTCGAGAAGGTTTTTCTCATTTTGCCAAAAAAATAAGGATGGGGAGGGGAGAGATGGCAAACTGTTGGAGTTGCTCTAACGTTGAGGGGACGGGGACTCGAAATTTTCGTTCGGCGGTGGTACCGGGAGCAAAGGTGTTTATATAGAGAAAAAAAAGGTGTGGGTGTGAGGAGATTCGAACTCAAGACCTCTCACTATAGCCCTGCGCGTGTTGCCATTTCAACTACACCACAAATCTGACAAGACAAGATACACTTTTCTTTTAAATTCACTCTGGACGCACCTTTAGTCCAGGTTTGAGATACAACCGAGACTAAAGGTACCTTCTCCGGGTTTCGTGTTTCAAACCGGGACTAAAAGTCAAACCTTTAGTTCGGGTTCATGTTTCTAACTGGGACTAATTTTTTTTTGAATTGACACACTTTTGTGACTTTTACAACCAGGACTAAAGGGTGGAATTAGTCTCCAGTTTTTATTACAAACTGGAATTAAAGGGTCTCAGTCCTTTTTGTCACGGTTGCAAGTTAAAACTGAGACTAAATATTTTTGTCATCGACGAAAGGTCATTTCTCTACTAGTGTGTTGACAGATAAATAGAAATTTTTATAATTTAATTATTCCAAGAAACTTTAATATATGGGTTTTTTTGTTTTGTATATGTTCAAGACATGGGTGTGTGTCCCTAAATTAAATATGGCAGGCCCCAAGGGGATTAAGACCAAGTGGGTCATGCCACGAATTGGCCTCGATAGAAATATAGACATAACCAACGCAACCTCTATGCTTCAATCCATGGTATGATGCTCGGTCTACTTGAAGAACGTTACTTATATATAGATATGCTATGTATACTGTATTGAAAAATTTTTAAATTTAATTGTGTCAATAAACTTTAATGTGTGATTTTTTGTTTTATATATGCTCTTTTTAGATAGTTAGTTATATATGCCTGGATGAATGGTTCGTGTGTGTAAGGTACAAACAAGCAAGCAAAATTTCTTTCTTTAAATTTGCTTTTGTAGCGGGGGAGGCCAATACTGTGGCTGTGTAGCACACGTTGTGCAGGATGGCATCCAGTTCTAAGAGTGGCTTAGGGAGTGGCAAACAGAGATTATAATCATGATGTGATTTAATTAATAATAAAGCTCTCGAGTTTTACCTGAAACAAAAACAAGCAAGCCGCACGAGTAGTAGTACGTCTACTAGAATGGTCGACGTCAGCTCCATCGAGGTCAGTGCAGTCAATGAGTTCCTTGTTGAATCCTTGAGGATTATCCCAGCTACTCAGCCTCCGGCGGATCAGGGCAATGGGCGAGTCACAGCGTACGTTAGGGTCATGCAAAAGTGATATGTCTCAGTGTTAGGCTGCTATATGTCAAATGCTACATGCCAGTACTATATACTCTCATAATTGCGTTCTTTGTGGACAGAGAGAGTATTATATTTATATACTGTATCTAGGGAGGGCTCTTCTTCTGAGGCACCCATTGCCTCACTCGAGGACAGGCCTTGCAAACAACATATTGTTTGTGTTGGGTTGCTAACTCATTAAGTAGCTCGTATATTGAGAACACATATTGTTTGTGTGTGAAACGGACATGATTTGTATTGCAAAAGGACTGTTTATTTGTGATACACACACAAGCATGCACACACGCACAATGCGTGCACTCGCACACACGCACACTTCTTTTTTCACTAACAACAAAAAATGGAACACAACGTATTAATACTCCTCCATCGAAAAAACTTATGTTTTAGGAAGTTAAACTAGACCGGCCCTCCGGGGGGTAAGAGCTTCGGGCATTATACTTAAGAAAATAGGATTAAGAAAACTCCAAAACTCCTATCTCACCCATACACAGTGGATACCGCAACTCCCCTGAGATTAGACTGACCTTAGACCTATGCTTTGCTATCATAGTGGGGAGGAACACTCAGGAGAGAGGCACAAACCAGCGCACAAGCACGAAGCGAGCTGCGCAGGCCCAGAACTAAGGATATCCATATAGCCGGCCTAAATGGGTCTAGACTATGTTATAATAGAAGCTGAGTATATTAAGGGAAGAGGGAAAGAGTATGGTAAGCAATGTAACAAAATTCCTAAACTCTTAAGCTTTCTTCGTTCTACCTTCCAACCGCTCTGGCCGCCTATCTGAATTTTATGCTAGCTTCTCCTAACTAACATTCTGGTATCATATTACCAATCCCTCCGCTCTATATTTTGAGCTCCTACTCCAGCGATCAATCAAACACCAGATCCGATTGGCCTAACACGGATCCATTGGTGAGCTACCGCTGGGATCTGTGTGATTCGTTATTTCCTTCCCGTCTGCTCGATTTGTGGAGAGTTCTTCTTCTAAAGCAATTCCTGCAACGCTGCTTGGGAGCCATCGGTCCTAACAAAATCATCCTCGAGGAGATTCAAGGATTCAAGCTACCTCGACGTCAGCTCCATCGAGGTCAGTGCAGTCAATGAGTTCCTTGTTAATCTTGAGGCCTTGTTTGACTGCACACAACTACACCCTGATGATTCACGTGGTTTGGGAGGGATTAGGGTTAAATTGAGTTCAAGTTCTACTCAAGTCTCCAACCTACGTGGATTGAGGTGTATTTATGTGCAGCCAAACAAGCCCTAAAGGATTATTCAAGCTACCTCAGCTCTAGCGTATCAACGCGTATCAGGGCAATCTGCGAGTCGCAGCATAGTCGGTGTCATGGAAAAAAAAAGTGAGGCGTTGTGATTTGCTTCACGCAACATTGCTCAAGTGGCGTCAATTGGCGATATGTCTCAGTGTTCGGTTGCTACCTTCTTGAGTTTTGGATTTTTAGACTATATGCCACTTGCTAGTACTAGTACTACACATTATATACTTAGGGATCGGAGAGCCTTCCTTTGGGGGCCTGGCGGAGTGGCCCCCCTTTGGCCCACCTCAGGACGGTACCTACAAAACAACCATAGCAGCTAGATCTCCTCATGGAATATGCTTCATCATGAAGACCATCAAGCCCTGAGAAGAAGAAGCTATAAGTTGCATCACCAGGCAATTGTGGCGAATGCCCTAGGAGGGGCCATTTCCTTACATTTGGCCATAGCCTTCGTGTCCTAATCATTGATGAAATTTTATAGCACATATAATGATAATGTTCCGCCAGCAAAAGTTATAGGGAAATATGAGGAAAGAAAGATACGCTTATCTTGCATGTAGTTTCTGCAGCTATCTGCAACCATTGTGCCAGCTCCTAAGAATTTAGGTGATCCGTTGACTAGAGAGCTACTAATGGATGCTACACTTGCTTAGTTATAGCTCTAGTTATTTGATGACAGTTTTGTTGGTTGTTAACTCATTAAAAGCTCGTAAATGGAGAGACCATACTGTGTTGCTGTGAAACTGACCATGATTTTATATTGCAAAAAGGACTGTTATGTGTGATACACACATGCATGCACACACGCACAATGCGTGCATGCGCGCGCGCACACACACTTATTTTTCACTTAACAAAAGGTAGATAGAAGGATAAACAACTTATTTCTTACTCCCTCCGTCCAAAAAAAAACTTATGTTTTGGAATTTTAGGGCAGTATGCTACTACTTCATCTACTACCACAGTTGAGGAGGAACACTCGGGAGAGGCAACAAAACTACAAGCACCAAGCGACTCGCATAGGAGCAAATGGCCCAGAACTAAGAGTATACATGTATAGCTAGCCCATAATAGGTCTAGACTACGTAATAGAAGCGGAGAGTATATTAAGGGAAGAGAGAAGAGGGTATGGTAAGCAATGTAACAGAATTCCTAAACTCTTAAGCTTTCTTCGTTCTCCTTCCAACTACACTTGCTACCTATCTAAATTTCGTTCTAGCTTCTCCTACCCTAACATTCTGGTATCGGATTCACCAATCCCTTCGCTCCAATCTTTTGAGCTCCTACTCCATTGATCGATCAAGCACAAGGTCCGATTGGTCTAAGCGGATCTCATTGGTTTTCTACCACTAGGATTTGTGATTCTATAATCCCTTCCTACCTACTCGATTTGTAGAGAGCTAATAGATTTTGGAGCCGATTCCACCCCACCCACACTACATCTGCCTGCAACACCACTTGGGGCCATCAATCCCAACACCCAGATCATCCTCGAGGAGATTCAAAAGTATTTCTCCAAGAACAACCTCAAGCGGAATGCACATTTTCATGAGTTTGAGCACCACCACTTCTCCCGCGTCGACCCTTGAAGTCACCACCAAGGCGTTTGACAAATGATGCCCCTATATAGAGACTTCCATCAACGATGTCAAGTTGGAGGTCGGCAAGCTGGCCTACCAATGTCAATAGAGCCACCGTTGACCTTGGTCTCATTCTACGGCCCATGTCGCCATCCGATTTCTCTAGATTGCACCGTCGATGGCCCAACTATGCACCTCATAAAAAATTCTTCTCAAGACACTAGGTTAGCCACAGTCTTCACCATGTCTTGGGCAGGGGTGCATGCACTTCCACTCCCTGCTCCTATTATAATGTCATTTGGTCAATATCCTCTAGGCCTCATTTCGATTGATCAAGTTGTTCCCTCGGCATTTATACTACCCAACTTCCTAAGCTCTATCTATTTCCCCCTTTCGATGGCGAGAATCCCAAGCTCTAGATGTCAAGATGCAAATATTATTTTTGAAAATGTATCGCGTACAACATCCGATTTGGATTTGTGTGCGTTTGTGCACTTTCAAGGACCAATTGCACGTTCATGGTAATCGGTTGAATTCCATCTAAAAACTTCCACCTAGTCTCAATTTGGTAGTGTTGCGCTTGAGCGCTTAGGTCAGGCACCTAGAGCTCTTGATCCAACAATTGTTTCACATTAAACAATATGGATCCATGTCTGAATATGCTGAGAAATTCACTAAGTTGGTTGATTAGTTAGTTGTTTATGGTCACAAATCTTGGTGGGGGACTATAAATTGGGTCACCAAGGCTTGAACTAATGAGAGACGTCATGTGTTTAAAAAATTTCAGGGTGATCCAGCGACCTTCGCCAGGAGGACCTCCGGGAGGCGAAGGTTCAAGAGATGAAGACTCAGCAAAATATGGAGGTCCGAAGAGAGTGAAGGTCCCGACGGGGCCAGAGGACCCCCGAGCGGCGGAGACATGGCAGAAGGTGTGCGAACACAAGGTTGATATGTGCCTTGTGGTTTGGCCCTTTGTGATGAGTGATTGATCAACAGGCTCACCAGGAGGGGTGAGTGGAGACATGTTCTCTTGGCTGTGTTGTGGTGCAGGTGTGGAGCTCGGAGGCAGTGGTCGATGGCGAGGTGAAGGTCAAGTAGAGACGTGCCGTGCTGATGGACGGGGAGTGCGAGGGTGGACGTGAGGCTTGGACTGGCGGACCGGAGGGCCAGAGGACCAGCTGTGGTAGCTGGCACTTGGCTTCAGCAAGCAAGAGCACAGTGATGTGCGACTGCATCGGCCAAGTCGAGAGGAAGATGATGGCGTCGTGGCACTTGGCGGGAGGCCGGACACGGGCTTGCATGTGAGATGCAAGTGCCGTCGGTCGAGTCAAGAAGGAAGGCGAAGGCGTTGTGCTCAGCGAGAGCCGGACATGCATCGACATCGGTGTCGGCAATGGGGTGCGCGAACCACACTCCGTCTACGGCGCGGGTTCGGTAGTTGAGCCTCAGAAAGCTACCCGACGGTTTTCCGAGTTTGGGCCTCAAAACTCAGGGTGAACGTTTCCAGTTTGGGCCTCAAAACCTGGGCTCGCGGATTTTTGAGTTTGGGCCACAAAACTCAGGCTGGCGGGTTTACCGGTTTGGGCCTCAAAAACCGGGCGGAGGTTCCTATGCGGAACGGGTCGACGGTGGCGGAGGCACGCGAGGCTTGCGTCGAGGTGAAGCTAGCGGTGAGAAGGCACGGCGGTCGACGGGACAACACCTGGCGGCATCCTGGAGCTTGCGTCGAGGCGAAGCGAAGGGTGAGAGGCGCGTGGCCGTCGGATGAAGCTCTGACAGAGTTGGACTAGAATACCCTTAGGGTTAGCTAGTTTGCTCTTGTATCTATGGGTAGAAGGGGACTATTGTATTTGGGCTATAAATAGGAGAGGCAGCCCTCCTCTCTCTCCATCTAAGTAGCTATCCAAGCAGTGCCATTTCATTCACAGCAACTCCACATTCATCTGTTAGGGCTTTCTTCCTCTAGCTGCTTGTGATCCGTAGAGATGGCACAATTTCCTCTGTGTATTTTATTTTCAGGAAAAGGGACCACATAATCCCTTTATCTCCTCGTTGGGACGATTTGCTGATTTCTTCAATTCGCGTTTTGTGTTCTTCGCATTTCTCTCTTGCCAATCTTGTTTCTTCACGAGATTTCTTGATTTGAGGGATGACTTGAAAATCCGTTTGAACCATCTTCTAGTACTTCGTGAGAGACATCTTTCCACCGAAGGATTTTCTCTAATTCCTCACGAGTTAGTAGATCGGGCGGATTTCGTTTGGATCACGTTCTTGCTCCTTTGCCCTGAATTTCTTCGATTCACCGATTTGTAGTTAGGAGAGAGCCATGATCTCTTAGGAGTAGCTCACTAACTTGCTTGTGACTCCCCTCACCAAGTTTGAGCCCTAGTGCTTTCGATTTGAGGGAGATCGGTTGAATCGGCGGATGAACAGCACAGTTTCGGGGGCATCGGACGCTCGAGCTCTTGGCATCGGACGCTGACTCGAGTAGCATCGGACGCTCCGTTGCCACGTGTCAAAAACTGAGCTGTTGAGGGAGCATCGGATGCTCCGGGCTCAGGGCATCGGACGCTAGGCTATCACTGTAGCAGCGTCCGATGGCTACACAGTAAGGATCCAGATCGGGTCTTTTGGCATCGGACGCGTCCGCCACTTGGACATCGGACGCTGACAGCGTCCGATTGTAGGGGATTCTGCACTGTTTCGTCCGTTGCTTGTTCGTCTTGACTTCGGATTTGGTTTTCGGTTTTGCATTGGGCTCCTTGACAAGTGTAGTGTCTTGATGTGCTTCTTAGAAGCATCCACCCCTACATCTAGGGTCGTGGACACTACCAAGTCTTGGTCTTGCTTTTTGGGTTGAATCTGGGACAACGACCATTCCATTTCTCGAGAAAGAAATTTGAGGCTCTCATTCACCCCCCCTCTGGTCGTCCTTTTCGGTCCTTCAATTGGTATCGGAGCCGGTTAAGGATCTCTCTACCTTAATCGGTTTTGGATCCACGAAGGCGACATGGATCGAGGGTCAGGCAAGGCGCCGTTCTTGATGGAACGAACTATCCCTATGGAAGATTCGGATGCGTGCTTATCTCAACAGCATCGATTCTTCTGTCTGGGAGATATGTGAGGACGCGAACTATGAGGTTCTTGCGGCTCGTGTTGGTCAGCACCAGATTGATCAGCACAACGCGAACGCCAAGGCCCATAACACGCTTTTGGCCAACATCTCTCTTCCTGAGTTTGGGCATGTTTCTGAGCTTGAGACGGCACGGGGATCTGGGTGAAGCTTCAGAGCTATCACGAGGGGACTATTCAGGTCAAGACCAGACTCTTTGAGACGTACAAGCGTGAGTACGAGAACTTCACTCAGCTGGAGGGAGAGACGATTGACAGCATGTTCGCTCGTTTCCAAACGATAGTGAACAAGATGCGTGCCAATCGGGCAACCTACCTTATGACGATCATGAGAGGGCACTCAAGCTTCTATATGCCCTGGATCAGAAGGTATGGGAGGTGAAGGTGTCGACTATCATTGAGTCACCAGGTATGACACCCTCACGTGGATGAGCTTTTCAGCAAGCTCAAGTCCACCGAGATCGACCTCCAACCAAGCCAAGCTGAAGAACCCATCTTCACATACCATGGCTTTGGTCTCGGGGAGGAGCGGGTCGATGTCTTTCGCTAACACTTCACCACCGTCTTTTGCTTTGTCCTCTCTACTTTCAGTGACGGAGGAGCAGGTGGAGGTGTTAGGTGATGACGAGCTCGCCCTCATCATCAGCCGGTTTTTTGCGGTCCACAACGACCGCTTGAACCGCCGGCTTGGTGGTGGAGGAAAGGACGGGTGTTTCAGGTGCGGCGACCCCGACCACTTCATCGTGAACTACCCCAAGCGGGACAAGGTCTTCCCCGGTCAGAACAACCACTCCAGGCGCAAGGACAAGCGCGGAGTACACCGCCGACAAGAAGAAGACCAGGGGCAAGTTCAACAAGGAGGCCATCAAGGAGGCGTACTACAAGAACGCCAAGGCACAGGAGCGTGCTTTCCTCGCGTCGATCAGCGACCCGATGATGACTCCGATGATCGTGCTGCTTCGAGTGACGATGAGTCCGAGAGGAAGACAGAGGAGCGCCTCAACGACCTCTGCTTCTTTGGCAACTCCATCTCCAAGGGCTACTGCACCAGGCTTTGGGTGAGGAGGGGAGCACTTGTTCAGGCGAGCATCCGATGATGATGACACATCCTCTGAGGTATCAACCTCTTCCACTGTCGATCGTCTTTCTGCCGAGCTCGAGTTCATGAACGTCACGTTGCTTAGCCAGGATAAGTTGCTTAGGCGTGCCGCTAGGGAGCGAAACGAGGTTTAAGGCTAAATTAGCGGAGGCGCTTAAGGAGCTTGAACTGCCTCGGTTTGAGGTGCGATTACCGAGGAGGAGTGTGAGGAGTGCACAATGCACATGGCCAACTTGCCACCCTCCAAACCAAGTATGCCTCATTGATAGAAGTTTACGATGAGTTGAAGTCGAGGCTAGACTTGGTGGGTGATTGCAAAGAGTGTCTCTCACTGAGAAAGGAGCTTGAGGAGGTGAAGGCCAGGCCTTCCTTGTTGGGTGCATGCAAGTCTTGTCCAGGCTTGCGAACTGATTTGGCACAGAAGGATGCCAAGCTTCTAGTTAGAGAAGGCCAGCTCAGTTAGCACCATTTTCCGCTCCATGCGAGCGATGTGTGAGAGGGAGCTTGAGATTGCCAACTATCGGCATGACAAGATGCAAACCGAGGAGGAAAACACATACCTCGGTTCCATCTTGAGTTGGGTGTCATGCAGCGAGCCGCAGTTGGGCATGATGATCAGTCAGTTCAGGAGGGGAACTGGCGGTCCGGGAGTAGGCTTTGCTCTAGGTGGGAAGGGCGCTAACTCTTTTGGTAAGATTGGTGAGTGTAGTGGCGTGAACCCTAGTGAGAAACCGTCCACTACTCCCAAGCTAACCAAGATCAACCTCCCTGAGCCTCCTAAGCCCATTACCAAGGATGGGGTCTTTGAAGAACCCCCCAAAGCCCCCCCACAAACAAGTGTGGGTTCCCAAACCTAACCACCTTAGGAATACACTTGACACTCTACCCGATGTCTCTAGTGATCCCTTCTGAGAGGCAAGCAGCCAGCCAGAGTGAACAACCCCCGCAACAGAGCGAACCACAACCCAAGAGAGTGGTGAGGTTCTAGTGCGAGTACTGTCACCGTGAGGGTCACTGGGGAGTTTTTCTTCGGAGGAAGAGAGACCACTCGGAGAGAGTTGGAGCTGAACAACCGAGCCATGCACCACCCTTCCATGGTGTGCAAGTCAGGGAGTTCAGAGGCAGAGGGCTAGGCCTGGAGGTGCACCCCCTCAGGTAGCTAGGCCCAGGCAGCTAGACCACAGGGAGGTGGTCGTGCCGGCGTGTTCGGTCGTGCTCCATACAACCGTGACCCCCGTGTAAGAGGCTTTGTTGCACCGTCCCATAGCGGACCATGTTTTTGCACAGCAGTGGTGATCGCTACCCCAGATGGGACGGGTATGGTTGGAGGCTTTCCGTTCCATAGCGGACCACCATTTTCAGTTGTGTGGTGATCGCTATCCCTCCCTGGCGAGGTCACTTTTGGGGTTTTCCTAACACCTTTTCTAGGCTAATGACAAACATTGGTATCCTTCACGTATACTACCACCCCCAGTGTTTGTGCCATTCGCTCATTCCCTACCTTTCTACTAATGCAGGAACTCAGGTTGGAGAACATGTGGCTCATGGATTCTGGATGTTCGCGCCACATGACGGAAGTTCTAGCTGGGTCTCCGCCTGAACCCCGTGCCCCACAAGGAGTATATCACATTCGGGGACAATAGTAGAGGTAAGGTGTTTCTCATGGGTCAATTCGACTAACGAGAATTTGTTCTCAAGGGTTGCTTTTGGTTCCCTCAAACTGCACTTCAATTTGCTTTCTGTTTCGCAACTTCTTGAGGACGGATTTGAGGTGCGTTTTAAGACCGGCTTGAGCAGAGTACCTTTTCTTCGGGATCGCGGGGCGATGTTGGTTTGTGGCCCATTTGCCTTTGTCCGTCTTTTGAGCCGCTTTCTCGTTTTTTCCATGCTTTCGGTCTTCTCGTTGTTTGGTGGCAGGTCCTGCTCTTCTGATTTGTGGAAGTGGCATAAGAGGCTTGGACATTTGAACTTTGCTTGCTTGCAAGGCTTAGTTCACTTGGCCTCTCTGAGGATTGCCCAAGGTAAGTTTCAGAAGGACCTTGTCTGTCAGCCCTTGTCACCACGGGAAGATGGTGCCGCTTCTCACCCACCCTGTGAATCGGTGATGACTAAGCAACCCGGTGAGAGCTTTTACACATGGACACTGTTGGTCCAGCTCAGGTCTGCTTGGCGGGTGAAAGGAAGTGGTACGTTTGCTAGTGGTGGATGTTTGCTTCGATGGACATGGTCTGCGGTTGGGGGTTTCTTTATGGCGGGCAAGGATGGAGGCTTTGGTATCGCGCAGCATGAGCTGTCGAGGATTCTAAGGTTTAAGCTATTAGGATTGAAGAGTTACTGAGTTTGCTCCGTTGATACCATTAGAGCTTATTACCAAGCTCGGATATTTGCAAGTGACAAGTTGGTACAGAATTTGACCAATTCTCAGTTTGACACCTTCTGTGCTTCTTTTGGACTTGAGCATCAGTTTTCCTCTCCCTATGTCCCCCAGCAGAACGACGTTGTTGAGCGCAAGAATCGGACCCTTGTTGAGATGGCCAGGACGATGCTCGATGAGCATAGGACTCCTAGGCGTTTTGGGCTGAGGCAATCAACACCGCTTGCCATGTTTCAAATCGTATCTTTCTTCGTGCTTTCATGAAAAAGACTTCTTATGAGTTGCAATTTGGACGGGTACCAGGTGTCTCATTTTTGGGTGTTCGGGTGCAAGTGCTTCATCCTGAAGCAAGGCAATCTTGACAAGTTTGAGTCTCGTTCTGCTGATGGGTGTTTCTTGGTTATGCCTTACATTCTCGAGCTTATCGTGTTCTTAACCTTGAAACTAACCATATAGTGGAGACCTGTGAGGTCACATTCGACGAGACTATGCCTTGTGCTTCTCCTATTTTTGAGCATGCAAGAGATCAGGAGCTGGGAGAGACCATCTTTGTGGAGGAGGAGCAGGAGAATGCCGATTGGAGTGATCCCGAGCCGACTCCACCGGCTGCCCCCGTCGACCCTGTGACAACGACTTCGACTCGCGGACCCGATCCCACTACTTCCACTACTTGGGTCCGTTCGAGCCACCTCTCCAGCGAGCACCGGCTGCACCTGGAGAGCGACAACATCTGGTGAGGGGGAGGTGACTTCGGCGAGGCAGGCGCCCCGAAGCATTCAACAGATCCACCCACGACAGCAGATGATCGGCGGTATCGACCAGCGAGTCACGCGGTCGCGAGCATATGAAATCTCACACTTTGCTCATTCTGCATTCGTTGCTTCTTTTGAGCCCAAAGATGTTGGACACGCACTTTCGGATCCAATCTGGATCAATGCTGTGCATGAGGAGTTAGAGAACTTTGAGCGAAACCATGTCTGGGCACTAGTTCCACCTCCACCAGAATGCCACCGTATAGGTACCAAGTGGGTCTTCAAAAAACAATATGGTGAGGATGGGATGGTAGTGAGAAACAAGGCTAGGTTAGTGGCCCAAGGCTTTTGTCAGAAGGAAGGGATAGACTATGAGGAGACCTTTGCCCCTGTAGCTTGTTTAGAGGCCATACGAATCCTATTAGCCTTTGCAACTTCTAAGGGGTTCAAACTATACCAAATGGATGTCAAGAGTGCCTTTTTGAACGGGTATATAGAGGAAGAGGTCTATGTTAGGCAACCCCCAGGTTTCGAGAATCCCAAGTTTCCAAACCATGTCTATAAACTTTCCAAAGCTTTGTATGGTTTGAAACAAGCCCCGAGAGCATGGTACGAGAGATTGAAATCCTTTCTGCTTTCAAAGGGTTTTAAAATGGGAAGGGTAGATAAGACTCTATTTCTCCTCAAGCAAGGCAACGACACTCTTTGATCCAAATTTACGTGGATGATATCATCTTTGGTGGCTCCTCTCATGCACTTGTTGCCAAGTTTGCAGATCTTATGAGCAGGGAGTTTGAGATGAGCATGATGGGTGAGTTGACCTTCTCCTCGGGTTGCAAATCAAGCAAACCCGAGACGAGACATTTGTGCATCAAGGCAAGTACACGAAGGACGTCCTGAAGAAGTTTGACATGGCGAGGCCAAGCCTCTCACAACGCCCATGGCGATGACTATTGCGATGGACGCGGACGAGGACGGAGAGCCTGTGGACCAGAAGGAGTACAGGAGCATGATCGGCTCACTCCTGTACTTGACGGCGACGAGGCCAGACATACACTTCGCAGTGTGTCTGTGCACTCTCTTTCAGGCGTCCCCTCGAACTTCCCACAAGCAGGCGGTCAAGCGCATCATGAGGTACCTCCGATACTCTCCTGAGTTTGGGCTTTGGTACTCTTCTTCTTCGACCCTTCGCTTTGTGGTTATTCCAATGAGGACTTTGCCGGTTGTCGGCTTGAGCGCAAGTCCACTTCTGGGACTTGTCAGTTTCTTGGCTCTTCGCTCATTTTTTGGTCCTCCCGCAAGCATTCTAGCGTAGCCCAGTCTACCACCGAGGCCGAGTATGTCACTGCCGCTTCTTATGCTTCGCAGCTTTTGTGGATGGTTGCTACCTTGCGTGATTTTGGTCTAGATTTCAGTTGGGTCCCTTTACTTTGTGATAGCATGAGTGCAATTAGTGTAGCAAAGAACCCAGTCCTTCACTCTAAGACCAAACACATCGATGTTCGCTTTCAGTTTCTTCGTGATCACTACGAGAAAGGCGACATCGATTTGAGGCATGTAGACACCCACAATCAGCTTGTCGATATCTTCACCAAGCCTTTGGATCTCTCAACTTTTGCTAGGTTGAGAGGTGAGCTTGGTGTGTGTTTCCCCTTTTAGATGGGGGAAGCATTTTGTTTGATAGTAGTTCTTCGATACTTTTAGTTTTTGTTTGGCTCCGATAGGTTAGCTTTTGCATGCATTTCATCATGTATATTCTTGCATTTTTTAGCTTCATGTCTATAGCACTTAGAATGAAATCATGCTCTTTTGGGTATGCTCCGATGTTACATGATGATGCTAAGTAGCTTAGGCTCTTTTGATCACTTGATACATGCTATGAGCTAAGCTACACTCTTTGCAAATGGTGAATTTGACTAATCAATGATGCAACCGTTAAACTTGTTCACCATTGAGATTGGCAACTAGCATGGTTAGAATGTGTTGAGGTCATTTGAGCTATTTTATATATGCTAGGTTGCTATGTCTCTTGCACTGAGTCCTTCACTTGCTTGGTTTGATCATATTCTGTTTGTGCTTAAAATTTGAACCAAGACTAGTGAATTGAAAAAGATCGAGATGGGATTGCTTGTTAACACATCACGGTATCGAGACTGTTTCTCATTGCACATTGAGTTGAACTTGAGTCGTGTAGTGTAAGACCAAAACCTGTGCTTTAAGCTTCTGATTGCTTTCTTGCATAGGCTTAGCCCGGTTGAAAAGTTAGGCAAAGACATTGCTTTCAACCTCTCGCAATCACATGCTTAATTTGAAACTTGTGTTAATACCGCTGCAAATCTCTGATAAAATTTGATCAACACAAGTCTATGTTTCATTCTATAGCATGATGACTGAACTTTGCTAGGGGTAGTTCACCTTTCATACATGTTTTAGCACTTTCTGACTTCCTGTCTATTCATGCATAGTGCTACTTAGTGGTGAACTCCTTTCTGAATGGCTTAAAACTGCTCATATACCTGATTGTTCATATTTCGTGTTCATTTGATCAATTTGAGCCTTGGCTAGCACTTATTCTTGTTGCTAAATGTCGGGACAACATCTAATAAGCATCTTTTTGCTCTGATTGTTATATACTTGAAGCTTCTGCATTGTGCATTTCATGCATTTTAGCTTAGAATGAAGCCTTTCTTGCTCTGATACACTTGCTCTAGCTCCGATACTCCTTTTTGCCTTTATCGTTGTTATTTTGCAAATGCCAACAAGGGGGAGAATTTTCAGTACACTTTGTAGTGTTGGCATGTTGCACTCAACGAGAGGGAGATCTTCAGTGTTAGCATACTTCCAAGGGAGTTTTTGGTGTTAGCACTTGTTAGCGGGAGTTCGGGTGAGTGCACTTGTTTAGGGGGAGTTTGGGTGAGTTCTAGGCTTGCTTTTAGGGGGAGTCACTTTGCTTTGCTATCTCTTTGCCTGTTTTTCCTAGTGTCTTCCTTTTGGTATCGAGCTTGCTAGTCGTGTTGAGCCGTTTTGCCTCTGTCTTGAGGGACTAGCAGCTTTGGTTGGTGTTTGTCAATTGGTTTGGAGCTTTCGGCTAGTGGTGTTGAGCCCATTTTGCCTCTTCTTGAGGACTAGCTTGTTCTTTCCTTGGTCGCGTCGAGCCGTTGCCCATGTCTTTGGGGACCAAGTCTTTTCTCTTGAGATCGAGTCTTTTAGCTCGTTTGATGAGTTTCTGGCTCTGATTCTCTTCTGTGTGATCGAGTTTTGCTCTTGAAAAGTTGTTGCTCGATCCTTTGCTTGGTTGTGTCGAGCCGTTGCCCATGTCTTTGGGGACCAAGCTTTGCTTATTCCAAATTGCCCTTTTTAGCTTTTGGTTCTTGGCTTTTGGGCATTTGAGTAAGTTTCTCTCTCTATCTTCTTCTTTTTCCCTTTTATTTTTTGATTGTTGGTTCAGAGTGTTGACAATGCACTCATCAAGGGGGAGACTGCGAACACAAGGTTGATATGTGCCCTTGTGGTTTGGCCCTTTGTGATGAGTGATTGATCAACAAGCTCACCGGGGGGGTGAGTGGAGACATGTTCTCTTGGCTGTGTTGTGGTGCAGGTGTGGAGCTCGGAGGCAGTGGCGATGGCGAGGTGAAGGTCAAGTAAAGACGTGCTGTGCCGATGGACCGGGAGTGGCGAAAGGTGGACGTGAGGCTTGGACTGACGGACCAGAGGGCCGGAGGACCAGCGGTGGGGTAGCTGGCACTTGGCTTAGCAAGCAAGAGCACATGTGATGTGCGACTGCATCGGCCAAGTCGAGAGGAAGACGATGGCGTCGTGGCACTTGGCGGGAGGCCGGACACGGGTTTGCATGGGAGATGCAAGTGTCGTCGGTCGAGTCAAGAAGGAAGGCAAAGGCGTTGTGCTCGGCGAGAGGCTAGACTTGCATCGGCATCGGTGTTGGCAACGGGGGTGTGCGACCACACTCCGCCTACGGCACGGGTTCGGTAGTTGAGCCTCAGAAAGCTACCGACGGTTTCTGAGTTTGGGCCTCAAAACTCCGGGTGGACGGTTTCCAGGTTTGGGCCTCAAAACCTGGGCTCACAGGTTTCTGAGTTTGTGCCACAAACTCAGGCTGGCGGGTTTACCGGTTTGGGCCTCAAAACGGGCGGAGGTTCCTATGTGGAACGGGTCGACGCGTGGCGGCACGGCGAGGCTTGCATCGAGGTGAAGCTAGCGGTGAGAAGCCACGGCGGTCGACGGGACGGCACGTGGCGGCATCCTGGAGCTTGCGTCGAGGCGAAAGTGAAGGGTGAGAAGAGGCGTGTGGCCGTCGGATGAAGCTCTGACAGAGTTGGACTAGAATACCCTTAGGGTTAGCTAGTTTGCTCTTGTATCTAGGGGTAGAAGGGGACTATTGTATTAGGGCTATAAATAAGAGAGGCAACCCCTCCTCTCTCTCCATCTAAGTAGCTATCCAAGCAATTGCCATTTCATTCACAGACTCCACATTCATCTGTTAGGGCTTTCTTCCTCTAGCTGCTTGTGATCCGCAGAGATGGCACAATTCCTCTGTGTATTTTTATTCTCAGGAAAAGGGACCGTAATCCCTTTGTCTCCTCGTTGGGACAATTGCTGATTTCTTCAATTCGCGTTTGTGTTCTTCACGTTTCTTTCTTGCCCCTCTTTGTTTCTTCACGAGATTTCTTGATTTGAGGGATGACTTGAAAATCCGTTTGAACCATCTTCTAGTACTTCGTGAGAGACATCTTTCCACTGAAGGATTTCTCTAATTCTTCACGAGTTAGTAGATCGGGTGGATTTCATTTTGGATCACGTTCTTGCTCCTTTGCCCCGAATTTCTTTGATTCACCGATTGCAGTTAGGAGAGAGCCATGATCTCTTAGGAGTAGCTCACTAACTTGCTTGTGACTCCCTCACCAAGTTTGAGCCCTAGTGCTTTCGATTTGAGGGAGATCGGGTTGAATCGGTGGATGAACAGCACAGTTTTGGGGGCATCGGACGCTCGAGCTCTTGGCATCGGACGCTAACCCGAGTAGCATCGGACGCTCCGTTGCCATGTATCAAAACTGAGCTGTGAGGGAGCATCAGACGCTGAGCATCGGACGCTAGGCTATCACTGTAGCAGCGTTCGATGGCTACGCAGTAAGGATCCAGATCGGGTCTTTTGGCATCGAACGCGTCCGCCACTTGGACATCAGACGCTGATAGCGTCCGATGCAGGGGATTCTGCACTGTTTCGTCCGTTGCTCGTTCGTCTGACTTCGGATTTGGTTTCTGGCTTTTGCGTTGGGCTCTTGGCTAGTGTAGTGTCTCGCTATGCTTCTGGAAGCATCCACCCTACATCTAGGGTCATGGACACTACCAAGTCTTGGTCTTGCTTTTTGGGTTGAATCTGGGACAACGGCCATCCATTTCTCGAGAAGAAATTTAAGGCTCCCATTCACCCCCCTCTGGTCGCCCTTTTGGTCCTTCAAGGTGATGACTAGCGGACAGAAGAAGCCAATGGGCGAAAGTCTCCAAGGCGCGGGGGTGCTCTGTGGGCCGCGGCAGGCGATTGTGATGGAGTGGGCCTCCAGCGAACGCGGCCCAAGGTCCGACAGGCAGAGTAGTTGGGAAATGGATGGGAAGGCCCAAACTACCCCGATTGGTTAGGCTCAAAGACAGAATATTCTTGAGAATATTCTCATGTTATGTAAGGGTAGAAATGTAAAAGAAAATAAGCCTTGAACAGTGCACTATAAAAGCGGAGGCAGAGCCCCATGTAAGAGGGAGGTGAAAAATAGTTAATGAAACCTAAATTCAGTTGACCTCTATTTTCTCTGCTAGGTGGGCCTCTGACCTAACTCGGAGGTCCTCTGTACCCTGTCCGACCTATTCGGGGACGAATCCCCAACAAATCTAATCCCTTGTTTTACACCAAGCACTTTATTGATGGCTTAAGCCATGACATTCTCCCTGCTGTTCTTGTTTAATGACTGTCTTCCTTGGATATTGCTTGCACTTGGTCCTTTGTTGCAGGAGGATGTGGCTGAGCCCATGCAGCGGCGTGAATTATATAAGCCTGATATCATGTTTTACCATAAGCTAGTGTCTTGGGGGGCATTTTTGCTTTCCTGCCACCACGTCAAGATAAGCTGTCAATGTCATCCACTGAAGGTGTTCATGTTCATTACAGTACTTCATCTAAGAAATCCATGACTAATTAAGAAATACTCTCCTCTTCGTTTCATATTGTCATGCCAGATGCCTATGTGACTGTTGTGCTGAGAAATGGTCACCTAGGCACAAGTGTTCCACCACTATGTAGCTGCATATCATGGAAGAGTTGTTGGATCTATTCAGTTTGCTCCCTATAGATTATGCAATAGAGCACTTAGATTTTCTACCACTCATAAGGTTTTTATGCCCAATTCTTCTTGGCTATTTCTAATGATGCGGTGGCTGGCACATCGGACTAGAACTATGAAGTTCATGGCACTATGTAGCCCAAGCCATTGTTGATATTATTTGACTCCGGGAGTACACACTCGTTCGTCAATGCTAAGAAGTAACAAACAAGCATTCTAGAGTGTCCCCTTTAGCAGCCGACATGCAGGTTTCAAGTGGCTGATAGTGTTATTTGAGTTGCTCTTCTAGTCTTCTTATTGTCATGCGACTATGGTCCATTAAGCACTTCACTTTCTAATCTAGTCTCAAGGTTCTGCACTTACAAACTATGACCTCATTCTGGGTATGGACTACCTTGAAAATTTCAACCCCATGCACATCCATTTGGAAGCACAAATGGCTGACTCTACCTTACAATGGCTCCTTTGCTACCATTAGTGGGTTTCTATCAATGCCCAATGAACATTTCTTTAGGTTTGCAGCCTCACAGCTAACACTATCTAAAAGCACTTGCCCCAGCCTTGCCTCTAGAAATTTCAGCTATACTTCAAGATATTGCTTCTGTATTGACACTAGTCAGTGGATTGCTACCCATCCACCATTGTGATCATGTCATCCCACTGATTCTTGGTGCTTAACCTGTCTTACATAAAACCATATCGTTACACTCTAGCTCTCTAAGACAAAACCAAAATTCAAGTTCATGACATGCTCATCAAGAAGCTAATTATCCAACCCAACATCAGCACCTTCTCATCAACAAAGCTTCTGGTAAAGAAGAAGGATGGCTCATGGAGACCGTGTGTCAAATATATACCTTAGTGCCACAACTGTCCACATCAAGTTCCTTATAACAGTTTTAATTTGCATGAGCTAATGGATGAAATATCAGGAGCTAGTTGGTTTTCCTCCTTGGACCTCGACTCCTAATCCATCAAATCCTCCTCAAGACGGGTGAAGAATTCCAAATTGCTTTTTAAACACACTTTGGTCATTTTGAGTTCAAGGTCATGCCATTTGGCATGTGTGGCACTACAGGGACATTTCAAGGTGCTATGAACTCTACATTATAACCATTTCTTCACAAGTGTGTTCTCAACTTTTTGGATGACATATTGTTTTATAGCCACACCTACGATGACCATGTTGTCTACTTTAGGGCTGATTTTTAGTTGTTTGCTAAGGATAAGTGGCAAGTCAAGCGCGTAGTAACTGCTCCTTCGCACCACACCAGTTGTCCTACCTGAGACAACATCATTAGTGAGGCCGGAGTTTCTATATTGACCCTAATAAAATTCAGGCCATTACTTTTTGGTCCCAGCCAACAAAAATCAAGGACCTCCGTGGTTTCCACAGACTTGCTTGTTATTACCGGAGATTCAGTCGCCATTTTGCAGTCATAGCTAAAACGCTGACAAAGCTTCTTAATTAGTTCATTTGGACCTGTGTTCATTAATCAACTTTTGACTATCTGAAGATAACACTCAACTCCCAAGTGCTTGATTAGTCCTTTGAAATTCAAGTGCTTCTTCACCTTAGCCTTGATCCCTTAATGCCAAGTCATCGCTTGCCCTACATCTACGCTTAGGAGGTATTTGGATCCAAGGCTAAAATTTTAGCTGTGTCACATCGGATGTTGCAGTACTAATTTAGTCTATTAAAAATATACTAATTATAAAACTAATTACACCACCATATGGTAATTAACAAGACAAACCTGTTAAGCTAAAATAATCCATCATTAGCAAATATTTACTGCAGCACCACATTGTCAAATCATAGACTAATTAAGCTTAATAGATTCATCTCATGTATTAGTCTCTGGCTGACAAATTAGTTTTGTAATTAGTCTATTTTTAATAGACTAAATTAGGTCCGCAACATCCAATATGACAGGGACTAAATTTTAGTCTTAGAAACAAACACCCCTTAGTACCTCAAAGTTAGCTTAGTCTATTCCTTCACCTTATCTTCCTACCTCAAGTCAAACTTTGCTTTGCAACCAACAACAATTTCTCATTTGAAATCCGGCATTCTTTTATCACAAATCATATCCAAGTCAACTTTGCAAAAATTATTGATCACCTCACGTTGACGTGGTATATCCAACTATCCAAGCCAGCCAAATATATAAGAGGTTTTGTAGCTAAGTAGGAGCTTAATACTTCCTTATTTACTTGTCGCTTACCCCCTGGTATCCAGCTGGTTGTAACCTGTTGTCATACCATTTGTATCATCAACAGCTTGGTACTATTGTCTCGATGATTGTGTTGTCTAAATTTCTAGGAAAAAATATATGTACTGTGGATTGTGATGGATGTGACTTGGTAAGTGATGTCGCTTATTGATCCTTTTTGTTTTGTTAAAAATGTTTCTTTGTAATTCTGTAGGAATATATCATGCATGCTAGCTATTAACTAATTGCATCATAGCATTACGAATGCACAGAACATAAACTTCCAATTTTGATAAATTTTCTTGATTTTTTGGAAGTTTTTCCTAGACAGTGGCCGGGGATGGGAATTCTACCTAAGGAAATGAAATGCCTCTAAAGTCCTTCCAGTGTGTCACACCCCAATTTTAAGAATAAAATTGAGACAACAAAACTCATGTGCGCCCAGAGATCAGTCGCACACACGAGCTGACAAATTAAAAAGATGGTACCATTACAGTGTTCATTACATCACGATAATAACAAAGTCAAAGTCTTACATCAGCGGAAAAGTAAACTAATTAACAACTCTCTTGGGCAACCATCACAGGGACTATTGACTGGGAGATCACTAGCCTAGAAGTCTTCCGGGAAATCTCCAACTCCAATATCATCTGTTACCCATCCGGGATTTTTATCCAAAATAATAAAATAATAAGCGTAAGTACTCCTCGTACTTAACAAGCTAGCATGGGGTTCATAAAGCTCAAAAGACAGACACGGTTAGACTGCAGTTAGCTTTTAAGTTGGTAAAGTTTAGCATTAAAGTAAATGTATGTTGTGCTTATTATCATAAAACCCCTGATCCTTTTATTCCACCATTGATAAATAATTAACATAAATAGAACCATTAACAGAAAGAAATAATTAAATTAGTGGCCATTTAATCTGTCAGTTTTCTGGGCCGCTCGTAACCGTGAGCACGGCTGTTATAACAGTTTGATTACTCTGCAGAGTTTGTGCATCTTTACCCACAAGCCGTGTTGCCCACATGCCCGGGGGAATCATCCCCATAACACTTCCAAGGTGAGCGGGCAGGGTACACTATGAAGCCTTTCGCTGGTTCGTTGTTGACATCTCTTAGCATCACTTCAGTTAACGACGTCAGAAATGCTTGTAGACAAATCTTAACGTCATCACCTTTAAAGCTAGGCTGTCACCACTAGCAGCAACACTAGAGATGTGGTTGTATTTATGATCATGCCCTTATAAAATATGAAATAAGATTATCCACAAGCGCACAAATAATACTCCCTTATTTATATTATGCCTCTATACCTAATTCTAAAGAGAGTGGCAGGAGATAAACTTTCAATCTAAGATACACACATACATGCGTTTATGATAAGAGTTCCACTAGATCTTGTCAACACAGGAATCATTCATAACAGATAAATAAGATAGGATAAATAGAACAGGATAAACCAAAAAGAGTTCCACAGAGCATTTTCCATCCAGGATTTGATCATAACTAAAACTACAAAGAGATAGATTAACTTCCTAATATGGTTCTAACTATAGGTCATAGACTACATCAATTAGTGCAATTATATTTAGCAATTATGGTTAGAATAACTTATATTTATACGCAGGAGACATCACGCATGGAGGATCAGATCCAGAGTCTATCCCCTCTAGGTGACCGTGTCTTACTAGGCCTATACTCGGGGAGTGGACTATAGAGGAATCAACGAGGGCTATAAGAGTCACTCTCGTGAACTACCACTTGCTGGCCCGGAATATAGGGTGCATTCGCAGGTAAACAACGTATAAGCACCATGCTTACACAATGTTGCGCACTCACCCCTTGATCATTGGAATGAGCGCTATACGAACAAGAGCATAAACATAATGATACCCTAGCTATGCTAAACATATAATTAAAGTAGACGATGAACATTATAATTATGAACATGAAATAGTAATAAGTCATATCAAGTATCAACTAGAACAAGAACTAGAATAGGAATAAGAACTAAAAGAACAATTAGAACTAGATTAAGAACACAATGATGAACTAGAAGATGAACTAGAACACAATGATGAACTAGAACACAATTAGACAAATAGAAGAACAATGTTGATACAAGAGAGAAGTTACAAGGCTTTACCTAGCCTCCTCACGACTAGATCCGGAATCCGAGCTTCCCTCGACTCTTCTAATTCTATTCTAGCTATGCCCTAGGATGGTGGAGCTCTTGGTTGTCCTCTCAAGGAATATCTCTGAACTAATGATCTAATGAATGAAGACTTGATTGATTTCTAATGATCGATCTCAGGATGCCTCAGTGGGGGGGTCTGGGTCTGCTTATATAGCCCGGTGGGATGAACCGTAGCCTTTGGATCAAACCGACCTTGATCAAGGGCCTAGATACGAAGTAGAGGTCGGTTAGGTCACGTCGTGCAAAAGAGAGGCGGTTTGCCTATGGGCCCAGGCCGACCGGCCTGGAGGTGGGCCGGCTGGCCCCACTCTAGCCGTCGGGCTCCTCCTTCGTCATGGTGTCTTCTGGTGTCTTCTAGATCCTTCTAGTGTCACTTTTGATTGGTTTGCGCAAGTAGTCGTGGCGTGGTTGGATTCCTTGTCGTCATCTTCCTGTCTGGTCCCTGGATAATTCTGGTTTACTGTAGCTCATGGAATTTGTCTGTTTACACCCTTGGACTTTATATGGATAATGCTTCTAGAGTGTTCCAGAGTCTTCCAAGTCATATTCATCGAGGACTCTCGCTTCGGGACTCCAAATATGGCAGATGATATGTCCGTTTAGATCGTCTCGACGAGCTCTACACAATGGTGTGCTCTGATTCTTCACTTGAGATACTTTCTTGTGCTGAAATATTGAATATCCTACAAAACAAGTAAGAACAACACATCTCGTAGAACTCATTAGAATCAAACCCTACAGCTATACTCTTTAAGTCATTTTAGGTCATTTATGGAGTTAGTTGACGGCTTAACTACCATCAACAAGTTCCCCAAGCTTAACCTTCGCTAGTCCCTTAGCAAACATTAGTTGAAATCTTATGATGGATCAGGAGTTGCTACTATGCTTTCACGCCTCAAAAGTACACCAGTGTTCAAACAAAAATTCTCCTCCGGATTAGACTCAATCATTTCAACTTTCAAACTTACCCTTTACCTTCAACTGTGGTGCTTGTTGCTTTCACTTGGGTCTTGAGCAATTTGAAAAGCAGAACGATCAAGTTAAACACTATGTCTCAAGTTCTTCGATCTACCTTTATTCTGAAGTTTTGTAGGATTTTCAAAATAAAACTCAGAGATTCCTTCATATGATCCTTTCAAGTCTCTCATCTGTGGTATTTGTGGATTCTCTCCAAGGCAGTAAGTGGTGTGCCTTCTCTCACCCTAAAACTAATAGGCCTTTTGTGGAGTTCATAGGTGGGAGACAACCTGTACATACTTACATAGCATATATTGCATAGTCAAAGCATGGATCCAGAGAAACTTGGCATACAATCAAATCAAGATGTGCATGTGTGTGGACCTATATGTGGAATGGATGTGTATGGTGGAACATTGGTGATAAACAATTGTGAGGGTGAAAAACACAGTGATGACGATGTAAACATAATGATGAGAACATGATGGTTGTAGACTTTATCTTACTTTGCTCCTTGTGAAGATACTTCTCTCTCTTAGGACTCCTGCTAGAGATAACATGGGATACTCCTCTTTTTTTAGGTGGGCATCGAAACACCCCTAATTCTACTTTCGGACACTTGTCTATTTTTTTATTTCATTTTTCTTTCTTTCTCTCTTTTTAATTAACCCATGCATCTTTTTGCAGCACAACATTTGGAGAGATAACAATGATAAATTGGAGCATTTATGAATGGCAATGAAGGCATAAAAAGGTCATATGAATGAAGGGAATATTTTTGGTTGTTCACTCCCAGGATAGAAGTGGAACATTTTTGAGTGGATCTAAATGGAAGGCATGTTTTTGGGTACTTCCAGTGTAGAAGCAGCATATGTGGGTGGAGTGTACGTGATCTTGATTTTAACTGTATGACGAGTCTCTAAGGGTCAACACGATTTGACTACACTTAATGCATATGCATGTAGTAAATAAAAGGGTGGACTTCCTAGTCTATCAGGCATGTATATCAGGCTGTGGTAGGAATTTCAAATACTCATCATAGAGGATCTCATCATGTAGTATTTTAAGTTTTCAAAGGATAAATTTCTAGAACTCTAGTATCACGAGGAACAAGATAAACAACAGTTCAACCATTTCATATCATACTCGTCAAACACATAGACTTAGGTCAAACTTTTGCAACCCACAAGTTTCAAATTCAAAGCAAATTTTCATGTTAAAACAATCTTATCCAAAACTTGGGAGAATTCAAGACTGAACACTAGGCACTTGAAAAGAATTACAGCAGAGCAACTATTCATCATTTCCTTACAAATTAATTATGTTCTATAGAGCTCTATTATTCAGTGCAAGTTTTTATTCCAGATCATCATTGTTCATTATTGACTCTAACATTAAACACACACTCTAAGATAAAAGATAATGTATGAAAAACTAATAATAAAGACATACCTTAATTACGAAGATAACGGAGGTGCGTCTCCCTCAAGCTAATCCCTTCGATCGCGTCGAGCCTTCATGTGACAGAATATTTTTGTTCTTTTTCTTTTTAAGGGTGATCCTTCATGTGCTCACATATTTTTGAGTTTTTCTTTTAAAGGGTGAGCCTTCATGTGCTCACCTATTTTTGGTATTTTTTGTTTTAAATAAAATTCGAGAAATATATATACCTTGGATAATGGGGGAGCCTTTCCCCCAAGCTAGATACTCACGTAGTCGTTCTCTTGGTAGCGTAGATGTACTTTACTCCTCTGGTCCTTAGTGAATGGTTGTTGCCTTAGTCCCTCCAGAGCGAATGAAGTTATCTGGTCTTCTCATTGATTCCTGCTAAACTCAAATAGACAACAAAGCTCGTGGAACTGATTAAGCGTTAGTGGTAAAAACCATATATGCCTTATGGAGCCTTATAGGTGTTTAAGCAAGCATGATTCAACAAGATCTTAATATTTTGGATTTTTATATGCAGATGCAAAAAGCAAGAAATATTTTTTTTGTGCCTCCACAGTAAATAGTTGGACTTGTTCACATGGGTCTTCAAGAGTTTTTTTTAGATGCAATGTTGTAATACAACAGGATTATTTTTATTTTCTTTTTCTCAATGCAGAAATTAAAATGCTTGTGAGAAATATGATGATGCCAGAAATGATTGAGAAATATGAAAACTATGCGGAAAAATAAATATGAGGATAACAACCGATTTTTACCTTTTGGCGAAGGTTCGGATATTTAGGTCCGAACCGGACCTTCCCTTGGTTCAGACCTCCCAAGGTGTGTCAGATGGTTGAAAAGTTGTTATTGATTGTACCTCTTTAGGTGCTGACTTTTTCTTCTATACTTTCTTAGTCTGAGTCTTCACTTCCTGTGGTTCACTGTCTTGAGGTTTCTCTTCTTCTTTCTTTTCTGGGACAACATTATCAGCTTCTTCTTTATGATTAGCCTCTCCATTCTTGATGGCTTGTTTCCTTTGGCGTTGAGAGTGGCGTCTTTCACTTCTGTTCTTCTTGGGTGCTTCATAAGTGGTGTAGCTATTGAAGTAGCAGCGTACCTTCTCTCTAGAAAAGTGAAAGTGGATTTCCCCTTGCTTCATGTAGATGATTGCACTTGTAGTGTGAAGGAATGATCTTCCTAGGATGAGGTGGACATCATCGTCTTCTCCCATGTCGAGAACCAAGAAGTCTGTGGGGACTTCATGACCTCTAATTCTGACTACGACGTCTTCCACCATTCCTTCCGAAAATCAGAATGATTGGTCTGCTAGCCTTACCTGCAAGTATGTTGGTCACAGTGGTATATCACGAAATAAATGTTTATATTACCATAAACATGATGTTGACACTTGAGCCGATATCGCAGAACGTGTTGTAGAAGGTACTCCCCTTGATCATGCAATCAATGGTGGGTACTCCTGGATCGTACGTCTTCTCAAGGCGTAGTGGAGGAAGAATGGGATCTCCTGATGGTTCAACAGTGTTGACCATCCATACTGGTTCTTGTTCTTGTGGCTTCATCTTGTTCCTCCTCCTTCTATTGTTGTTCCCCTTCTTTGGGGCAGTAGGTGCATACTCGTGCTCATATGATGACTGAGGATGTACACGAGTCTTGAGTGTGCAATTCTTGAAACTGAACCTCTCCTTCCTATCATTGATCGTGAAGTAGATCTTGGCGCTTTTGGTGTAGATGATGGCTTTAGCTGTACTTAAGAATGGTCTTCCAAAGAGATGGGTGCTCTTTCATCTCCTCCTGTTTCCACAATCACGAAGTCTACTAGGACAAATGAGTGTCCAACTTGTATTTGAACATCTTCAAGGATTCTTCCTTGGGGTAGCACAGTGTCTGATCTGCAAGCTGCAAACACATGGTTGTGTACAACAATGGTTGACTATGAATTTCTCATATATTACCTTAGGCATAATGTTGACACTTGCTCCAAGATCACAGATGGCTTCATCAAAGGTATGGCGTCCAATGGAGATAGGGATGACAGGTCTCCCTGGATCTCCTTTCTTCTCTAGCAAGTACTCATATCCCCATCCTTGAGATTTTGGCCTTGGCAGAGCTGTGAAGTAACCTCCTGCATTGAAAATGTCTACAAGATTTGCAGTTTCTAATTCTTCCGGATTCCCCGGAATCTTACCTTTTTTGGTCACAGGTGCTGAAGCGGCTAGCTGAGAGATTTGTGATTCTATCATCTTATTAAAGCTAAGCTGATACTTTATAGCTGAAGTAAAGCTTTCCATTCTATTATTAATGGTTTCGAGAATTTTATCATTGGAAGCTATCTTTCTGGATATGTTATCAATAACTTTATTTTGATTAACAATCATTTCTCTCAAAGGCGGTGGGTTGAAATTATTACCTTGGTAGTTACCTGAGTAGTTACCTTGGTAGTTGGGCCGCTGTTGCTGATTCCATCCTTGATTCTGTTGAGGACGATAGTTTGTTGTTGTTGTTGATGTAGTTCACATCCTCTTGGACTTCAGGACAGTTGCTTCCTGTGTGGCCAGTGCCTCCACATTCTTCACAAGTCATGCGGGAATCGTAGACATGCATGACTTCCTTCTTCTCATGGTTACATTCGTCAAGCTTCTTTATGAGTAGTAGGTCCATCTGAGCAGACAACATGTCTACTCTTTGAGTTGATGCATTCCTGCTCTCTTCTTTGGTTGAGTGCGTTCTTCGTTCCATCCTTGGTTGGAAGCTATCTTCTCAATGAGAGTTGTTGCCTCTCGAATAGTGAGTGACAAGAACGATCCTCCAGTAGCTGCATCGACATTATCACGAGCACTTGAAGTGAGCCATGGTAGAATGTCTGCATAAGTAGTCAATTCTCCATCCATGGTGAGGGCATTCTGATATTTATCTTGAAAGCGTTCCCATGCCTCAGGGATAGATTCATCGTTTTGCTGCTGAAAACTTGAAATCTTTGCACGTAGGGCATTTGTCTTGCCTACGGGAAAGAACTTTGCTAGGAAAGCAGTGGAGCAGATCTCCATGTAGTATTTCTATCTTTGTTGGAGTAGAACCATTGCTTCGCTCTTCCCAAAAGTGAGAATGGGAATAGACGAAGGTATATGCATCCTTGGTGACTCCTTTGTTGGTGAAAGTGCTGCAAATCTCCAAGAAGTGTTGGAGATGGGCACTCGCATCTTCATGTGCTTTCCCACAAAACTGGCTGGCTTGCACCATGCTGAGCAGAGACGGCTTGAGTTCGAATCCATTATCTCCCACATTGACTGTTGGTCCAGTCCTGATGTTGGCAGTGGTTGGAGCGGAGAATTCACGGAGAGTCTTGTCAGCCATGTCTTCTAACACTGGGTTAAGCTTCTTCTAGCCTGAGTGTCTTCTGACAAAGTGATTGGAGATTTCCTGAGTTTGGCTTTGGCTTTTCTGATTAAAAACTCAAGATCGTCAACGTAGTTTGCCGGTCGATCAAATCCAGTCATACATCACCCTGCAATAAGATATTCAAGAAATAGACAAAAAGACAGGGTGAGCCTGTTGAGTGAAGATCAATAGTGTGTCTCGATTATCACAAACATGTGTGTGTAGAGTTTTTCCTAGGTGTTCAACTTATGTCCTAATATCTCCTGGTCTTCTCTTAGAAAAGGGTTAGGTGGGATGTGCTTTTAGAATTACACATTCTCGGCAACAGGTTATCTCTTGTGTAAGCTATTTATATCCCCGGCAACGGTGCTAGAAATCCTTGTTGACATCTCTTAGCATCAATTTAGATAACGGCGCCAGAAATGCTTGTAGACAAATCTTAACATCATCACCTTTAAAGCTAGGTGTCACCACTAGCAGCAACACTAGAGATGTGGTTGTATTTATGATCATGCCCTTATAAAATATGAAATAAGATTATCCGCAAGCGCACAGATAAAATACACCCGTTGTAGCATTTCACCTAGGAGAGTTCCAAGGTATCGTTATTTATATTATGCTCTATACCTAATTCTAAAGAGAGTGGCAGGAGATAAACTTTTCAATCTAAGACACACACATACATGTGTTTATGATAAGAGTTCCACTAGATCTTCACAACACAGGAATCATTCATAACAGATAAATAAGATAAGATAAATAGAACAGGATAAACCGAAAAGAGTTCCATAGAGCATTTTCCATCCAAGATTTGATCATAACTAAAACTAGAAAGGGATAGATTAACTTCCTAATATGGTTCTAACTATAGGTCATAGACTACATTAATTAGTGCAATTATATTTATCAATCATGGTTAGAATAACTTATATTTATATGCAGGAGACATCACGCATGGAGGATCAGATCCAGAGTCTATCCCCTCCAGGTGACCGTGTCTTACTAGGCCTATATTCGAGGGAGTGGACTACAGAGGGAATCAACGAGGCTATAAGAGTCACCCTCGCAATCTACCACTTGCTGGCCTGGAATATAGGGTGCATTCACAGGTAAACAACGTATAAGCACCATGCTTACACACGTACAAGAGCATAAACATAATGATACCCTAGCTATGCTAAACATATAATCAAAGTAGACGATGAACATTATAATTATGAACACGAAATAGTAACAAGTCATATCAAGTATAACTAGAACAAGAACTAGAATAGGAATAAGAACTAGAAGAACAATTAGAACTAGATTAAGAACACAATGATGAACTAGAAGATGAACTAGAACACAATGATGAACTAGTAGATGAACTAGAACACAATTAGAACAAATAGAAGAAAATGTTGATACAAGAGAGAAGTTACAAGGCTTTACCTAGCCTCCTCACGACTAGATCCGGAATCCGAGCTTCCCTCGACTCTTCTAATTGGTTGTCCTCTCAAGGAATATCTTTGAACTAATGATCTAATGAATGAAGACTTGATTGATTTCTAATGATTGATCTCAGGATGCCTCAGGGGGGTCTGGGTCTGCTTATATAGCCCGGTGGGATGAACCGTAGCCTTTGGATCAAACGACCTTGATCAAGGGCCTAGATACAATGTAGAGGTTGGTTAGGTCACGTCGTGCAAAGGAGAGGCGGTTTGCCTGTGGGCCTAGGCTATCCGGCCTGGAGGTGGGGCCGGCCGGCCCCACTTTCCAGCCACGGGCTCCTCCTTCGTCGTGGTGTCTTCTGGTGTCTTCTAGATCCTTCTAGTGTCACTTTCCGATTGGTTTGCGCAAGTAGTCGTGGCGTGGTTGGATTCCTTGTCGTCATCTTCCTGTCTGGTCCCTGGATAATTTGGTTTACTGTAGCTGATGGAATTTTGTCTGTTACACCCTTGGACTTTATATGGATAATGCTTCTAGAGTGTTCCAGAGTCTTCCAAGTCGTATTCATCGAGGACTCTCGCTTTGGGACTCCAAATATGGCAGATGATATGTCCGTTTTGATCGTCTCGACGAGCTCTACACAATGGTGTGCTCTGATTCTTCACTTGAGATACTTTCTTGTGATAAAATATTGAATATCCTGCAAAACAAGTGAGAACAACACATCTCGTATAACTCGTTAGAATCAAACCCTACAGCTATACTCTTAAGTCATTTTAGGTCATTTATGGAGTTAGTTGATGGCTTAAAATAGGAGTTAACTACCGTCAACATTCATCTAACAAGTTAGGGCTGCTAGGTTTCCTCGGCAGTCAGATGTAGCAAAACCCCTCTTTCCTATGGCACAAGGCCATCGCAGCTATACACATAGGAACAGGAGCAACCCTACACCCAAAGTGGCAAGCCCTATTGCGCCCTTTCGGGTAACCTCTAACAAGCTAGAAAAGGTCCAGGTTAATAAGCTAAAACCAGAGCCATGTAGCACTCATGGTTGCACTGTAAATCCCAGCTTTTGTCAACAGTTAGTTCATTAACCAGTTTGCATCATACCATACATATGATTATTCATCACTAGATAGGATCAGTTATAAAATAAGTCAGCACTAGCATTTCTACCCACATGCAGTTAAAATCCCATCGGTGTCAAGAATATCACAGGTAAACAAAAGCTAAGTGGATTTCTAGGGTTGCTCAGATATACACATGCAATATGAAATGTTTAATTTAAAGTGAATAGGTCATCAAGGTAGTCCCATGCTATACTTGCCTTGCTCGTGAACTGGGGATCTTCCTGCTAGTCGTCGAAGACAGGTTCCTGCTCGTACCAAACTTGCTCACCGTCTATACTCGAACACATGACATCACACACGCATTCTAGGACATACATACAAGACAAACAGGACTATAATTAAACAGTACACTAAACAGCAATAACCAGAAATATAACTTTGGTTAAAACAGTAGTACACGTCGCTATGAACACATCGATATTGGTTCACTGAAAATGGACTTAAGACGCGAAAGTTACGATCGAAACGGGGTTTCTAATGCCCTATACTTAATTAACACTAACCCCAAAACTAAACTGACCAAACTGACTAACAGTTGCACTAAATATAGAAAACTAAATTACGAACTAACGCAATTTGAACGGACCAAATCGGAGCTAAAACGTGGATTTTATAAGCGTTGTAATGCAGTAGCAGAATTGTAAATAAGCAGAACTTAATTTGAATTTAAACCAAAATTTTAAATCGAAATTTAATTTGAATTCCACCCGGCCAGGGACTGCAGGTTGAATAAGGAATGCTCGGGGGCTCTTTAACAAGTTCCCCTGAAGGGGTATGGGCGATCTTGGGCGTCCGATTGCCCACGGACGCACCCGATTAGGTCCAGGGGGAAGGGGGGATCCGGGCGGCGCGCACGGCCGGTGGCTCGGGGTTTGCATCGGCGGGTAAAGGCGCACACGGTGCGTGGCCATGGACAGCGACGAGTAACCTCGCTGGTGCTCGCTGCAACGACCCTAGAGGCCACCTCTTCGCAGGGAATTGCACAAGAAGATAAGGATGGGGAACGGGGACCTCACCAGAGGGGTCTGGAGGAGACGAGGAAGGGCGGAAGGAGGCGCCCGTGGTGAAGGGAGGGATGGCGAACGGCGGCGCTCTGGTTCGAAGAAGAACGACGGTTATTTTTAGAGACGAAATAGGACAAGGGAGAGAGGGCAAAGGTTCGAAGACTTCACCACCTCGGCGCGGAGTTATGCGGGAAGATGAATCGGCCGGTTGGAGTAGTGAATCGATGGGGCAACGGCGGTGGGTGGCGGCAATGGCTATGCGGCGGTGCTGCCGTGCTGGGGCTCTTGCAGGGCGGGTGCTGCACATGCGAATGGGAGAAAGAGAGAGCGGGGGAGGATGCGGTCCGATTTATGGACGAGGAGGAGCAGGGGAGGACGCGCCACGTCGCGGAGGAAGCGGAGCCCGGCGGTTGCTCGCTCGGCCACTCGGGAGAGCAGAGTGGGAGCGGGAGGTAGGGGAGATGAAGCGCTGACTTGCGGGCCCAAAGCATCAGCGAGAGGGCAAGGGAGGAGGCGCGGCGGTGGTTGCTGGCATGCGCGGCTGCGCGGGCCGGCCTGCTGGGCCGCGAGCGGGAGAGAAAGAGGGAGGAGGGAGTCGGCCCGGCACAGGAGAAAGAGAGGAGAGGCGGGAAGGAGCAGGCCGGGGCACGCTGGGCCACCAGGCCGGACGGGCCGAAAAGGAGGAAGAGATGGGAGAGGGTGAAAAACCCTTTTCTTTTTATTTTCAAGCTTTTGCAAAACATTTCCAAAAAGATTTTTGAATTCAAACCAATTTGACCAAAACCACTCATCTCATAAATAAAAATGCAGAGGCATGAATGCAACAACATGTTCCTAACTTGATTTTAATTTTGTGAAAATTATTTAATCCCTATGTTAAATGCACACCAAAAATCAATAATAAATCATTTTCGCCTTCTTTAACTTTGGAAAAAAATTTAGGGTGTTACACAGTGCTTCCCTCCCCTAGGTTTATTATCCCCAACCCCCAACCCACCACTACCATCCAAACTAGCCCTTCTGCTTTCACATTCTTCTCCCTATCTTCCCCATGGTTTCAATGGACATAAAGATACCCTAGCCTTTCTGCTAGATCTTCCACTAGCAGCATGGGAAGGTTGATCTATTTGCATGTTCTACATGAGTATATTCTAGATATGTGTTACATAGATAATAATGCAAATTGTGGCACTTATAAGAAGAATTGAAGATGATCAATGTTGGCGAATAATAAACCTAAAATGTACACTGAGAGGCCTCTCAATTTAGGCTTAAATTGAAAACCCAATAGAATTGGGAACAAATCAGTGTTAGAATCAACCAACCCCCGCCCCCAAAAAGGAAAGAATAATAGGAGGAACTACTAGACTTTAGTATTAAGGTTTGCATTTTTTAGTTTTGAGACTATGGTTACCTTGTGTTGCCAAACTAGACGAGGCTCTAGGAGGTCGTCATACCGAAGGTGCGCAAGGCAGTGAGGTGACGGTGGTGCTTTCCGCCAAGATGGTGGAGAATGGTGGTTGGGCAGTGCTAGCAGCATGGCGTCGATGCCAATCGATTCATCCATGTTAACCAATTTGTGTTGGGCAGTCATCAACAGTGGCACCACCTGGGAGGGTAGGAGGCGTAAGTTATAGGGGTGTCAATGTTTTTCTATAAATAAAACTAAAATCTACAATAAGAGGCCTTCTCAATTTCAGCTTGAATTGAAACACAAAAACTTACTTTCGGGCGCGTAGGGTTTGGTGTTGCGGCATGTAGACTCATGACGGTCATCCGATTCATGTGGGGGGAGAAGGAGGCCATCTGATTCACACCAGCTCCCACCCGTGCTCATCGTCTTCTTCCTCACCCGCACCCGTCGTCTTCTTCCCCACCTCTAGCGCGGCTGCTAGGGTTACGGTGGCCAGCGCCACCCCCTTTTTCCCCAACTCTGACAGGCTTAGAAGAGAGGGGTTTATGGGGAGGAAGGCCAACCAGGTGGTGGAGACAACGGGAGGGTGGTTTAGGGGCTCTGGCGGCGGTGGAGGTAGTCGAGGCATGGGCACCATGGCTAGAGCTCGTCGGAGGTCGCGACAACATGTGGGGGAAAAGGGGAAGTAGGAGGTCACCATGAAGAGTGGGTGGCGAAGCGGTGGGATCTGGTGGAGGAGGGGGCGAGGGCGACATCGCCAGATTTGAAGCCAACCAGGGTGAGGAGGCGATGGGGGCTTAGCAGCCTAGGAACAGAAACATGGGGCAAATTCCCATTTTAGGAACATCGTTCTGATTCACAAAACAAATCGAAAAGGGAACATGGCGGGACACCGTCCTGACAGACGATGGAACATGACTAGTCGTCAATGGCTCATGGTTGTCCCTATTGTCACACACTCCCGCTCCCACTCCCGTGGTCACGCAACTTCTCAACACCGCCACCACCACATCGATTTGCCAGAATGGTTGGGCGACAGAGTGTGTGGACGGTGCTAGAAAGGGAGGGACGCTGGATTCGGGCGGTGCGCCTGAGAGGAGACCAGGATAGAGAGCGAGGCACAAGGGAAGAAGTAGGGATGGAGAGTTAGGCGTCATGGAAGAATCCTCTGTCTTTGTGCCCTTCTCTTTCAATGCCGACGCCCGCGAGAGAAGTGGGGAGGAGGCTGGCCTGTGGGTTTGAGTGTGAAGGGTTAGACAGGAAGAGGAAGGGTCGGAGAGGAAGAGGAGCCAGACGGTGGCGTCTCGCTTCAATCGAGACGCGGGCGGCAATGAGCGTGGTGATGGCGATCCTGGACCATGGAATGGGCTTTAGGGTACATCAGGTATTGTTGCCATCCAACGGCCAAATGAAAAAAAGAAATGGCTACGAAAAATGATGGCGTAGAGAGTCGAACTCGGGACGCCACATTCCAAAATGACTTTAATTGGCATGAGATGAATACAACGAATACCAAATGAAATCCTCGGACAAGAATGACATAATGATTTATCCTGAGGTTCACTTGCTTGTCGGCAAGCTACGTCCTCGTTGTAGCGATTCACCCACTTGGAGGTTCACGAGCTAATTGGCATCACACGCCAAACCCTCAATAGGGTGCCGCACAACCACACCACAAGATGGGGATCCACAAGCTACGAGCAATCCATTAGAGTTACCTTTCGTGATCACCCACGGGAAAGGTACAAGAAACCCCTCACAATCCAACGATCAGAGCCGGAAACAATCACCAACTTCCGCTCAACGATCCTTGCTGCTCCAAGCCATCTAGGTGTTGGCAAACACCAAGAGTAACAAAGCAAAATCTACAGCGAAACACAATCACCAAGTGCCTCTAGATGAACACACTCATGCAATGCACTTGGATCTCCCAATCTCTCACTAAATGATGAACGATCAATCAAATTGAGTGGGAGAGGGAAGGCTAGGCTCACAAGGATGTTTAGGCAATCAAAATGTCTAAAAGTATGAGCCCAAACCGGCCAAACACAATATATAGAGCCCCTTGTGGCAGAACCGTCCAATTTAACTTAATGTCAAGTACACTCGTCAACCATTTGACACTAAGCACACTTAAGACCAAGTCAAATCCGATAGTCTGTCGAGTACACCCAACGGGAGAACTCAAAAATCCACATTTTACCCAGAATCACAATTGAGGACCAAGCATCCAAACTCGAAAAATTTCTTTTATTATAAGATTACATCATCAGAATTATTATAACAATTTAATATGCAACAAGAATTAAGCATATTATTAGAGTAAGCAGAAATTATACATATGATCAAAGTTAATGCGGAAGTAAACAATTTGACAATAATTCTAGGAATTTATCATGAAGACATGTTATAACAATTTGTAAATCTTTTCCTTTGTAAATTTTTTTGATGAAGGTTATAAATAAACACTACGGTCACAGCGATAAAGAAATCCTCTCTGAGCCCACCAAGAGGTATCCACACACAAGAGTTAGCTCCAACCTCCACCTGCTACCTGCAACAGTGGGAATAAAACCCTGAGTACTCAATTGTACTCCGCAAGACTTACCGGTCAGGAGGAAATAAAAGACTCTAAGGATTATGCAAGGCTATTTGGCTTGTGGTTGATTGTGCGAGAAGAATTACTAATAGTTCATCCTATTTCAAATTTTAGCAGCCATTTTAAGTTAGATTACCTCACCAATCTAGATACGCACATGTTCTATGATCAAGCAAGTGGTAAGCAATCAGTCTCATTTTATTCCATCTCAAGTTCCAGTTTTCCTTTGATGCTAGATCATAGCCAAGTCGGTACCGTCATCTGACGGTGATTCGCGAATCAATGTAGCCCAGCTGGGTACCCCAAAACACACGCCTCATCTGCACCAAGGTACAAACAAGACCAACCCACCAACCTCCTGCCAAGGGGTCCAGGTCCCCGTCCAAACTAGGACTCCAAGCCCCCAACTCATCAGCCCGGCCGTGAGTGGTGCAAGGACCTCCACCTATCTCTACATCTAAACAGTCAGTCCAGAAAGAGTCGAAAACCATGGCAAGAGATTAGCAAGTCTTCCCGCCTCCACGTAGCAAGTATGTGCTCAGGATAAGAAGTCTGTGACAAGGCCACCATCCACACCAATGGATAGTTCCTAATAACTCAGATTATTATTCACCTCCATAGTGATAACAGTAATATAAAATATTCCTATATCTCGCGAGTGACAGGAAATCACCCGACTTCTACCGAATCCTATAGCATAGCAATCTAATCGATCTTGTCATACTAGTAGGACTCATAGGATAAGGGATATATATGCAAGTGGGTTTCATAGAACTCCTCAAAACTTAATGCACAAGTATTTATAATTAAAGTGCTGAAAGTAGGGGTTATGCACCGGGGCTTGCCTGGGTAAAACATTTAGAAAGTTAGTATTCCATCTCCATGCAACGATCATCATTGTGCCATCTTTTGGTTAAACCTCACGTCCTTCAGGTTCTCACAACCAGTATCTAGCATACCTAGATGAGATGCAATAATGCATATGTATGAACATAAAGAATGCACACACAATTCTCTACAGAAGATACATACTAGCAAACATATACTAGGCATAGCAAGATAAAGCAACGATTCTTAGTTTTGGGACAGCAGCATAACAGTTCTTGTTTTAGTCATAACTAGAGATAAGCATCCAAATAAGGTGATCTAAGACTTTCTGGAAAGCTAATAAAATTGGCTACAACTTTGCTATTATCACCCAGAGCTAATTCACTAGTTAACAAGGACAAAACATGTCAACAAGCAGGTCTGCACAATAATGGACAGAAAACTGACAGCAAGTTCAGAGAAGCATATCCGAAGTTCTATGCATCCAACACCCATGATTCTTAACTTTATCGAAAGCTTATTAAGTTTTATAAAACTTTCTTATAATCATCTAAGACTGATTTATCAGATATTAGGGCCAAACAACATGAAGAAGCAAATCTGTCCAGACATGGACAGATTCTGACAACTAACTTCAAACACTTATAACTGGAGTTCTAGATCACTAAAGATGTGATCTAGGACATTTTGGAAATATTAGGAAAAGTACTAAACTCTTTTATTTACACCATAGGTTATTCGAAAGTTTATTAGCTAAATATTGCAATCTTCCAGATCTGCACAGAGGGCATGCAAAACCTGATACTGAACTTGTAAAATCTATAACTCTCAAACCACTGGGCCTAAAATCATAAAATTTTAGAACAAGCAAGATATGGAATTTATCCACAACTTTTGTATTCATAATACAAAAAATATCATTATCATCAGTTACTCCCAATAGATATTCCCTCCGGCAGCTATTTACACACATCCAAATATTCTTTCTTCCTTTGGTTATCATTACATAAACAATACCATCATTACCTCAAAGGCTCAATCATCACATCACCTCCCATCTTCTCTCAAGAGAGTTGTGACAAATCAACCCATCATACCCCCAAATCTCCTATTAAACTTTCACTATCTCATTACTAAACTACACACACACACACACACACACACACACACATATATATTATATATATATTTATATATATATATATATATATATAATATATATATAATATATATTACTTTGGGTAATATTGCAAACATATAATGGAGCTTCCAGATACCATGGTTTGAAATAACTATTACCCAATCCAAACTTTAAATACACCCCTCATTAGTAAGCTAAAAGTAACAAATTTTTCTTGCACAATCTGTGAGAGTACAGATAAATCTAAAAAAAACAATTCCCAACCCACCATTCATACCATGTTCCGTAGGCCTACACAACCCACCCAACAAAACCAGTGGAGCCTATTTTCTATTTTTAATCATACAATATTATTCACACATCCCATTTCTTATAGCATCCCATCAGTTAAACAAATACCCTGTCATAACGTGCAAACTAAACCCCAATTTTTATCACCATACACCCATGATAGCAGTAACCTACCATAAAATTTTACCCAAAAAAAACAATAAAAAACAGATACAATTTACCTTCTATCTATTTTAGCCCAACCCCTACCCCCTAAAAAAACTCCCCACAGCCAAAACTTTATACATCCAAACATGTAGATCAATAGAAAAATAGCACACCAAAAAAGCTTATTTACCAAGATCCCCCCCCCAGTTACTTTCCCCTTTCCCATATCAAAGCTTATTCCCAAAGTTAAATAAAAACAGCAGAAAAAAAACCATAAAGCATATCCACTATAAATAATCACTGCGTGATTCTCCTATGCAGTCCCAATCCCAAAAATCTAAGCCCCACCGATTTTTTCTATTTCTATGCATTTCAACTTTTATGCCCCCACAAATTCAAAGAAAAAAGGAAAAACAATTCACTGTAGGTCCCCTGCAGATTTCCCTCAAACAAACCATAGCAATCAACCTCTCTCCACTACCCTTTCCACCCTACCCACTTCCCCAGCAAAATTCCCCTGACTGCCCTCCACCCAACTCCCCCCCCCCACTCTCTTCTCTCCCACGATCAGAGCCCCGGAGGACCCGACGGGCGCCGCCCCTTCCCCGGGGCCCCTCATGCCACACGCCCCCCCCCCCCCGAGCTTCCCCCTCCCCCTAGTAATGGCCCGCCACCCTCCGCTTCGTCCCACGCCTCCCCCCAACGACCACCTTCCCTCCGACCTGCGCGCTCGAGGAGCCACCGCAACCCAGCCCCCGACCAGGCAGGCCCGTCCCCCGCCCAGGAGGTGCCACTGGCTGGATACCATGGAACCCCGAGATAGGCAGAGCCCCCCCGCCCAGCCCCCACAGCCGGCCGGAGAGGACGAGCAGCGCAGAGAAAGGCCAGGTCCGCCACCCGGTGAGGGAGCCGACCCCAGCAGGTCCCCCCAACCCCCCCCCCCCAAACGGCTCTTACACCTGGCACCGCACACCGTGGCTGCCATCCTCCACATGGCTGTCACCCGACCCGCATCCCTACCCTTTCATTTACCCTCTATTTGCGACACTGTTTTCGATGCTTCGTTGGGATCCCCCCCCGCACCTTCAAACAAAAGTTGTTCCACTTGCAAAAGTATCAACTTTGCTTAGGGGCTCAGCCCACCTCCCCCCTATCTCGTTAGGAATGTCTCATCACCTCCTTGCAGTGTCCGCCCACTCACCCCCTTCCACTAGGGATAACCCGGCATGATCTATTTACCTCTTGCGCCCCCTAGCCTAATACCTCATACTATTCTTTGTAACCACTCTAGTCCGTCCTCTGGAACCTGACGCGGCATGTTCTTTCCTTTGGCTGCCATTGTGCAACGTTTTTCCCCGCGGCCCCTGCTCTCAAAAAATTCATTATCATTTCAACAGGCGAATTAAACTCCCACAAGTGATAGTGCTCCGCAGCTATTACAACACATGCAAAATATACTTCCCTTGTTTGGTTATCATGGACATACAAATATACCATTCAAAGGCTCAAACATATCAATACACTTATTCATTTATCAATCAAGATAGTGTGAGCAAGGATCATCATCATCATACCCCTCTACATGAATCTCATAAAACTTTCACTATCTTTCAATATACTAAACTACACACACACACACACACACACACACACACAGTTTAATATAGATATATATAGTTTATATATATAGATATATATATGATATATATATATATAAATTACTTTGGGTGATATTGCAAAACATATAGTTTGGGAGCTCAGATTTTTATGGTTGGTAGATGTTATCAAAAATATTACCACTGTTAAAATATGTCATACTCAGGTTTTATAAATAATTACTACAAGTAAAAACAAATTTTATTGCAACAATGCATGTGAGAGTAAGATAAATCTAAAAATCAATATTTTCTAAACATGTGACCATATTAAAATTCGTAGGCTACAACAACATCATACAAAACCAGTGGAGCCATATTTTCTATTTTTACATACAAAATTATTCACAAATCATTTATTTCCATTAATAAGCCATAGCAAGTTAATCAATACTCTGTCATACGTGCATAACTAAACCTGAAATTTTATCACAATACACCATGATAGCAGTAACCTACCATAAAAATTTCACCACAAAAGGAACAAGAAAACTACAGATATGAATTTATCTATTTCTAGGAGCACTTTTGCCACAAAAGGAAAACCCTATCAAAAAGTTCTCAAACAGCAAAACTTTATATACCAAACATGTAGATCAATAGAAAAAAGCTAGCAAAATGGTTTTCACTAATTTTAGACTTTCCTAGCTTGAGTTATGATTTATTCCCAAAAAAGCTTATTTACAAAGATAAATAAAAACAGCAGAAACTTTCCACTAAAGCATATCATATAATATAATCACTGCGTAGATCTACTCACAAGAATTCCAAAAAATCTAAATTTGCAGCTATACGATTTTTCTATGATTTACTATGCATTTTCAACTTTTAGCCATACAAAGCAAAAAGAAAGGAAAAAGGAAAAACACATTCGTAGATAGGTCCCTGCAGATTTCCCAAAACAAACCATAGCAATCAAGTCCTTCTCGGCACTATTCACATGAGTCTTGTATCTGCAGAAAATTCCCTGACTTTCTTCAAAATGTTGCCCGAGATCCTTCTGTTCACTATCACGTACACAGGAACAGAGGGCGCCGGCTTGCGCTCGCGGGCGGCCAAATGCCGGACGACGGCGGCGGCGATGGGCTGCCCCGGAGGGCCCCTAGCCTGCGCGCCCAAGGAGGGGCGAAGCTCAGCCCACGGCCGCCTGGTAATGGCCCGGCCACGAGAGCTGGTCGTCCGGCGGTCGCCGGGAACGACGGCACGGCCCTCCGGCGACCTGCAGCGGCGGAGAAGGAGCGCACCAGGTGCGGATCGACGAGGCAAGGCGGTGGCAGGCACAGGAAGGTGCGAGGGGGCTGGATAGGCAGGAACACCGGCCGGAACGAGCACAGCCGGCCAGCCATGGCGGGCGAGCGCTCTGGTGACAGAGTAGAGCGGAGGGAAAGGCAAGGGGCTGTGAGGGAGAGCGAGCACGAGACAGCAGCAGGTCGGCACGGCTTTAAGAGACGTGGAACGTGTGGTACGCGTGGCTACAGGTGAGCACATGAGCCATGGCAGCGACACACATGGGCTGTCAGCTCGTTCGGTCATTTCACCAAACAGTTGGCGTGCGCTTTTGCGACACCTGTTTCGATGCCTTCGGTTGGGAATCAGTCCAAGCACCTTAAAACAAAGTGTTCACTTGCAAAGGTATACAACTTTGCTTAAAGGAGCTCAGCCAGAACTATTATGGTTTAGCGAGTAATTAGCGTCAAACTTTGCAGTGTCCGCACTAATTCAGGTTTTAAGGAAAATAGTGATAACGGCATCAAGATTGCATCAAACCTCAACACCACTGCCACTAGGCTCGAGCACATAAAGAAAACTACAACTTCTATTAAGGGGTGAGGTGTTCGCTCGACGGATAAGCGGGAACGCGGCATGCCAGTCGTCGACATAGGGCTGAACTGCAGACTTAGAATATTATAAGTCCTAGGCTGAAACTGCAGGATGATTCGATTTCTAGGCTTCGAAACAAACTATCAAACCATCGTAACATCAGCAACCAAGTGCACCACAGTGAAGTACTAAGCTCTACTACAACTTTTACATTGGCAAAAACTAAGTGTTTAAGAAAATATTAATTAAACTGATCCATAAAGTCAATCAAGCAATTAATGCAGAATTAGTATTTAGCATTTTTGGAGCACTTTCTCCACAAAAGTTGTACATGACACCTTCATGAAAGTTGTTCACAATGTTAAATAGGACCTAATGCGCTATGGTCACCCTTGGTCATACAACAAAACATAGAGTTTAATTATTAAGCATGTTTAAGGCCTAAAGTGATCATCATTCATGTGAGCTTAACATTAGAGTAAGAACTTGTTTAGATCCACTAATATTCATTGAAAAAGTTTTTGTTCACTCAAAATTTTAGTTCTTTTTCACACTAACTTCTGCATAAACCATTATTAACAAGTTGATAACTGTAAGTTTTATTGTTAAAAGTTGTTCGTAACACCAGGGGTGTTACAAACCCTACCCCTTAAAAGAAATCTCGTCCGAGATTTTAGGACGAAATGCTTTTAAGGGAAAGAAGTGGTTTAGGTAGGTATTCTTAAACAACACAACTTAACTTCTTTACGAAGGTACATCTCATCGACCTATTGTAGATTTCCCGTCAGAACACAACAGTATAAAATTCAAGGAGAAAGGTTTGAGGGAAAACACAATGGCACGGCAGCGTAACTTGGTAACGGTACTGGGGAACAACTACGATACCAGCGCGTACCTGAGCAGTGCCCTTGTGGCAGCTGTTCCACAGGAGGCCCTCGGTTTCATCGTGGCACCATACATTGTTACTCAGCTCTATCACCAATTTACACCGCAACAAAGGCAGTGGGGTCATAGACACAGAAGTGGAAAAGCAATGCAAGAGAATGTTTTTTTAAACTCAAGGGTTCCTTTCAAGGGGCAAGGAACGAGGAATTCAAAACCCACAACAGTTTTGATTCAAAGAATTTTTAAGTGTTGTGTTGGGGATAACCACAACTAGTTGATTTAGTGTACCCTACCATTCCACCTTAACCAGCTCGCCTGATCTTCCTAGGGATATCATCAAGTTGTTAAACATGAACTAAGATAAAACTAGGAGACTACACCAGGGGAGCAACTCATCCAAAGGTCCAACCAGGGACACCATAACGGTACAACAGCGGGCACAACAACGACTCAACAACAGACAACAACGGCTCAACAATGGACACAACAACACAGAACGCAACTAACACAGGACAGAAGGATACAACTTCCTGGGAGCAACTAATCTATGTCATCGAGGCAGAGGGCTTCACGGCTGGTCTCCTAAGGTTCCTCGGCGGGTTGGGCCGCGTGCAGGGGAGGGGAGACTCAACCCAGAGGCTTCGACGGGAGTGGGTGGCGGTGCAGTGAGTGCGGCCACATTTCTCTCCCGCTCCCAGGGATAGATGGGTATCCCTTCCAGAATCGGGGATTGCTGCCCATCTGAGGCAGGCGCTTTCTGGAGGTCTCGATTGGTGAGGTAGGCGTCCCTTAGCTTCTGGCGTAGCGGTCTCCCGCCTCATGCAGGGCTTTTGGCGGTGAAAGTCTCACAACTTTCGGCGGTGGCGGCTTGGGCACGAGACGCGGCAAGGCTCACATGGAGCTTTCGGATGAAAAGCTCGGCCTCTTTGGCTTGGGTGATACACTTCCTCATCTTGGAGACCAACTGGTCGTGGTGCTCATCCAGGGCCAACAGGTACGTGGCCAGGAAACCACAGTGGGGTCGACTGCTTGCAGGGATGTCCTTGCAGAGCCTCCAGGCGGGCCTTCCAGAATGGAGAGTTGCAGGCGGAAAGAACCGTCTGCAGGCGGAAAGAATCAAAGTTACGACGGGTGACCTGCATGATCTGGCACAGGAATCGCAAAGCTTTGCGGGCTACAGCTTGATAGGTGTCGGGGAAGCGGAAACCAGTGTGGTGGCACTCCAGCCCTCAACATTAGGGAAGCTCTCACTCTTCCCGATGTAGACGGTGACTTCACACCTCTCAGTGCCACGCTCTTCGAACTCGCGGCCTTCATACACGGGGCACTCTTTGATTCCAAGCCACTGCGTGGTGGTGTACAGAAGCTTGGGAAATCCGTCCACACCCTGGCAAATGCTGCTGGTCCAGACTCCTTCTAGCTTGCATTGGGGGTAGGCTAGAGGGTTGGTGGGTAAAAGACAAGGGCATAGTGGCTCTTGTGAGGCCATGGTCGTTGCCCAAGGAGAAAGAAGACTAGTGGACTGGTTAGCAAGCGTGGGATGTGGTTGAATGCAACGGGTGGCATCTCTTTTATAGAGGCCTAGGGCAAGGCTTCTCCAAGACTTGGTCAAATCTACAGTTAGAGTGTAGCGAAAAGAGGAGGCACAATGGGTGGCTACAGCGGAGACAAGTTGACTGGTGGGTCCAGCAATAGGGTCTGCTTGAATCGAGAAAGAAAGGTGATGGGAGGGAACCTCGATTCTAGTGTTAGGTGGCTTCTCTAGTAAGACTAGGGTCCTTTAGAGTTGAATTCAAGGGACCCAGATAAACCTGCGCTCAAAACTCAGGCAGTGTAGGGTAACGGGCGATGTACAAGGATGCACAAAAGTATTGATCCTACAAGAAGGGAAGTAAGTAAGCGAAGATGGTGATGGAGAGTTTTTCGTCACTAAACACATCCCGGATAGGTTTCTTCTCGCTCAAATAGAGTTTAAGCGGGGGTGTTTTGCGATGAAGGGCAGCCGAGGGGATGGCATTTTATAGGCGAGCGAGGATGGGGTTGGAGCTCGGTGCGCGCAATTATCAGCGACATCGGCGGTGGGGCCACAGTATCGTGCGCGAGGGGGCGACAGCAGAAGAGCAGCAGCACCGAGGCATGCACGGAGGGGACAACGGCGGCATGGCCGGTGTGTGCGCGAGTGCGCCGATGGGACGATGGAGGGGACAGCACCGGCTGCTGCTCGCGCAGGCACGCGGAATCGCCCGCGTGCACGGCACCGGTTGCTTTTCACCAGAGGTCCACTGTGCTTCCTCCGAGTCACACAGTCTCGCTTGGGATATGTGCTAGTTACCGCGTTCTTGGTCTAGGGTATTTGAATCTGCTCCATTACTAAAGAACCTCCTTTAACAAGATTATCTAAGCTTAGGAAACATACTAAGCATCACTCATTCATCAGGGAAAAACGTTAAGCACTTCTAAACACTAGCATAGACTAGACAGAGAGGCAGAGTTGAGAAGAGCAAGGAATGCACCAGTATGCATGCATGCATGACCTATTCGTTCTTACCTCACAGCCACATATAGGGCATCATTTTCATTTTGGCACATCGTTCGCTCCCTGTAACTAGTCGATTGCTATCCCACTAACCCATTCGAGAGTCAGTGCACCTGCAGATAAGCTGATTAGTCCTCTCTAGTTAGCAAGGTGTCATATGTCCTAGATACATAACCATAGTAATAGGGCTTATATATTATTCGTAACAATGCGTCCTAATTTTTTAAAGCTTTTGGGTTACAAATTTTTAGTTTAGAAGGCCGTTTAGATGCTTAAACCCCTCAATTATGCTCCGATACCACCTGTGGCAGAACCGCCCAATTTAACTTAATCCCAAGTACACTCGTCAGCCATTTGACACTAAGCGCACTTAAGACCAAGTCAAATCCGGTAGTCTATCGAGTACACCCAACGAGAGAACTTGAAAATTCACTTTTCACCCAGAATCACAATTGAGCATTGAACGGTAGTCTGTGGAGCATTGAAATCTCTAGTGATTCTCCTACCATATGGAGCATATTTTATAGCCGATGGATTGACATTGTTACCCGTCATCGGCTGTTGCATCTGCTGTTGCATAGTGCCCCCATTGTTAACAGGCATATTTATTATTTGCTGAGTTTCAGAACTCTGCTCTCCTTGATTGCCTCCAGCTACATAAGCTGGACCTCTTCTTTCAGCACTCAAATTGAAAGCCTCCTTGATAGCATTAGAGATGTTGTTGATGAATGTTTCATTATGATTTGTAAGAGTGGCAGACATAGCTTTGCTGATGGTTTCATACATTGCATTGTGCTGTATCTGGATATTTGGATCAACTTCACCTTCCATAATCACCCTTGGAAGGTAAGTCTTCTGAATCACCCTTTTATCTCTATTTTTACTGAAAGACAAAAGGCACTTTTGCTGATATTTTGCAACAACCCTTTCCTCCAGTTGCTTCATTTCTCCAGGGAGATCTTCCATAGTCACATTCAAAACGTTGTCGTTATTCATGATCAAATGATTGTGGTCCCACCGGGCGTGCCAAAAGATGTGTTGACGCTAAAAGTTGGTGCCTCTGAACGTCAACACACTCGCGAGGCCCTCAGAGACCGTGTGGATCGAAGGGTCCTGATCTCCTGAACCTCCAAGGACGAAGCCGGTCTTGGTGAAACCGAATCCGAGGCGTGCCAGTCAATTTGACCTGCAATTGACAAGGAAGAAGAACAAATGTCAAATTGTGGAATCTGCCGGTTTGGTGCCAGACAGTTCCATGATGTACGGCTCTAAAATAGCCATTTACCAGAGGAAATTGACTAGAAAGTCAACTCCTAACAGTGTAAAGCATATGATCATTATAACTGTAGAACGACTACTCAAGATGTGTAACAAGAGCAAAGATACAACTAGCCGACTTAAGTGCAAAATCCTACATGCATAGCAGTAACCAATGCAAAACCAACAGATCGACTAATCATGCTAGCAATTCTGGTCATTAACAGTGGGGTGTTCCCATACAGCCATAATAACAGCCAGATCGACAAAAACTTGATTACTAACAGTGGGTGTTTCCATGCAGCCATAATAATAACCAAGCTAAATCACGTCTAGACACGATCAATAGATCTAGTAATTTTAAACTGGTACATGCATACACGTTATGGGGAAAGCATGACTGGATCGACTATTTAGCCGATACAGGGTCCAAGAAGCACGAACAAGATCTATCTCTCAAACCACGGTTTGATCCAAAACTAAGCAACTCTAATTCAACATACCTATCAGTGGGGTTCGAAAATACAGCCATAACAAGCATATTGAATCAAATCTACTTACTATCAGATCAAACTGTAACTGAGTAAATATCTCGAATGCACAACATGTAACAATCGAGATCGACAAATTAGCCGATGTGAGTCTAGATCGGCTATCTCTATTAAAACAAGCATAGGATTGCCTCGAACAATGGATCTAGATAGCATTTATGCTTAACTGGCTTGTCGACCTCGATTGGGCAAGATATTGTTATAAAAGTAGATTTGAACATAAATGAACAATATCGATAACTTAATGAATCTATTAGATTGCCAAATCTAACAGAGCCGATAACTAGTCAAGATCGACTACTTGCAAGAGGTTGATCAGAGTCAATACAGCCTTACAAAAGACGAACTTAAACCGATAACTAACCCATATCATAGCTTAACAAGAGTTTGGTCGAAGCCAAATACAGCCTTATCAAACAATAACATGAGCCATTGGTAAAACTTACAAGCAAACCGGAGATCGATCTAGCCGATGCAGCCCTGTCTGGTTGAAGGTTTCACCGAGATCTACTTTACTCTTACTCCTAAGGTTTTTGGCCGGAGGCCGAAAGATTGTTTGATTGATTTATTTATTTACAAAGATCGGGTCTTAGCTATATATAACCCGAAAACTCCTATTCTAATACGACTAGGATACATTATGGCATAAACAAAATGATCCAGACTCCAACTCTTCTGGTCGAACCCGACACGTCTTCTAAGCTTATTGGACCTGGTCCACGTGAATCTTCTAATTATGTCTTGAACCAAAACAAGCTCCTTTCCTTTTCTAGCCGATTTTTCCTCAATTAACCAGCCGTTTGTGCCCACAAATGGAAAGTCTTCTTCGTCCCAAAATCTGGTGTTAACACATGCCCCCCAATTTCAGGATGAAGTTATTTATTCCTGGAATTGCCATTCTCCTCTCCTTTTCAATTAGCCGATCAGTCAAGCCTTCATATCCAACCGTTACTCTTCTTCCCCAACCGGCTTTCCAACCCTAGTCTTCAACCGAATCCGCCACCGAGCAATTTCGAGCAAAATCTCAAGAATCTACGAATTCGGTAACCACACAGGACAAATGGCGACTCTAGAGTCCATTCCTGAGGTAAATATTCCTACTCCTACGCCTTCTCTTTTCATCCGGTGACCTCTCTGCCTCATTTCCCCTTTTCATGAGTTTTAACAAAATTTTAGGCATTTCAAGATCAAATCCTCATCCCGGTTCACGATAGTCAGAACAACTTCTTTCTCGGCCCAGTAGGCAATTCCGATCCTGCTGAAGTCATCATTGCCGAAACCCAGAGGATCCCTTTCAAGAATTCGAATCTGAAATCAGAATATTGGAGCAAAACTCCTTTCAGGAACTGGCCATCGGTCATCCCGGGCTGGAGGGACTGGTTAATCAAAGTTGAAGCCAAAAAGAAAACAGACTGGGTCCTTCAGAACTTGGATCAGTGTATTACTCTGTCGCTGTCCGACGTGAAGAAAAATGAACCAATGCTGAGGCTGCCTGTTATTTTTGGTCTGGCACTTTTAATGCCTTTATGTTCAGACAAGGCCCCATGACCCCTCTTTTAGCCGATGTCCATATGCTGACCGGCTTGAACGTCACTGGATCAATTAACCCACACCATCTCCAGACCAAGCCTTCCACAAGATTAGGAAACACTAAGTCAGGGGTTGCTCTGGCTATATCACTACTTTCAAAATGCCTTAAACAGTGTTTCAGAAGAGAACACATAGCCTTCTTGAATATGTGGTTGGAGAAATACTTGTTTTGTGGGCAGAGTTGTGGCCCAACCTCCAATTTCCTGGTTTTAGCAGAAAATTGCCAGTGAGCTCAGAAATACCCTTGGCAAATATCTCCTGGGTGCTTTATATAGTATGCTGAAAAAGTGTCTCAATGTTTGATGGAGAATGAAAACATCTCAGCAATAACTAGACCCTGGTGGCTCCTTCAGCTTTGGCTTAATCTTCACCTTCACAAACTAGCAACTCCAGAACTGAAGAGTTTGTCCTTCCCCTCATCAGCTTATTCAGAGAGTCAAGAAAAACAATTAGCCGATAAGGATAAGACAAAAGATGCACTTCATTTGGAGAAGCTGCAGCCATGGTTACTATTGATGAATCAATCAGTTTTTTTTCTTTAAGATCTTCTACCAGGGCTTTCCTGCTGCCACCTTCAACTGGTTCCAATACCCAGATATCCCAGAGCTTGAGAACCCATATTCTTTCAGATTCTAGACTGAATGTGATAATGAAGGCTTGAAGATTTTGTGTCACTTAGTGAAACCTTGCCTTCTACCCACTGAATTTAGGCATGGTAGGGAAAAACCTCCCATTTCTTATGTGTCGGGGGTCCACAAAAGGGGTACCCCTAATCAACGCAAACAAATAGGTTAAACCTAGAACACCAATTAATAAACCCAGCTAAGCTAACTTCCCAAGAAACCAACCCCTCGAACCCGCAACAGCTGTGCATCGCTCCTCGGGACCTCACGCGGGGACCTCGAGCCCCTCCAGCACGATAGCCTATCCCTCGGGGCTCGTCTCGATCTAGGCCTCGAGCAGGAGCTCAACCTCCACTCACCTGAGCCCTCAGCGCCCGGCTCGAGCGAGTGCGCCACTACCCTTCGAAGCCCTCCACGAGGAGGAAGCTTCCTGCTCCCTAACCCCATACCGCACATTTAATGTGCTCACCTACCCCCGTCACGTCCTCTGAGACGCAGCATGCGCCACAATGAACCGAAGTCTGAGTCAAACCTCCTTTTCACCTTAAGCATGGGTGAAAAGGCACCAGTACAGCACTGTTCGACCATACCCTGCACTGTGGCACGTCCCGGTCACATCTCGAGACCCGGATTTCCCTGTACGACCAGGTTCCCCGGAACTCGCCATACCTGCGGAGCTCGAGCCTCCCGCAGGCGCCACCTCGAGGCCGGTTCTGCTCCCCTCAGGCCCTAATTGCTGTCATATGATTGGAGGACAGGTACCCCTACGACCCGGCGGGACTATGCACGTATCGTACGTGCCGGGATGGGCGGAGCACGGCCTCCACGTCGCCACGCCTCCACGTCCGCACCCGGATGGAGGCCACGCTTCAAGGACGCCCCAACAACAACCCCCGTCGGCTACAATGTCTTCGATAAGACAGGGTCCTACCCTTCTCCGTATTGGGCACCGTACGCCCCGACACCTGTAATACCCTTGTGTAACCCTGGCCTCCCCTTGCTCTATAAAGGGGACACCAGGGCCCTATTCCACGGTTACACAACTCCTAGAGACAACCCACGAGTCCACGCACACACACTTGAGTCCGGACTCCGGTCCACACTCATTGAGCTTGTATTCGCCCCTGTACAAGCACTTAGGTGCAAGTAATACAAGAACCTCCCCCCCGCTGACGTAGGGCTTCTTTGCCCGAACCAGGATAAATCCTTGTGTCATCTTGCATCACCATCCGGAAGAGAGCACACGATCATATTACTCGTTGGTGTCATACCCCCGGGGTCGAAACACCGACAGTTGGCGCGCCAGGTAGGGGCTTCGCGTGTCCGAGTCGATTTCTCGTTGTTTTCTGGATGGCTTCATCCCGTCCTTCGTTCTCGGCTGGTCCGTCGTTTGGTTCGGGAGCCCGAGTTCCTGGCCACCGCGGCGGCAACGAGCTGACCCTGCTCTCCACGGAGGGCCAGCGGGGGCGCGTCACGCCACCCTGCGCTGGGGGCGTGGCGCGTTCGCCCTCACCACCATGCGTCGCCACCTCGTGAGCGGCGCCGTCATCACCATCGTCGCGGACAGGCGGTGCCCGCGGCAACACCCACGTCCCCGTAGCCGGCGCAGGGTCCCCGAGGGGAAACCAGCCCGCGCGCGGCCGGAGACTTCCAGGGCGCGTGCGCACTCCCCCAGCGAGTTCGCGTTCGTCACGCGCACGGACGGGAGCCAGGCCAGAGGCCCCCGATCCGTGCTCCGTCGACACCACTTGGCCTCCTCCCGCACGGGCGTACCGCGCTCGACGCAGTGGTTCCCGTCCGGCCTCAACAACTCCGCGGCTGTCTACGCCCCCCCCCTCGACGAGCGCCGTCAGGACCGGCGACCGCAGAGCAGGAGGAGCGTTCGGGCGTACTCCTACGAGCCACCACCGACCTGGAGATCGTCTACCCCGCGCACGTCGACCGCGGCCTCTCACGAGCCATCGGGCCACCTCGTCAAGCCACCTTCGGGGAGTGGTACCGCGAGCTGCACCCCGGCACGACCAAGGCGGCGCGGCATCACCAGCTCTGACCTGATGAGTACGACTACCACGACCCTGACCTCTGGACCCTACCAGGGAGTGTTTTCCAGCTCGAGGGGGTCGTGGGCGATGCCGAGGACGACGGCGATGACGACACCAGGCCGGCGCTCAACCTCGAAGGGCCGGAGACGTGGCTGCGGCAGGCGGGTCACACGTTCAGGGGAGGAACGAACCCCGGCACCGGCTGCACCATCTCAGCACAGCGACGCCGAGCGGCCAGCTCGCGCAGCTGCGGGAGCCATCGCCAAGGCTGAGGAGGATCGACACTCTGCTGCTGCAGATCGAGCAAAAACCCTAGACAGACCAGCCCAGCCTCGAGGCGCCGGTGTTCGTGGCCGAGCTCGAGAGGTCCACCGTGATCCTCGATGACGGGGCGCCAGCACGCCCCGAGGTGCGTTTCGCGGCCGGGCAGAACGTGTGGCGGCGGCAATGCTGCTCCGTGATCTACCCGCTGTCTCAACCTCGACGCCAGACGTATGCTTGGGGAATTGAAGAACCCTCCTCAGGACAGCCGCTGTGCAGCAGGCGGAGAGCTCAGCCTCGCGGCGGCGCGGGGCGGCCTCGGAGAAACCAGCAGACACGCCCCGCAACGAGCGCGAGACGTCCGTCCACCCAGCCGGACGCCTCTCGGGCTAGGCCGTCCGGGAACGGATCGTCGACAACCGGCCACCTCGAGACCCCAATGAACGCCCCAACGACATCAACCGCCGGCGCAAGGACAAGGGGGGCCAAGAGCGTGGCTATATAGCGCCCATCGAGGGGGTCGCTACGACAGTGACGAGGACCGACAAGTCCTCGAGCCCCCGGGCCCCAGAGTCTTCAGCCGGGCCATCCCGCAGCTCAACCCTCCCCGACCGCTTCCGACCACCGACCAACATCGTGAAGTATGACGGGGAGGTCGAGCCCAAGCTCTGGCTCTCGTACTTCCCTAGGCTGCCAACTGGCGAAGCGAAGAACGACGACCGTGTGATCATACGCCACACTTCACTTTACCTCTCAACACCGCCCGCCAGTGGCTCGAGGGGCTCCCGCCGGATCGGATCGACGACTGGCCGACCTGGTCGGGTCTTCGACGGGAATTTCAAGGGGACTTGCGTGCGCCGGCACCCCCTGGGATCTTACGGCGTTGCATGCAGTAGCGGACGAGCCCCTCCGCGACTTTGCTCGACGATTCTCGAAGCAGCGCCTCGAGCTCCCCCACGTGCCTGATGAGGACGCATCTCAGCGTTCCGCTCGCGCACGACATGCCAAGAGCTAGTTCATGAGCTAGGACGCTACCGTCCCAGACGGTCGAGGACCTGATGGATCGTGTCACCAGCTTTGCCTCAGGCGACGAGGCAGTGGGGGCTTCTTTGCCGTTCCACGTGGGACAAAGGTAGGCGGTGACCGCGCCGGAGGGCTCGAACAGGGCAACGACCCAAGAACGACAACAATAACAGCAACAAAAAGAAGAAGAACAAACGCAAAGGTCAGAAGGTGAAGCGCGACGCCAATGACGACGACGACGAAGAGGTGCTTGCAGGCGCCCTCGAGCCTAAGAAGCCCCGAGGCCCCCCTGACGGGCTGTTTTCGACCAATGCTCGAGGACCCCTGCACTTTTCACAAGGGCCCCCGTAAATCACAAGTTAAAGGACTGCCGACTGTTGAAAAGCTTCTACTCCAAGCTCGCCGATAGAAAGAAGACTGCCTAAGGGCAAGGACAACTCAGCGCGGCGGAGGGGACCGGATGGCAACTTCCCCCCGTGCGCGACTGCTACATGATCTACGGGGGCCGACCGTCGGGCTCAGCTCGAGAAAGAAAGAAGGAGCGCCGGGAGATCTTTGCACTCTACCACGACGCCCCCCGATATCTTGACTGGTCTGATGCGCCGATCACGTTCGACCGTGACGACCATCCGGACCGTGTCATAAACCCAGGGGCGTACCCCTCGTCGTCGACCCTGTCATCGTCGACGTACGGTTCTCCAAGGTGTTGATGGATGGGGGCTCGAGCTCAACATCATATACCCTCGAGACCTCGACCTCCTGGGGATTCAATTGGGGGTCCGCGCCGACCCAGCGTCAGGGGTTCCACGGAGTCGTACCAGGGAAGAAGGCCCACCCCTCGGGCGCATCGACCTCCCTGTCTGCTTCGGCACGCCGGCCAACTTCCGCCGGGAGATCTCACCTTCGAGGTGGTAGGGTTCCATGGGACCTACCACGCCATCATCGGCAGGCCAGGCTACGCCAAGTTTTATGGCGGTCCCCAACTAACGTACTTGAACTCAAGATGCCGGGGCCGAAAGGGGTCATCACCGTCGACACCTCCTACGAGCACGCTACCACTGCGACGTGGAGTGCGTCGAGCGTGGGGAGGCAAACGTCCAGCTCGACTCGCTCGAGGCCCTAGCCGCCCTGGCCACCGAGAGGCCCCTGAAGCGAAGCGCCACGCTGGCACCTTTGAGCCGGCGGAGCACACCAAGCTGATACCGTCGACCCGACCTCGACCGATGGCAAGACGCTGGGCCGTCAGCGCCAGCCTCGAGCCTAAATAGGAAGCAGTGCTCGTCGACTTTCTCCGCGCGAACATCGACATGTTTGCGTGGGGCCCCTCGGACATGCCGGCATACCGAGGAAGTCGCCGAGCACGCCTTGGAAATCCAGGCCGGGTCCAGAGCGGTGAAGCAACGCCTGCGCCGCTTCGACGAGGAGAAGCGCAGGATCATCGACGAGGATGTGCACAAGCTTTTGGCGGCCGGGTTCATCAAGGAGGTATTTCACCCCGAGTGGCTAGCTAACCCTGTACTAGTTAGGAAAAAGAATGGAAAAATGCGGATGTGTGTAGACTACACTGTTCTGAATAAAGCATCCAAAAGTTCCATTTCCTTTACCTAGAATTGATCAGATTGTCGATTCCACTGTGGGGTGTGAAGTCTTCTTCCTTTCTCGATGCGTATTCCGGCTACCACCAGATTAGGATGAAAGAATCCGACGAGCTCGCTACTCTTTTGTTACGCCTTTTGGTATGTATTGCTACGTTACAATGCCCTTCGGCCTTCGAAACCCGGGGCAACGTACCAACGTTGCATGCAGCATATCTTTGGCGAACACATAGGCAAAACCGTTGAGGCCTACGTCGATGACATCGTGGTTTAAAACCAAGAAAGTCGGGAACCTCATCAGCGATCTTTGAGGCCACGTTCAAATGCCTCCGGGCCAAGAAGTGAAGCTCAACCCCGAGAAATGTGTCTTTGGTGTGCCTCGGGGCATGCTACTAGGCTACATTGTCTCACAACGGGGGATCGAGGCCAACCTCAAAAAAATCTCAGCAGTCACGAGGATGGGCCCAATTCGAGACCTCAGGGTGTGCAGAAAGTGACAGGCTGCCTAGCCGCTCTCAGCAGATTCATCTCGAGGCTAGGGAAAAAGCGCTACCCCTCTACCGCCTGCTGAGAAGACGGAACACTTTGCGTGGACTGTCGAAGCCGAGGAGGCCTTAACCAAGTTGAAGGTTGCTGACTTCCGCACCAATCTCGTGCCACCGCGACCAGCCCAGGTTGGCGATTCCCCCGAGCCTCTCCTCCTCTATGTGGCCGCAACCACTCAGGTGGTCAGCGCGGTCATAGTCGTCGAGAGGCACGAGGAGGCCATGCGTTGCCGGTCCAACGGCCGGTATACTTCACCAGTGAGGTGCTCTCTGAGGCCAAGATCGGTACCCGCACATCCAGAAGCTGCTCTACGGCATCATCATCATGAGACGCAAGCTCCAGCACTACTTCCTCGCTCCTCATCCCATAACGGTGGTGTCATCCTTCCCCCTCGGGGAGATTATCAACAACCGAGAGGCCACGGGGCGCATCGCTAAGTGGTCTGCCGAGCTGATGGGGGAAGCCATCACCTATGCTCCGCGAAAAGCCATCAAGTCACAAGCATTGGCGGACTTCGTTGCTGAGTGGACCGACACCCAGCTCCCCAGCACAAATCCAAGCCGAGCTCTGGACTATGTACTTCGACGGTCCCTCATGAAGACAGGGGCAGGTGCAGGCCTGCTCTTTTATCTCACCCCTCGGAGTCCACGTGCGCTACCTGCTGCGCTTGCACTTCCCCGCCTCCAACAACGTCGCTGATGTATGGAGTCCCTCGCGTCAACGGGCTTCGCATAGCCCTCGAGCTTGGGTCCGACGCCTCGACGTTCGGGGGACTCGCATCTCTCGCGTCAACCAGGTCATGAAGGCCTCGAGCTGCATCGATCCCAGGATGGAAGCGTACTGCGGGGAGTGCGCAAGCTAGAAGATAAGTTCTGCGGCCTCGAGCTCAACCACATCGCTCGAAGTACAACGAGGCCGCGACGAGCTGGCTAAGTTAGCATCCATCCACGCGCGGCACTGTCCCCCAGATGTGTTCTCGAGGGATATCTTCGAGCCATCCGTCAAAATCGGCCCGGGGCTGCCTCCTCGACGCCACCCCTCGACCAGACACGGGGGCTCGACCTTCAACGCCACCCTCGAGAACGACCCCTCGACATCCGCTGAGGCGATGCAGATCGCGCATCTGCCTCTTCGTCATCACGACCCCTCGACTGGCGGACTGTAACACCCTCAGGTGTTTACATGAATAATATATTGTCATGCCATCATAAGCATTCCATTCCATAGCATCATATGCTAGCTCACTTGAGATGCATTCACTAAAAAGAGTTTAATTCCTAATGTGTGAGCACTTTGTTATTGCTTGTGAGGTAGCTCAAAATCCTATTTTGGAATGTCATTATGAAGTAACTTTGTGTTCATTCCTTTGACTAGAGTCATGTAAAGGCATGAATCCAGGTTCAACAATTCAAAGGTTTACAAAGTTTACTTGCCTAAAAAGGGAAATCATCATTTCTATATTGAGTTAATTAACCCTTTCCAGTTAACTCAAAATCTGTGCATATTGGGGCTGACCCTAAAACGCTTTTTAGTAGATCTTGAGAAGAGGTACAACTTTGGTATTCAAAGTTTTCAAAGTTTCTGTACAAAATTCTAAGTAATTTTGAATCTATTCAAACCCTGGAAATGGTCCCCTTTTGATTCTAAACTTGTTTTTCAAAACTATTTGAAATATGAATTTGAGGGTTACATAAAGTTGTAGAGAATTTCAAAAGGAACATTTTATACATTGACCATTTTTCAAGTGTCATTGCAAAATCAAAAGTAATTTTGCTTCTACTACCAAAACCCTAGTTCTGTCCCCTTTTTCAAACTTCCAAATTTGAATTGGATTTGAACTGTTTTTGATCAATTTGACTTATTTCCAGTTGAAATCAGCCCTGGGGTGTTAAAGCAAAGTTGTACAACTTTTCAAACTCTGCATTTCATATTTTGGCAAAACTTGAAGTGCAGTTCAAAGTTCAAAGTATTTTCAAAATTTCAGAAAGGGGGGAGAGAGCAAGAACAGTGCAAAGGGGGAGAAACGCCTGGAAGCTCGCCAGCGAGCTGCTCCGCCCGGCCGTGCTCGCGCTGGGCGCATGCGTCGCCAGCGAGCTGCTTGGCAGCTGCGCGCGCAAGTTCTTCACGCCGCCGCCCTCTCTTCACCCCTATCGTCCCACAGAAGCTCGCGTTTCGCTTTTTCCTCTGCTCGCTCGCCGTCGCCTCCGCCGTCCCTCTGCTTAGCTACGCCGGCCACGTGAGCGCTCGTTCGTCCCGTTCACCCGTGTCCCGTGTTCGCCTCGTCGTTGCGGAGCCGTAGAGCTAGGTCGTAGCCTCGCTCGTCCCCGCAGCCGCCCGACGTGGTCGTCTTCTTCATCTCCGGTCCCGGACCCCTCCATCGACGCCACCACCGTGGTCAGCGTGCTCGGGGCCCTATCATCCTCACCTGAGCCCGCTTTCTCTTCTTATCTATTGTTGATGCTCTAGCACCAGGTCGTTGACCTTGTCTCTCTCTGTCTCAGCCAGAACAGGTCATCGCCGTCGAGCCGCACCGCTGAAACCCGCCGTCGTCGTCATCATCACACCGTTCGGATCTGCGTCTCCTTGGAGACCTAGAGCCCGCTAGGGTCGTGGTGAGCCTCTGTGCTGATGCGCCTTGTTCGTGGGCTCGTTAGAGCTCCCAGTTGGCCGGCGTTGCCGTCGCCGTGCCGTCGCGTCCGCCGCTGTCGTCGTCGGAGTAGAGAGGAGGTCCAGGGAGGGAGTTTGAGGGTTCAACGGAGCCGTGAGGTGAAAGGGGGAAGGGTGTGTTGAGACTGGTTGGTTGGCCGGAGAAGGTTGGCTTTCTCCGGCGGTGCGCGAGCCGGAGCTCGCCGCCGGCAGCCTTGGCATCGGGGACGTGTCGATAGAAGTCGAGAAATTCGACTAAACCCGAGGCCTAAGTGCAAAGTCCTAGACTCAGAGGAATATGTGTCAAAGTGTGAAGGGCTTGGTTGTAGTTTTGTTGCTAAAGCCAGAGGGCTTTTCTGCAAAACTGGCAGTGCAGGCGCGGGCAGGCCCGCGTTGGGCCGGCTTGCGCGCGGGATGGGCCGATCGGGCCAGTTTCGGCCCATTAGGGGTTTTGTGTTTTTAAACGTTTTAATCTTTTTCTGATTTGAGCATACTAATGCTGGTTTTGTTATTTTTGTATGAATTAATCTGTTGATCCAAAAATCATGAAAATTTTTGTACATGTTCTATGAAATGTGTAGTTTTTTTAAAAAATATAATATGGGCATGTTTCTGTATTTTGTTTTGCAGTAAAAATTATGTCTCTTAATTCTTGAATAAGGATTCAATGATTTTTATAAAATCAAGTTTAACTCCAAAAATGCTGAAATTTATTTTGTGCACTGTTTGAATCATATCCAATCTGTGTACCAAGTTTGAACTAATTTGAACATAGTTTGCTGCACAACTTAATTTCATGCGAATTAAATTGCTTTCTTTATGAATAAGGAAGATGGTAAAACATAAAACCCAAGTTCTTTAGAGTAGTTTTAAAAGGTTAAGATAAGTGAATTATCTTGATCTGCTGCTTGATGCAGGCAAGAGTCACTCCTTGAAACCATGTATGTTTATATAAGTTAGTTTTGTTGGTCTGCAACTTTACCGTGGAGGCAAGTTGTTGCAAGTCAAGTGTTTATAACCTAGTAAATTTCCATCTTTACCATGATCATGTCATGAGCATTCCATTAAGCATGCACTCTATTATCGTGTAGCTTCCGAAGTGATCGAGTGTCCGAACGAGGTTGGTCCGGAAGCTTCAGAGTATCCAGTTGATCCGGATTATCAGGAGTTCCAGACTCTTCCGGTCAACGAAGGCAAGCCCCGGTTCATTTAACCATTTCCTTGGTTTTACAATTACACTTACTTTCGATAACCTGGTGCATTAAATGTTTATCAAATAAATGTTTAAACCTGTTGATGCATACTCAACCTTGTTATCGATATATTATTCCTTGATACCTGCTTTATGCAAATGATAAAAATGCTCAGCCTTGCTTTCTCACGCTCCCGATAAATGTTTTGATACTTATCGTTTTGGAATGATTAAGAGAAAGTATGATGGTTAAGACCAGACGGACACCTGCACCGAACCTTGGGGCGGTGTAGGGTGACCCGGATGTGTCGGATTAGGGTTAACCGTTGTTGGCCTACTAGATTGAGAAATGGTGAAGTACCGATCATATGCTACGGTAAGCCCTGCCTTGGTGGTTCTTAAATAAGAACGGCTAATCGCGCACTGGGAGTGGAGAGATGGCGGGAGTACTAGCTACCCTCGTGGGTTAAAGTCCCGGATTGGAGGTGTACAAGTACTCTCGGGTGGCGCGGACCCGGTCTTGTTTGGAGGATCCGAGGTTGGGGTTGATATATGTGTGATCGAGGGTCTACATATGTCGTATGCTCGTGGAAAACTCCCAGATCTGGTTGAATCGGTTCGAATCGTCGTGCTCCTCGGTTAAGGAGACTCAATCTTTCGACCCGCACCGTAGAATGAAAATGGAACTGGTTTACGAAAGAATGATGATGATCTCTCACTAATGATTCACTTTCAATTCTTATCAAGTACTTAAATGATTAAGTAAAATTTGAATCTAGAACTACTTTAGTAAGCTTTTATGCAAATGAAAAATTCTGTTGAGCCTACCCAAACCAGCATACCTGTTTCTTCTCTTCTCTTGTCGGGTCAGTCTTGTTGAGTACCTTTGTACTCAGGGTTTGTTAATCCACTGTTGCAGGTGACGTTCACGAGCAGCCTTGTTTTGAGGCTTGTTGCGTGACCGTCATTGAGGAGGACGTGTCTGGGGAGGAGTAATGCAACCCTTAGGCGGGGTTGTTTGTGTGAAATACTGTTTTATTAATGTTGTCTCCACTACCTAGGGTAAAGTTTGAAACTGGTTTGTAAAACTTATGGTGTAATACTTCCGCACTTTTATCTCTGATGTATATTATTTGTGAAATATTGTAATACTGCAATGACTCTTGCAATGATCCTGGGAGTGTAAGGAAACGTGGATGAGTCGGGTCACCCGATGACACGTGGTGGGTCTTTTGGGCTATTGGGCACAGTGTATGTTTATTCGAAGTCTGTAGGACAAGGACAGGTACACGTGGGCCCTAATAATCCAGGAGGTTCCGTCACACGGACGCCCTTCCTCGACTACCTGACGCAATGCGTGCTACTAGAAGACAAGACGGAGGCCCGATGCATCGCTCGAAGGGCCAAGACCTACGTCATCTACGGCGACGAACGGGAGCTGTACCGTCGAAGCCCATCAGGAATCCTTCAACGCTGCATCCCCCTCGAGGTGGGACGCAGGCTCCTCGACGACATGCACTCGGGGCTTGCGGCCATCATGCAGCGCCAAGGACCCTGGTAGGGAACGCCTTCCGACAAGGCTTCTACTGGCCAACCGCCATCGGAGACGCAAAGCGCCTGGTCCGAGCCTGCCAAGGGTGTCAGTTTTACGCCAAGCAAACGCACCAGCCCGCGCACGCCCTGCAGATGATCCCCATTACTTGGCCGTTTGCCGTCTGGGGGCTCGACCTCGTGGGTCCCCTCAAGATGACAACCGGAAAGTACACGCATGTGCTCGTGGCCATCGACAAATTCACCAAGTGGATCGAGGCCAAGCCCATAGGCGACCCCACCTCCGAGAAAGCCGTCGAGTTCATCGCAGACATCATGTACCGGTTTGGGGTGCCTAACGTCATCATCACCGACAATGGCACCCAATTCACGGGCAAAAAGTTCACCAACTTCTGCGACGACAACAACATTCGCGTGACCTGGGCCGCGGTCGCATACCCTCAATGCAACGGGCAGGTCGAGCGCGCCAACGGCATGATACTCCATGGGCTGAAGCCGAGGCTGTTCAAGACCCTCAAAAACTTCGGAAAGGGGTGGGCTGTAAAGCTCCCCTCGGTGCTGTGGGGCCTCAGGACTACGCCGAGTCGAGCCACCGGGTTCACTCCGTTCTTCCTAACCTACGGCGCCGAGGCTGTCTTGCCTACGGACCTCGAATACGGCTCCCCTCGACTTCGAGCCTACAATGAGCAAACCAACGATGAAAGGCTCGCCAACGCCAAGGACCAGCTCGAGGAGGCCCGAGACGTGGCGCTCATCAACTCCGCGCGCTACCAGCAAACGCTTCGACGCTATCACGACAAGCACGTACGCAAGAGGGATTTGGCGGTGGGGGACCTCGTGCTTCGACGACTGCAAGATAATCGAGGGCGCCATAAGCTCACCCCTCCATGGGAGGGCCCATACACCGTAGCTGAGGTGCTCAAGCCAGGAACATACAAGCTCTACGACGACAAAGGGAGGATCCTGGCAAACGCGTGGAACATATCTCAGCTATGTCGCTTCTACCCTTAAAGGCCTCGAGGCCTCATTCATTTTGTTGCTTTGTACAAACACGCCCAAAATGAATGAACAAACTCGTGCATTGTCTTTCATTTTGCTTAGCAACTTAAGGTAGCCTCGACCCTGCCATGCTCAGGGTCGAGCCTCCCTCGGGGGCTGACGGGGGGACCCCCCCTCCCAGACTCCGGAAAAAACGCGTTTTCCTTTCAAAAATTCGACCCTCATCTCGACTCGTGCCTCGAGTCAACTAGCGACGTCTAAATCCTAAAATACCTCGAGCCTCCAAGGGTCGGGAGGCGTCGACGTAGACGGCCACCTACGCCCCCGGGCTACGGTACCCTACCTACACCTCCCCTCGAGGGGCTCGCGATGTATCGAAGGAACACAGACTAAGCTAGCAGAAACTCGAGCTTGCAACAAAGAGAAGTGGTCAAACGCATTTGAGAAGAAGAAAACAACTCCTTTAAACAAACAAGTCATATATACATACGGGTCTCGACGGACCCTCATTCATGTCATAAAATTCTTACAGGGGCCTCGACGCCCAAATTTGGCACGTAGGCCCTAATCTTCGTCGGTATGATACTCCTCCCCAAGGTCTTCCACGGCGGGCTCAGCCTCGACACCCGAGCTAGAGGGAGGAGGGTCCTCGACACCGCTGCTGGCGTCAGGAGGCAGCACGTCCTCCTCGAAGATCTTCGCGAGCGACGTCCCCGGCCTCTCCATCTTCTCCAAGATTTTGTCGACACGGCGGTTGTTCCACTCCTCGTCCTTCCCCTCGATCTCGATGAAGCCATTGGCAACAACGTGGACCGGGAAGCGGAAGCCGGAGCGGACAACCGCGAGCGTCTGCTTGACGCCATGGTGGAGAGCTTGCCAGACACGGTCCCGCGCCGCTACGTCGAGGAAGCACAAGGCGTCGACCAAGGCGTCGCCTCGGGCCACCGCACCTTCTGCCGCAGCCACCGGAGGAACACCCCACATGGAGCCGAGCCGGTCGAGGGAAGTGCGAGCCCGCTCCGCCACCATCGTCTCATCTTGGAGTTGGTCCAAGAGAGCCTGGTTCATCCCGCGGAGCTCCTCGACCGTCTTCTCGACCCCTGCGCAACGAACAAGGAAGAGTGAGACTGCGCGTAACAAAAAACTTCGAGGCCCAAGCAAGGACAAGGTGTAAGCCTCACCATCGCAATGTTGCCCTAGTTCGGCGAGGTCGCTGGTAAGGCCCTCAGCGCGCTGCTCGAGCCTGCGCTTCTCGGCCAGCATGAGGAGCTTCTCGGACCTAAGCTCCTCGACCAGCTTGCCCGCCTCCACGAGGGCCAGATCCTTTCGGATCACCTCCTGCCGCGCCGCCCCCTCGGCAGCTCGGGCGGTGGCGACACCGCTCTTGGCGTCTTCGGCCTCCTTCTTCGCCGCCTCCGCTGTGACCGAGGCGGTGGCGGACATCGCGTTGAGTACCCTCAGCCTCTTTTCTCGCCGCCTCCGCTGCGGTTCGGTCGGCGGTGGCAGCCTCGCCTCGGGCGTCAGCGGCCTCCTTCTTCGCCGCCTCAGCTTCAGCCCGGGCGGAGGTGGCCTCGCTTCGGGCGTCCGCGGCCTCCTTCCTTGACGCCTCGAGAGCGGCGGTGGCTCCTCCTTGGATCGAGCGACCTCACCTTGAGCCGCCCGGACCTCCGCCTTCGCCTCGTTGAGCCGGCTCGCCATTTGGGCGTTCCGGCTCAGCTCAGCGCAGAGATCTTGAAGCTCCGCCTCAGCCTCGCCCTCGCGAGGGCGGCCGACACCTGTGCGGACCGGCCCGCCTCCTTAGAGCAGGACCACTCCGCCTCCGCCATGAGCTCGGCCACCTCCCGGAAGATGGACCGCACCTCGCGCGGGGCCCCCGCTGGACCGGTTGCTCGACGGGGACCATGGCAAGGGACGGGCTCGGCGCGTCAGGAAACGGCCATACTGGTCGGTCGAGCTCGATGTCGGGCAGATCCTCCTCCGCTCCGAGCTGCCCCAGCTGCAGCCCGCCGCCCGACAGCACGGGCCCCGGCTCCCTCCGTCCTGCCGCCGGCACCTCCTGTCGCCCCGCCGCCTCCCGAGGCGGCGTCGCAACACTCGCGTGGGGACGAAGACTCGAGCGGCGGCGAGTCGATCGAAAGAAGGCTCGACCCCGGGCCCTCTTCCCTGGCCGGGTCCTCCGGCGTCTTGTCAGCGCTAGCCGGCGCCTCGGGCGCCCTCTACCATCGTCAAGCCCGCGGCGAGGAGCGGCCCCTGCTCCAGCTCGTTCAGGAGGTCCTCCACCGTCGGCTCCTTCTCCGCCAACGCCTCTCCCCCCTTTCCCTCCTCCGCAGCCCGGCCCGTATCGGTCGAGGCCTCGAGGGGCGCAGTCTCCTCGGCCCAGACACCGGCGGGGCCGTGCTCGCCCCAGGCGCTTCCCCCGGAACAGCCGTCGTGGTGGGGGGAAGTGTGGCGCTCCCAACTGGCGCCATCGCGGGAGGAGGAGGAGGGGGAGGAGCAGCGCCTCAGTGGGCGCGTTGGTAGCGGCAGGCTCGATGCCGTAAGCTGCGGCCCCTGCAATACGAGACGACAGTGATATCAGAACCGGGAAGGATGCCTCGACCCCTGTGGTCGATGGCGACGGCCTCACCAAAATTCGCGACGACCATCTGGCCTCCTCGAGCCATGGCAGCTCGAGCCTTCTCTAGCCAAGCGGCTTCTCTAGCGGAGGAAGGTGCCATACCTCGAGGTGCTTGTGCCTTGACGGGGCTCGAGGTCTTGGCCCGCTTGGACGCAGCGAGGTCCACCTCCTGGTAGGAGCGCTTCCCCCTGAGAAACTAGAGATGGCATGCATCATCAAAAGTAAAGAGGTAAAGCCTCACTACCGACGAGATCCAAGAAAATTACTCACCCAAAGCGGCGGCTGGGCTTCTTCCGGAATCGTCGGACCCACTCGGGGGCTTCGAGCCCACCCCACGGCTCGAACCCTGCGCCTGGGCGTCTCCGCAGGGCTGGGATGGGGGGAGGGCTCCCGACGCCTCCCGTGGCTCGACCTCGAGGGAGAGCCCTCCTTCCGCCCCACATCGCGGAGGGCAACCGTACCTCCCTCGTGCTGTCGTCGTGGCGCCTGCCCCAGCGCGGGCTCCGGGACCTGCTTCGGCGCTCGCACTGGCGGTCGCGCCCTCCCGCGTCCGCTTCTGTGTCCCGGCGGCGGTGCGGCGATGGGCTCCGGGGACGCTCACGCCCCTGGTCACGAGACGCCCGGGGGCTCCCTCCCCGACGCTCGTGATGGTGCGGGCTCGACGCCTCCTCCTGACGCCCGCTCCTCCGCGGGCTCGACCCCGACCTCGATGGCTCGCGGCGGTCGGACCCGGAGCCCCTCCCGATGTGGTCACTGCCCCTCGAGGCTCGGCCCTTCTCGAGACCTCCCGCCTGGGCTGACGCGGGGGCGGCCTCCGTTGGTGCTGTGGCGGAGGCGCTCCGGGTTCGGGGCTTCCTCACGACGGGGGCACGTCCGGCCGGAGCTCGACGGACCTCGGGCCCCCGACGAGGCAGGGATCGGCGCCGCCTTCCGCGGCTGCGTCCCGCGCGACCCTTCGCCGGGGGGACCTTCAATATCCTCCTGCACAGAGGAGTGGTCAGCCCGGACGTCGACGACCCCCGCGCGCCTCAAACGCGCATCCATCCCCTCGTCGTCACTCTCGTCATCATCATCGTCCTCTTCCTCCGAGCTCGAGGAGCTGAGCTCGGGGACTCATCTCCAGGTCGCCGGTTGCGACGAGCCTTCGCCAGCCTCTGCTCCCGAGCCGACCGACGCAAGTTTTTGTTTTTCTCTTTCTTCTTTCTGGCATCCTTCTCTCTTTGTCTTTTTGAGCAGAGAGGCGCCTCACCTGTGTTCCCGCGGCGTCCTCCCTCACCGGGAGCCTCGACGCGCGACAAGTAAACGCCCCCTGCGAGGAAGAAGAAGCTCGATGAGAAAAACTACGAAGAGAGCGAACAAGGTTCGAAGAAAGGGAGAGGAGGAGGGGGCTCGAGACAGCCTAACTCGAGGGGGCTCACCAGGTCGAGGCACCCCTCGTCGGGTGCCATGATGATCAGGTCGGCCTCCTCTGGGCGGAACATCCCCTGAATGGTGAGCGTCACCCGGGAGGTAGCCTCGTTCCGAGGTAGCCTCTCCTCGGCCATCCTCGATTGGTTCAGCGCCTCGAGCGAGGCGTTTGGCCCCATCTCAAACATGAGAAGGGGGCGGTCTGCCAGAGGGAGGACCCTCCGCTGATGGAACACCCAGATAACCGCCTGGACAGTCAGCTTCTTGTCCTCCACCAGCGTCCGCATCGTGTTCATCAGTGGCAACAGGTGGCGCTGCCTGTCCGCCGCGACGCCCAGCTCCACTTCTCCGGGCGATGGGTGATGACCCTGCCGGTGTACTGCGGAAGAAGCCCGTCCACATTCCGCAGGTAGAACCAGTGGTCGTCCCACCCGCCTGGTTGGTGGACAGCTTGTAGCGGAGGTAGTCGCGTGGAACGTTGCCGACGAAGGCCCGGTCCTTGCGGTAATGGTGAGGGAGCCACGCGCGCGAGCCTCCTCCCGCTCGGCTTCGCAGCCTTGTTGAAGAGCTCGCCCCGGAAGAGGTGGACGAACATCTCCCAGTGTGGCTCAATCTTCAAGTACCCGTCACACACGGCGGCGTAGATGGCGGCGTGCGAGATGGAGTTGGAGGAGAAGTGCTGCAGCTCCACCTCGAAATGGTGGGCCAGCCCCGCATGAAGCGGCTCGGGGGACGCCGAGCCCCATACGGTGGTAGCGCGTGAAGCTCACCACGTACCCCTCCGGTGGGTGCGGCTCCCGGTGGTCCGCCGACAGGAGAATCCACCACGCGGGACCCCCCTGCGGGGTGGGGCGGAGAAGCCCCCGCTCCACCAGCGTCTCCAACTCCTGCTGCGTCGTCTTCGTCGAGCTCCAGTCTTCGGCCGGCAGCACTGGGCGGCCATGGCGACGACGGCACGGACCTGAGCGGCGGACGGACGGCCGGAAAATTCCAACCGACTAGCTCGAGGAAGAGGGCGCGTGTGAAGGCTACGACGGCGGTGAAGGCAAAGGCAAAGTAAAGGGTTCCCTTTCCCCTCTTTCGATATTTATAAGGGAAACCCCAACGGGCGGGGTCTCCCACGACGTAAAAAGGTAACCGCATGCATTTAATGCGCCCACCTAACCACGTCTCGAGCCGGCTGACAGGTACACGCGGCAACATCTCATCCGCTCAACTACCGGGGCCTCCGCGGCCGCCGCTCCAACTTCACGTCCGCTGCCCTGGCACCACGATCTCCACTCCCTGACGGTTTCCGCCTAAAAAGGCGCGCCCAATGGGCAGAAGGATTCCCAGACGACGGAGGCTTCTTCACGAAGGTAAAAACAGGCCCGGCCCTAAGCCTCAAAGCAGCGAAGGCTGGCCCTCGAAGAGGGTTCGACAGCCGGCTTCGAGCACCCGAGTCAGGGACACTAAGGGGCGCCACTCGCGGCATCGCTCGAGGGCCAAGCCCTCGAGGCCCCTCACGTGTATCCAAGGCGGGGAGCACGACATGCAGTGAGATCCCCTCGGAGGGAGGCATCGAGCCACCGGGTCCTATCGAATGGACCCGCACACTCTGCAGACTGAGCACCCATGCTTTATGAGATCGCCTCGGGCTACAGTCGACCCCTATCGAACGGGGCACGAGGTCTCACTTGGATCCCCGTTACCAGCTCACCGGGAACCTCGATACTCGCCCGCTCGTGGTAGTACGAGGCATCCCCCCTCGCATCCGATCGAAAGGACTCGCGGGATGACAAGCCAGGGCAACCGGCGTGCCGGACAGCTCGAAGAGCCGGCCGGCCGGTTCAGCCTGGCACCCCTCGACAGAAGAGGGTCTAAAAACTCGGGGGCTTGACACTCCCGAACCTAAAAACGCAACTAAAACTCGCAAAAAGCCCACGAGGGAGTTCTAACCACTCCCCCGTGGCCCCGGGGGGCTACACCCGCGGGTGTCGCTCGCACGACACCCACGGAATCAAAACGACCAAACCCTCGAGGCCAGTTAGCTAACCTTCGAGATCCCAGTCGGGAGCCCCTGCTCGAGTGCGAGCACTCAAACAAGGGCTCGGGGGCTACTGTCGGGGGTCCACAAAAGGGGTACCCCCAATCAACGCAAACAAATAGGTTAAACCTAGAACAGAACCAATTAATAAACCAGCTAGCTAACTTCCCAAGAAACCAACCCCTCGAACCTGCACAAGCTGTGCGTCGCTCCTCGGGACCTCGCGCGCGGGGACCTCGAGCCCCTCCAGCACGATAGCCTATCCCTCGGGGCTCGTCTCGATCTAGGCCTCGAGTAGGAGCTCAACCTCCACTCACCTGAGCCCTCAGCGCCCGGGCTCGAGTGAGTGCGCCACTACCCTTCGAAGCCCTCCACGAGGAGGAAGCTTCCTGCTCCCTAACCCCATACCGCGCATTTAATGCGCTCACCTACCCCCGTCACATCCTCTGAGACGCAGCATGCGCCACAATAAACCGGAGTCTGAGTCAAACCTCCTTTTCACCATAAGCATGGGTGAAAAGGCACCAGTACAGCACTGTTCGACCATACCCTGCACTGTGGCACGTCCCGGTCACATCTCGAGACCCGGATTTCCGCTGTACGACCAGGTTCCCCGAAACTCGCCCATACCTGCGGAGCTCGAGCCTCCCGCAGGCGCCACCTCGAGGCCGGTTCTGCCCCTCAAGCCCTAATTGTTGTCATATGATTGGAGGACAGGTACCCCTATGACCCGGCGGGACTATGCACGTATCGTACGTGCCGGGATGGGCGGAGCACGGCCTCCACGTCGCCACGCCTCCACGTCCGCACCTGGGATGGAGGCCACGCTTCAAGGACGCCCCAACAGCAACCCCCACGTCGGCTACAATGTCTTCAATAAGACAGGGTTCCTACCCTTCTCCGTATTGGGCACCGTACGCCCCGACACCTGTAATACCCTTGTGTAACCCTGGCCTCCCCTTGCTCTATAAAAGGGGACACCAGGGCCCTCATTCCACGGTTTACAACTCCTAGAGACAACACACGAGTCCACGCACACACACTTGAGTCCGGACTCCGGTCCACGCTCATTGAGCTTGTATTCGCCCCTGTACAAGCACTTAGGTGCAAGTAATACAAGAACCTCCCCCCCCCCGCTGGACGTAGGGCCTTCTTTGCCCGAACCAGGATAAATCCTTGTGTCATCTTGCATCACCATCCAGGAAGAGAGCACGCGATCATATTACTCGTTGGTGTCATACCCCCGGGGTCGAAACACCGACATTATGAATTTCACCACCCTGCCATAGCCAGCTAGACAGATCAGTTTTGGTCAAGTGCCCCCATCTCTTTTTCTTTGCTGATAAGTTGAAGCCAAGGGAGGCAGTTTATTCTGCACTGGAATATGATAGAATCTTCCGATTAGAGCAATCTATTTCTCTGGAGATGGTCAAAGAATGGAATTGCCAACCCTTTGCTTCATCTTCCTTCAACAGCTGGTGGCAACAATGGAGCACCCTCCTCTTTAATGAGGCTGCCTCACTTACTGCTTCAGCTTGGATCCTGATTTTCAAGCAACTGATGAAGTATGTTTTACCTCCTTCTTTTCTCAAATCTTAAACTTTCAATATTGTCATTCTGATATCAAAATGAATGTTTGCAGGATCTAGTTAGCTGGAACCCTCCCAAAGTGCATTACAATGTGTGGTGTCCAAATCCAAGAATTGGTTGGGATGCCCCTTCTATAAGAACAATAATGAAGAGGAAAACTGCTGAGATCCCTAACGACCAACTCCTCAGCACCTTCATAGAGAAAGCTGGTTCTTCTAAGGCCAAGAAGCCTAAAACCAAGAAATCCAAAGTTACATCCAAGAAGAAGAATCTCTGGAGAAGGACCACCACTAGTCAAAGACACCACTATAGAGGTAGGGAGTTTGTCCTTTCCTTTCTTCATATCCAACTCTGATTCTGACCTTTCTTCTTAATTTTAAATTTTAGGAGCAAGACACACAGGAAGTTGAAACTCATAATGTAGATTCTGATCTGCCTCCTTCTCCTGTCATCCATCAGGAATCTCCTCAGCCATCTCCAGGTACAATTTTAGCCGATTACCCTCTTATTTGCAGTAACAGATTTCATTACAACAAAGACTTGTTTCAGAGGCATTCCCTGAGTCCGCATCGGCTGTTCCTGACTCAGAGATTCTCCCATTCAGATAGGTACTTTAAATAACATTTCTTCTCTTTAATAATCTTCATTTATAATTTCTTACAAATTCCAACTACATAGGAACAAGGCCAGCTTTCTTCTCCTGTCATCCCTTTTGATCTGAAGGATTATATGGATGAAAGAAACCACCGCATCAGAGTCTTCAAGTAAATCTTTATTCTCTGAAGAAATCAAATCTCGGCTCCAAATGTTGCTTCCTCTTTTAGAAGCCAATATAGCCGATTTGGTGCAAGATGCCAGAGGAATCAGGGACGTCTTTGATTTGGTTAAGGATGACATACCAGATGATAATAAAGCTCTGGTCTCTGCTGCCCATATAGAGTTTCTCCGGCCAGAATTCTCTGAAGCCAAGGCCAAACTTACGGCACGTGAAGCTCAGGCTGAGCTACCAGAGAAAGAACAACAATGTATTTCCAATATGGTCTCTGTGAAGGATGCAATAGATCAACTGAATACCAACTCCATTGTCCTCATCATCGCGACTTATCTTCCTTGGAGTCTGAAAGGGATCAGTTGACAGAGAGGCTCCGAGTTGTCAATGAACAGATTACACTAGGAAAAGAAAATTTGGCGAAGATCCCAATCATGCTTCAGGATCAAAAAAAAAGATGACATCTCTTCACAATGAGCTTCAGGATATCAGAACCAAGAAGAAACCAATTCCAGGCTCAAGTGAAGAAGAACAAAGAAGATAGCTGATATAGACAGCATCCGCTCAAACGCTCTTGATGCGTTAAAATCAGCTCTGAACATGTAATTTTTTCTATTTGAAAACCAATGTTCTATAATCCTGATTCTCAATTCATTGCTCTATGAATGATATTGCCGTTATTACTTTAAAGTTCTTGATATCTCATCAACTATTTTAGCCGATAGCATTCATATGGTTTTTTATCAGCCACTTAGCCGATTCACCGTAGGATTCTGATCTGAAGGCTCTCAAACCGGCACCTCTTCTCTTTCCAACTATCACTTGCTGCTAAAGGCGATACACTATGTATCGGCTATCGACTAGTTCAACAAATCCAACCAAATACTGGGGTAATACATCTTAAAATATTTTCCATTAACTGCTCTGAAGTATTCGACACCTTCCAAAGTTTCATAAAAATAGGCATTACCAAGAACACATTTTGTAATCCGATAAGGCCCTTCCTAGTTTGGTGACCATTTGCCATATTTGTTATCTTTAGCTCCAATCGGCAAAATACCTTCCAAATCAAGTCGCCTTCATCGAATTTCTTCTCTCTTACTTTTCGATCATAATACTTAGCAATCCTGAGTTATGAGCTTGATATTTTCCAGAGCCTTTAGCCGATGAAAATTTAAATCGTCAAGATTATCCATCATAAGATGTTTGTATTCATCAGCTTTCAAACTATTTTGCTGCGATACCCTCCTTCTAATGAAATTGATTTTGCCGATCAGGGATTGCAGTTGAGTCTTTGTGGTTGGTGGCACTACTTTGTCGATTGCATCATAGCGCTTTTGACCAATTTCAATCCCTTTTCATGTACCATGAAGCCCAAGAATGGTCCAGCCGATACTCCAAATGCACACTTAATGAGGGTTCATCCTTAATCCATGCTTCCTTGCACCTTCCAAAGTATCTCTAAGATCTTTTAAGATGCTCTCGTTAACTCTTAGACTTTACAACCACATCATCAATATAAATTTCTACAACTTTGTTGATCAACTTATGAAGATGTAATTCATAGCTCTCTGGTAAGTTGCACCGGTATTTTTAAGTCCAAAAGTCATGACTACCCACTCATACAATCCCAAAGCACCAGGCACCTAAATGCAGTCTTATGTATATCTTCTTCTGCCATAAAAATCTGATTATAACCAGCATTCCATCCATAAAGCTAATTACCTTATGACCTTCTGCTGCATCGACCAACATATCTGCCACTGGCATTGGGTAGCCATCCATTGGAGTAGCTTTATTCAAATCCCTGAAGTCAATACAAACTCTCATTTTTTCCATTTTTCTTATACAGGGACCACACTGGAAATCCACTCAGCATATCTACATTGCCGAATGAACTTGGCTTCATATAGTCGAGTAATTTCTGTTTTTACATCGGCCATAACCTCTGCTCTAATTCTCCTTAGAGCCTGTTTCACTGGTCGACTTCCAGACTTGATAGGTAGCCGATGCTCAACTAATGTTCGATCAAGACCAGGCATCTCAGAATACTCCCAAGCAAAATATTCTTTATATTCTTTTAACAAAGCAACAAGTTCTTGTTTAAACTTAGGATCTAATTAGCACTAACATACGTCAGCCTTGGCTTATCACCATCTCCAATATCAACAGCTTCTAGTTCATCGGCCGACGTAAAACCTTTGCCCATCTTGCCTTCGTCTTCATTGACTAAGAATCCATTTATTTATACATATTTTTTAAAGCCGACTGCTTGGATCGGTTGTTGGCCATCATTAAACACCTTGATGAAGCCTCCTTCATGTACTCTCCCAGAGAAGCACTCCACATTATCAAAATTCCAGTCATTGGGATCAGAGTATGCGATACTCACTGTTGAATCAGCTGCACCACTTCCACAGTATCTCCAATCCATTGTATCACATTTTGATGCATTGTGGATGGAACACAACAATTGGCATGAATCCAGTCTCTTTCCAAAAGTATACTGTATGTGCCTTTTGCATCAACCACAAAAAGGTAGTAGGCAAGCTCTTACTCCCAACTGTTAATTCAACACACACAACTCCTTTGGTGCGACACATTCCCAGCAAAGTCTGTCAATCTCATATCAGTTTGGCTCAGGTCTTCTGCAGTCTTCCCGAGCTTTCTGAATGTAGTATATGGCATAATATTGACAGCTGCACCTCCATCGACTAACATTCTGCTAAGAGGTCTCCCATCAACAAACCTTTCAAATATAAAGCCTTCAAATGAGAATGTTTCTCAGGCTTGTCGAATGTGGCAATTTCTGCTTGATAAATCCATTGAGCGACAGCCACCTCATCATCTGATTCTTCTTGCTGGTCAGTGGATCTGAACTCAGCAGGCAACATAAACATAGCAGATATGTTAGCCGATGGCTCTTTCTTGCTCTTATCGGCTGTTTGCTTTACTTGCCAGACTTTGGTTTCTCTTCTTCTGTATTTCATCATTTCTTAAACGTTGAACCCGACGCTTCTGGCTTTTAGTCAGACCACCTGGACACCATTGTCCCTCCTGCGCAGCATATTCATAGTCTTGATCAGCTAATCTCATTCCTAGCCGATCATGGAACTTTCATTTTTTATGCGCCGATCTGTTTCTTATAACTTAGTCGTTCATGCACAGACCGGCGGGTCTGTCTCTCGACTGCCTATACTCCCAATATTGATCACTACATTCTGGGCAATTTTGGGGAGTAGGGAGTTTCAATCCTTCATTCCAACAGTGCCTGAAGCAAGGACAACCCCATGATTTTTATCTTCATCCCTGATACGCCTTTCTTCTTCACGAGATCTTCTATACTCTTCTTCTTCAAGCCATTCTTGGTACTCTTGTTCATCTCTTTCTCTGCGCATTTGATCCCTCTCTTTCTGGCACTGCCATTTGTTTAGTAAGATTCTGACAGTGGGACGCCTTCTCATCCCATCAGCCCTTGAAGTCTCAGGATGATCATGTTGACTAGCTTTTTCTTTCCCTTCATCTCCTGACTCTTCAGCTGATATTTGCTTCTTAGGATCAACTGTCCCAGCTGCTCTGGCTCTGTCAGAAGTCAGTACTTTGACTTTCCCTTGAGATGAAGAAGCAACCATATTTACTGGAAAAGGATGGCCTTCTATACCCATGCCAGCTTTGGACTTTTCTAGGCCCATCATTCCCTTGTTGATGGCTTTCTGGATCAAATCTCTGAAGACTTTGCAATCATTAGTATTATGAGTACCAGAATTATGGAATTTGCAATACCTTCGCTTTTTAAGTTCCTCAGCCGATGGATGTTATGGTTCCCTGTTAACTTAATCTGACCCTTTTCTAGTAAGTAGTCAAATATCTTATCGGCTTTGGTAACATCAAAACTGAATTTGTTCACATCTTATTCTATATCTTTAGCTTTTGCCCAAGGCATAAATTCTGCATGCTTCCAAGCCCAATCCACAGCAGCCACTTCTTCTTCACTATCACTGTCTGTTTCATCATTCTCTCATGCAAGAAGAAAGAGCTCTCTGCATTGTTGATCTTTCGAGGCTTGTTGATTGATTATTTCTAAATTGTGCATCGATGCTTGCCACTTTCTTGGCCAAAATAGCCAGGTTAATGCAATCAAAGCCAACCTTCTCTCTAATGGCTGGTATAGCCCTGAACTGCAATGTTGACAATCTCTGGATCTGATAATGTCAGAGTATAGCATTGATTCTTGATATCCCTGAATCTCTGGATATAATGGCTTCCTGATTCATTGTTTCCTGTTCACATCGACTAAATCTGCAATTCCTTTTCCATGACTCCAGAATCAAAGTACTGATGAAATTTGTTTTCTAATCATCTAATCCTTGAATAGAGTTAGGTGGCAGAGATGAGAACCGCAAGAAAAAGCTGAACCTGATAAAGACAATGGAAACATCCGAACTTTGAGTGCTGGTTCCTCACTTATCTCCCCAAGTTGTACTAGAAACTGGGTTATGTGTTCCATGTTGATACTTTGCCTGTTCTTGAATTTGGTGAAGTCAGGAATCCTGTACTTGGAGGCAAAGTGACCTGATCATACCACTCTGGGTATGGCTTTTCTGTAGGCAGTTAATGTATTCTTCGGTTTTAAACCGAACTGTCGTTGAACCATATTGGTCACTTGGTCATCAGCTGATCCACTTGATTCACCTGTCCTTGATGACCGATGTTCTGTCCTCCCAACATTACTCTGATAGCCTGGATTCTCATGAGCATTCTAGAGTGTAGAAATCAGACATATAATGATATCCAGGAGGGATATCGCCCGGCATCACCCTTCCTTGATAAGGTGGAGCATTGAAATCTCTAGTGATTCTCCTACCATATGGAGCATATTTTATAGCCGATGGATTGACATTGTTACCCGTCATCGGCTGTTGCATCGCTGTCTGCATAGTGCCCCCATTGTTAACAGGCATATTTATTATTTGCTGAGTTCTAGAACTCTGGCTCTCCCTGATTGCCCCCAGCTACATAAGCTGGACCTCTTCTTTCAGCACTCAAATTGAAAGCCTCCATGATAGCATTAGAGATGTTGTTGATGAATGTTTCATTATGATTCGTAAGAGTGGCAGACATAGCTTTGCTGATGGTTTCATACATTGCATTGTGGGCTGTATCTGGATATTTGGATCAACTTCACCTTCCATAATCACCCTTGGAAGGTAAGTCTTCTGAATCACCCCTTTATCTCTATTTTAACTGAAGACAAGAGGCACTTTTGCTGACATTCTGCAACAGCCCCTTTCCACCAGTTGCTTCATTTCTCCAGGGAGATCTTCCATAGTCACATTCAAAACGTTGTCGTTATCATGATCAACCGATTGTGGTCCACCGGGAGTGCCAAAAGATGTTTTGACGCTAAAAGTTGGTGCCTCCGAACATCAACACACTCGCAAGGCCCTCAGAGACCGTGTGGATCGAAGGGTCCTGATCTCCTGAACCTCCAAGGACGAAGCCGGTCTTGGTGAAACCGAATCCGAGGCATGCCAGTCAATTTGACCTGCAATTGACAAGGAAGAAGAACAAATGTCAATTGTGGAATCTACCGGTTTGGTGCCAGACAGTTCCATGATGTACGCTCTAAAATAGCCATTTACGAGAGGAAATTGACTAGAAAGTCAACCCCAATAAGTGTAAAGCATATGATCATTATAACTGTAGAACGACTACTCAAGATGTGTAACAAGAGCAAAGATACAACTAGCCGACTTAAGTGCAAATCCTACATGCATAGCAGTAACCAATGCAAAACCAACAGTCGACTAATCATGCTAGCAATTCTGGTCATTAACAGTGGGGTGTTTCCATACAGCCATAATAACACCAGATCGACAAAATAACTTGATTACTAACAGTGGGGTGTTTCCATGCAGGCCATAATAATAACCAAGCTAAATCACGTCTAGACACGATCAATAGATCTAGTAATTTTAAACTGGTACATGCGTACACGTTATGGGGAAAGCATGACTGGATCGGCTATTTAGCCGATACAGGGTCCATGAAGCACGACCAAGATCTATCTCTCAAAACCACGGTTTGATCCAAACTAAGCAACTCTAATTCAACATACCTATCAGAGGGTTGGTTTGAAAATATAGCCATAACAAGCATATTGATCAAATCTCTAATCTAACTTGAACTGTCAAACTAACGAGTAAATATCTCGAACGCACAACATGTAACAACCGAGATCGACAAATTAGCCGATGTGAGTCTAGATCGGCTATCTCTATTAAAAACAAGCATAGGATTGCCTCGAACAACGGATCTAGATAGCGTTTATATGCTTAAACTGGCTTGTCGACCTCGATTGGGCAAGATATTGTTATAAAAGTAGATTTGAACATAAATGAACAATATCGATAACTTATGAATCTATTAGATTGCCAAATCTAACAGAGCCGATACTAGTCAAGATCGACTACTTGCAAGAGGTTGATCAAAGTCAATACCAGCCTTACAAAAAACGAACTTAAACCGATAACTAACCCATATCATAGCTTAACAAGAGTTGGTCGAAGCCAAATATAGCCTTATCAAACAATAACACGAGCCATTGGTAAAACTTACAAGCAAACCGGAGATTGATCTAGCCGATGCAGCCCTGTCTGGTTGAAGGTTTCGCCGAGATCTACTTTTACTCCTACTCCTAAGGGTTTTGGCGGAGGCCGAAAGATTGTTTGATTGATTGATTTATTTACAAAAGATCGGGTCTTAGCTATATATAACCCGAAAAACTCCTATTCTAATACGACTAGGATACATTATGGCATAAACAAATACGATCCAGACTCCAACTCTTCTGGTCGAACCCGACACGTCTTCTAAGCTTATTGGACCTGGTCCACGTGAATCTTCTAATTATGTCTTGAACCAAAACAAGCTCATTTCCTTTCTGGCCGATTTTCCTCAATTAACCAGCCGTTTGTGCCCACAAATGGAAAGTCTTCTTCGTCCCAAAATCCGGTGTTAACAAACCCTAAGTACTCAATTGTACTCCGCAAGACTTACCCGTCAGGAGGAAATAAAAGACTCCAAGGATTATGCAAGGCTATTTGGCTTGTGGTTGATTGTGCGAGAAGCATTACTAATAGTTCATCCTATTTCAAATTTTAGCAGTCATTTTAAGTTGGATTACGTCAGCAATCTAGATAAGCACCTGTTCTATGATCAAGCAAGTGGTAAGCAATCAGTCTCATTTTATTCCATCTCAAGTTCTAGTTTTTCCTTTGATGCTAGATCATAGCCAAGTCGGTACCGTCATCTGACGACGATTCACGAATCAATATAGCCCAGCTGGGTACCCCAAAACACAAGCCTCATCTGCACCAAGGTACAAACAAGACCAACCCACCAACCTCCTGCCAAGGGGTTCAGGTCCCCGTCCAAACTGGGACTCCAAGCCCTCAACTCATCAGCCTGGCCGTGAGTGGTACAAGGACCTCCACCTATCTCTACATCTAAACAGTCGGTCCAGAAAGAGCCAAAAACCAAGGCAAGAGATTAGCAAGTCTTCCCATGCTCATGTAGCAAGTATGTGCTCAGGATAAGAAGTCTGTGACAAGGCCACATCCACACCAATGGACAGTTCCTAATAACTCAGAATATTATTTACCTGTATAGTGATAACAATAATATAAATATTCTTATATCTCGCGAGTGACAAGAAATCACCCGACTTCTACCGAATCCTATAGCATAGCAATCTAATCAATCCTGTCATACTAGTAGGACTCATAGTATAAGGATATATATGCAAGTGGGTTTCATACAACTCCTCAAAACTTAATGCACAAGTATTTATAATTAAAGTGCTGAAAGTAGGGGTTATGCACCGGGGCTTGCCTGGGTAAAATATTTAGAAAGTTAGTATTCCATCTCGATGCCAACGATCATCATTGCGCCATCTTTTGGTTAAACCTCAGGTCCTTCAGGTTCTCACGACCGGATCTTGCATACCTAGATGAGATGCAACAATGCATATGTATGAACATAAAGAATGTGCACACGATTCTCTATAGAAGATACATACTAGCAAAACATATACTAGGCATAGCAAGATAAAGCAATTATTCTTAGTTTTGGGACAGCAGCATAATAGTTCTTGTTTAGTCATAACTAGAGATATAAGCATCCAAATATTGTGATCCAAGACTTTCTGGAAAGCTAATAAAATTGGCTACAACTTTGCTATATCACCCAGAGCTAATTCACTAGTTAACAAGGTCAAAACATGTCAACAAGCAGGTCTGCACAACAATGGACAGAAAACTGACAGCAAGTTTAGAGAAGCATATCCGAAGTTCTAGGCATCCAACACCCATGATTCTTAAATTTCTGGAAATCTTATTAAGTTTTATATAAGTTTCTTATAATCATCTAAGAGTGATTTAATAGATATAGGGCAAACAAATGAAAAAGCAAATCTGTCCAGACATGGACAGATTCTGACAACTAACTTCAAACACTTATAACTGGAGTTCTAGATCACTAAAAGATGTGATATAGGACATTTTAGAAAGATAAGAAAAGTACTACAACTCTTTTATTTGCACCAACAGGTTATTCAAAGTTTTATTAGATAAATAATGCAATCTCCAGATCTGCAAAGAGGGCATGCAAAACCTGATACTGAACTTGTAAAATCTATAACTCCTAAACCACTTAGCCTGAAATCATAAAATTTTAGGAAAATCAAGATATGGAATTTATCTATAACTTTTGTATTCATAACTCTTACATAAAAATATCATTATCATCACGAAGTTAACTCCACAACAGACATTGCTCCGGCAGCCATTACAACATATGCAAAATATACTTCTCCTTTGTTTGGTTATCATGGACATACAATATACCATTCAAAGGCTCAAACAACATTTATACACTTATTCATTATCAATCAAGATAGTGTGAGCAAGGATCATCATCATCATACCCCTCTACATGAATCTCCTATTAAACTTTCACTATCTTTCATATACTAAACTACATATACATATATATATTACTTGGGTGATGTTTGCCAACATATAGTTTGGAGCTCAGATTTTTATGGTTGGTAGAGGTTATCAAACTATTACCACTGTTAAAATATGTCATACTCAGGTTTTATAAAATTAATTACTACAAGTAAAACAAGTTTTAATTGCAACAATGCATGTGAGAGCAAGATAAATCTAAAAATTAATATTTTCTACAACATATGACCATATTAAAATTTCTTAGGCTACAAAAATATCATACAAGACCAGGGGAGCCATATTTTCTTTTTTACATACAAATATTATTCACAAATCATTTATTTCCATTTAATAAGCCATAGCAAGTTAAATCAATAACTCTGTCATACTTGCATAACTATAACCTGACATTTTTATCACAATACACACATGATAGAAGTAACCTACCATAAAAAATTTACCACAAAAGGAATAATAAAACTATAGATATGAATTTATCTAGTTCTAGGGCACTTTACCACATAAAAGAAAAACCCTATCAAAAAGTTCTCAAACAGCAAAACTTTATATACCAAACTTGTAGATCACATAGAAAGGAAGCCAGCAAAATTGGTTTCACTAATTTTATACTTTCCTAGCTTGAGTTTGAATTTATCCCCAGAAAATCCTATTTAAAAATATAAAAATAAAAACAGCAGAACTTTCCACTAAAGCACATCATATAATATAACCACTACGTAGATCTACTCACAAGAATTCCAAAAAATCCAAATTTGTAGCCATATGATTTTTCTATGATTTACTATGCATTTTTCAAGTTTCAGCCATATAAAGCAAAAAGAAAGGAAAAAGGAAAACGCATTCGTAGATAGGCCCCTGTAGATTTCCCAAAACAAACCATAGCAATCAAGTCCTTCTTGGCACTATTCACATGAGTCTTGTATCTGCAGAAAATCCCTTACTTTCTTCAAAATGTTGCCCGAGATCCTTCTGTTCCATCATTTACACAGGAACAGAGGGCGCCGGGGCTTCCGCTCGGGGCGGCAAATGCCGACCGGCGACGGTGGCGACGGGCTGCCCTGGAGGGCCTGGCCTGCGCGCCCAAGGAGGGGCGAAGCTCGGCCCACGGCCGCCTGGTAATGCCCGGCCATGAGAGCTGGCCGTCCGGCGGTCGCCGGGAACGACGGCACGGCCCTCCGGCGACCTGCAGCGGCGGAGAAGGAGCGCACCAGGTGCGGATCGACGAGGCAAGGGCGGTGGCAGGCACGGGAAGGTGCGAGGCGTGCTGGATAGGCAGGAACACCGGCCGCAACAAGCACAGCCGGCCAGCCATGGCGGGCGAGCGCTCTGGTGAACAGAGTAGAGCGAGGGAGAAGACAAGGGGCGTGAGGGAGAGCGAGCACGAGACAGCAGCAGGTCGGCACGGCCTTAGAGACGTGGAACACGTGGTTCGCGTGGCTACAGGTGAGCACATGAGCCATGGCAGCGACACACATGGGCTGTCAGCTCGTTCGGTCATTTCACCGAACAGTTGGCGTGCGCTGTTTGCGATGCTTTTTGGATGCCTTCGGTTGGGAACAGTCCAAGCGCCTTAAAACAAAGTTGTTTCACTTGAAAAGGTCTACAACTTTGGGTTAAAAGAGCCTGGTCAGAACTATCACGGTTTAGCGAGTAATTAGTGTCAAACTTTTGCAGTGTCAGCGCTAATTTAGGTTTAAGGGAAGGAAAACAGTGATAACGGCATTCAGATTGCATCAAACCTCAACACCACTGCCACTAGGCTCTAGCACATAAAAAAAACTACACTTCAATTAAGGGGTTGAGGTCGTTCGCTCGACGGATAAAGCGGGAACGCGGCATGCCACTCGTCGACATAGGGCTGAACCGCAGACTTAGAAATATTCCAAGTCCTAGGCTGAAACTGCAGACTGATTCAATTTCTAGGCTTCGAAACAAACTATTAAACCATCATAACATCAGCAACCAAGTGCACCAGAGTGAATTACAAGCTTCTACTACAACTTTTATACTGGCAAAAACTTTAAGTGTTTAAGCAAATTATTAATTAAACTGATCCATAAAGTCAATCAAGCAATTAATGGCAGAATTAGTATTTAGCATTTTCGGACTACTTTCTCCGAAAAGTTGTACATGACACCTTCATGAAAGTTGTTCACAAGTTTAAATAGGACCTAATGGTGCTATGGTTACCCTTGGTCATACACAAAACATAGAGTTTAATTATTAAGCATGTTTAAGGCCTAGAGTGATCATCATTTCATGTGAGCTTAACATTAGAGTAAGAACTTGTTTAGATCCACTAATATTCATTGAAAAAGTTTTTGTTCACTCAAAAATTTTAGTTTCTTTTCACACTAACTTATGCATAACCATTATTAAACAAGTTGATACTGCAAGGTTTATTGTTAAAAGTCGTTCGTAACACCAGGGGTGTTACACCCCTCAAAAGATAAAGATAGAGGCCATTCCCCTCAAGACTCAGCTTCTGTGGGGGCATCGGACGCACAGCCCGATAGCATCGGACACGTCCGATGCTGGGATGGACGCCACGTGTCCTGCCATTCAACGACAAATATTAGATCTCAATGGCCAAACCAACTGCGAGCTCTTTTGGGGTATCGGACGCACCCATCGGACGCAATGATCCAGCGTCTGATGCTCGGTCAAAAATTCCAATGGCTAACTATTGAACATCGGACGTGGCTACAGGATCCATTGACGCGCAGGGCCAGCGTCCGATTTCTATGCAGAGAGCATCAGAGAGCTCCTGCGGACATCGGACGCGTCTGATGGGGAGCCATCAGACGCACCGAGCATTTGATGCTTCTCAAAACCTGCCTGAGCCACGTCACTGCCATCAGACGCACCAGTGTTGCGTCCGACGAAGCGTCCGATGCTCTCTGCCCTCCTGTCTGGCTAGGGTAGTGGTTAGCCATCGGACGCGTTCGATGCCTATCGGAGGAGCGTCCGATGCAAATCAGAGAGCACGAAAACAATCTCCACTTCATCCCTTATGCAAATGTGGTTAACTCCACCAAGTTTTCATCACTTGTGTACGTGAGTTAGCATTGTCAAGCACTTTTTCAAGGAAAGTTAGCACTCACTAGAATCTAAATGCATATGCAAAGCGTAGATCATCTAGTGACACTTTGATAACCGCATTTCACACACGCAGCTCCACTTCTCTTAATAGTACGGCTACAATCCTAAATGTGATCACACTCTCTATAGTGTCTTGATTCACCAAAACAAAATGGCCCTATGGTTATACCTTTGCCTTGAGCCACATTTTGTTTTTCTCTTTCTTCTTTTCCAAGTTTTAGAGCACTTGATCACCACCATGTGGACATCACCATCCATTTAGCTCTATCACTTGGTCACCAACCTATCTCCTGTTCATACTTAAGCATAGGGTTAGTCCAATAGGTTTCATCAATTATCCAAAACCAAACTAGGGCTTTCAATCTCCCCCTTTTTGGTAATTCATGACAACCTTTACAAAGATATGAATTAAATACAATTTTGAATTTGAGTTGCTTGTCCAAGCATTAGATCATGATAAAGATTTTGGACAACCATCACAAATTCAGTTTTGATAGTACTAGCTCCCCCTACATATGTGTTTCATGAGTTTGGTACAATATGTTCACATATGTATAGATAGGAATGTTGGGAGAGTTACTACTATCAAGTGATGCTAAGGTGTCAAAGAATGGACCTTTGAAGCGTGTTACAATCGGAGTTGCCAATATATACCATCCTTAACACCATTAGAGACTAGACATCCAACAAAACTCAAGAACCCCGTGAGATCAACATTATAAATAAGGCTCTTGATTCACTTGAAAACCATAATAAGTCTAGTTACAACCTATGCATGCTAGTACTTCAAAACACCATACAAGTTCTATCACTAGCATACATCACACAAGCAAATAAGTTGAATTTAAATCTTGCAATGCAACAACTCATATGAATATGCACATTCAAATGCAACAATAAGTTCATGAGCTTGCTCCCCCAACTTGTGTGCTTGGATTTTAATTGATCCTTCTCTTTGGTCATATTTCTCTTAATCTCTCCCCCTTTTCATTATCTCCCCTTTTCATTATCTTTGTAACTTTCTCTCCCCCTTTGTCATTAAGTACCATAAAAGGCACACCAATTTTAGGTAGGAGAAAGTCAATCAATGGGGTGATCAAGTTCATATTATGTTTAACCTAGCAAACAAACATAAGATATTTAACACGGTTTGCTCTAGAGTAAGCTTCTTCACATATCTTTCAATGGTTATCTTACTCATGTTGGTTAAACACTTGAATGCTTGTTTCTAAGATTAAACACTAGGTTCACAAGCTCACAAACATGTCATATGCTACCACTAGATTAAGTCAAACATACAAGCTATAGTGGCACCATATATACATCAAATTTATTTGATTTTCATGAATGAGCCTATAAAGAGTAAGGGATGGCTATATGATCTAAACATGAAAGATCCTAAATAAATATGAGTGTCATGTCAAACAATTTTACCTTTGCTTTGTCGAAGGAGAGGCATGTCATATAATGGGGATGTATCAACTCATGTTGGAGAAATCAAGTATGTTCAATTCATTCCTTAGCTTACAAAATCTCTTCTCATCAAGTGGTTTGGTGAATATGTCAGCTAGTTGATCATCGGTGCCCACATTCTCAATTGATATGTCACCCTTTTGTTGATGATCTCTTATGAAATGATGTCGAATGTCAATGTGCTTTGTTCTTGAATGTTGAACCGGATTGTTGGTTAGCTTCACCGCACTTTCATTGTCACATAGCAATGACACTTTATTAACTTGATTCCAAAGTCATCCAAAGTTGCTTTTATCCATAGCAATTGTGCACAACAACTCCCGACGGATATGTATTCGGCTTCGGCGGTTAAAAATGCAGCACTATTTTTCTTCTTTGATGACCATGATACAAGTGATCTTCCAAGTATTGACATGTGTCCGATGTGCTCTTTCTATCAACTTTGCATCCTGCATAGTCGGAGTCCGAATATCCAGTCAACTCAAAGTTTGATCCCTTGGGATACCACAATCCAACATCTTGTGTATGTTTCAAGTACCTCAAAATTCTCTTTGTTGCCTTTAAGTGACTCTCTCTTGGTGAGGATTAAACCTTGCACACATGCATACACTAAACATGACATCCGGCCTAGAAGCGATCACATAGAGTAAGCTTCGAATCATAGACTGATATAACTTTTGATCTACCATGTTACCATTAGCATCACTATCCAAGTGTCCATTTGTGTCCATAGGTGTGCTAATTGCCTTTGCATCATCTAGACCAAACTTCTTGAGCATGTCTTTCATGTACTTGCCTTGACTCACAAATATCTCATTCTTCATTTGCTTGATTTGAAGATCAAGAAAGTAACTAAGCTCTCCAATCATTGACATCTCAAACTCACTGGCCATCATTTCACCAAACTCTTTACAAAATTCTTGATTGGTTGAACCAAAGATAATGTCATCAACATATATTTGCAACACAAACAAGTCTTTGCCTATCTTCTTGGTGAATAGAGTAGTGTCAACCTTTCCCATCTTGAACCTTTAGAGAGTAGGAAATCCTTCAACCTCTCATACCATGCTCTAGGTGCTTGCTTCAAACATAGAGTGCCTTCTTAAGCTTGTACACATGGTTGGGCTTCTTGTCATCTTCAAAACTGGGTGGTTGATCTACAAATACCAACTCATTGATGTATCTATTGATATTGTGAGCACATGCATAAGCCAATAGTATTCTTATTGCTTCTAATCTTGCAATCGGTGCATATGTTTCTCCAAAGTCAAGACCTTCAACTTGAGTGTAACCTTATGCTACCAATCTTGCTTTGTTTCTCACAACTATTCTATCTTGATCTTGCTTGTTGCAGAATACCCATTTGGTTCCAATCACATTATACTTCTTTGGTCTTTCAACTAACTCTCATACTTGATTACGAGTGAAGTTGTTTAGCTCTTCGTGCATAGCATTAACCCAATCAACATCCATCAATGCTTCTTCTATCTTGGTTGGCTTGAATGATGATACAAATGAATAGTATTCACAAAATGAAGCCAATCTTGATCTTGTTTGCACACCACTTCTAGTATCTCCACAATTTGATCAATTGGGTGATCTCTTACAATGTTGGTTGGTTGGAGTATTTGCACTTGATTGCTTGGTTGGAATGAACTAGCCACTTGTTGATCTTCACTAGCACTTGATTGATCATGAGAATCACAAGCTTGATTTTCATCAACTTGCACATTGGACGAAACATTTGATCATCTTCATTATCATTCACTTGTCTTGGTCTAATATCACTAATATCCATATTCTTCATTACATTTTCCAATTGAGTGCCTCTCACATCATTTAGATTTTCATGTTCATCTTGAGAGCCTTGTGTTTCATCAAATTCAACATCATGCACTTCCTCAAGTATACCACTAGCCAAGTTCCAAACTCTATATGCTTTGCTTGTGGTGGAATAGCCAAGTAAGAAACTTTCATCACATTTCTTCTCAAATTTGCTCAGTCTTGCACCCTTCTTCAAGATATAGCATTTGCAACCAAACACTCTAAAGTATGCAATATTTGGCTTTCTTCCATTCAATAGCTCATATGGTGTCTTTTCTAACATCTCATGGCAATAGAGACGGTTGCTACAATAGCAAGCCATGTTGATAGCTTCGGCCCAAAAGGAATGACTAACATTGTACTCACTAAGCATAGATCTTGCCATATCAATCACTGTTCTATTCTTCCTTTCAACAATGCCATTGGATTGGGGAGTGTACTTGGATGAGAATTGGTGTCTAATTCCAAAGTCATCACACAATTCATCCACTCTAGTGTTCTTGAACTCACTCTCATTGTCACTTCTAACTCTCTTGATGGTTGTCTCAAACTCATTGTGACATCTCTTGACAAAAGTTTTGAATAAATCATATGTTTACTCTTGTCACTAAGAAAGAAGACCCATGTGTATCTAGTGTAATCATCCACATTCACAAAGCCATATTTATTTTCACCGATGCTAGTGTTTGTTTGTCCAAATAAATCCATTTGCAACAACTCAAATGCTTTGCTAGTGTTCATCATGCTTTTCTTAGGATGAGTGTTTCCAGCTTGTTTTCCGGCTTGACAAGAGCTACAAAGTTTGTCCTTCTCAAATGTGACATCTTTCAAGCCTTTAACTAGATCATGTTTCACTAACTTGTTCAATTTTTCATTCCAACATGATCAAGTCTTCTATGTCATAACCAACTCATGCTAGACTTAGTGAGCAAACAAGTTGACAATTGTGTTTCACTAGCATTGAAATCAACCAAGTATAGATTCTCATATCTAAAACCATTGAATATCAAGTTAGAGTCATCTACACTTATGATTTCTACATCATCAACTCCAAATATGCACTTGAATCCAAGATCACAAATTTGTGCAACCGATAGCAAATTGAAGTTCAAGCTCTCAACTAGCAACACACTGGATATGTTCATGTCATTGGATATTGTAATCTTACCAAGCCCTTTGACCTTGCCTTTGCCATTGTCACCAAATGTGATAGAATTAAAACCATGATTGACACTTGAATTGATTGAATTGAACATTCTTGAATCCCCAGTCATATGTTGAGTGCACCCACTATCAAGCACCCAATGTCTTCCTTCGGCTTTATAATTGACCTACAAGAACAAATTAATTCAGGAAGCCACCATTTAGGAATATTGTCAAGAACCACATCAGGACTCTCCTGGCCATGAAAATACCTATTGGAGGCAAAGATTCACTCAGAGGCTGGTTCAGTATGGTGATGAAAATACAAAGTTCTTCCATGCCATGGCTACTGAAAGATATAGAAAAATGTTATCAGTCAGATTTGGACTCTAATGGAAGGATGGTCTCTGACCATAATGAGAAGAGTGCTCTTTTTTTCAAGAATTCAAAAGAAGGTTGGGATCCTCTGTAAGCACTTCTATGCAGTTTGATCTTGATCTTATCATGTTTCCCTGTGATGGTCTTGATGCCCTCTGTCTTCCATTTAGTAAAGAAGAGATTGATGTTGTCATTTCTGACCTTCCTTATGACAAAGCTCCTGGCCCTGATGGCTTTAACAGCTTGTTTTTCAAAAAGGCTTGGCATATCATTAGAGATGACATATACAACCTCTGTTGGGATTTCTATTCCCACAAGGCCGACACTAAAAGTATCAACTCCTCTAATATTGCCTTGGTCCCCAAAAAAGATAATCCAGAGTGTGTGAATGATTTTACCAATTTCTTTGCTGAATTCTTCTCTTAAAGTCATCACTAAGATTCTTGCAAACAGGCTACAACCTTATGCTCCGCAGGTTGTGCATGCTAATCAGTATGGCTTTATTAAGGGGAAAACCATTCAGGACTGCCTTGGTTGGGCATTTGAATTTTTGCATCAATGCCACCATTCCAGAAGAGAGATCATAATTGTTAACTTGATTTTGAAAAGGCTTTTGATCTTGTGGAGCATGCTGCTATTCTGGAGATCTTAAGAGCTAAAGGTTTCACTTCCAAATCGATTAGGTGGATTGAAGACTTGTTTTCTTCTGCTACCTCCTCTGTGCTTCTCAATGGGTTTGCTGGTAAATTTTCAAGTGTAAGAGAGGGTCAGACAGGGGGGACCCCCTCTCTCCTCTGCTGTTTGCAATTGTTGCTGACCTCCTGTAGTGTGTGATAAATGCATAATACTCTCAGGGGTCTTTCCCCCCTCCCTTTCCTCAAAATCCAGATACCCCTTTTCCTATTGTTCAATATGTACACAACACCCTTCTTATCATGCCGGGTTGTGAAGATCAGCTTATGCTCTTGAAGGATATTTTGCACAAAGTAACTCTCTCTACTGGTCTTGTTGTGAACTATCATAAGTCCTGCATTGTGCCTATCAATATTGACCATGACAAAGCTTCTGCTCTGGCTAGTGTCTTTGGCTATTTGGTGGGATCCTTCCCTTTTACTTACTTGGGGCTGCCCATGGGTCTCACCAAGCCCCAGGTGAAGGATTATGCTCCTCTTATTTGTAGAATTGAAAGAAGACTCTCTGCTAGCTCCCAGTTTCTTTCCAATGCTGGTCGGCTGCAGCTGGTTAATTCTGTCATCTCTTCTCTCCCCACCTATTTCATGTGTTCTCTCAAGCTCCCAGTCACTGTGATTGAGATTATTGATAAACATAGGAAGAATTGCCTATGGAGAGGTAATGATGTCAGGAAAAAGGGCTACAACCTTGCTGCCTGGGACTTGGTTTAGAAGCCTAAGTACAAGGGGGGCTTGGTGTCATAAACTTGAGATTGCAGAATGATGCTTTGCTTCTAAAGCAGTTGGATAAATTCTATAAGAAAGAGAACATTCAGTGGTTAGACTCATTTGGCAAAAATACTATGATGATGAGGTCCCTCACCTTTGTAACACCTCTGGTGATTAATATGTAATTAACCTGACATGTCATCATCTTTAGTCATTAATCATCCTTGCCATGCATTTATGTTTGCCTAATACTTGTTTTGCATTTACCTTTTCTGTGGTGACTTGTGTAGTGATTTTTTTTCAAAAACCCTAAAGGCCCAAATTTTCCTATAAGGGCAAAATGGTAATTTTATCTCTGTGTCTAGCTTTGTGTGAATCTTGTTCAATCGAGTGTCTTGATGTTTTGTTGTGTTGATCAAAGTTTAAAATCAGAAATAGAATTTAAATTCCTTTTGAAAAACCCTAAATTTCCAAACTCTAGTTTCACCCCTCTTTTTCTAATTCAAAAACTATTCAAAATTTGAAGTTGGCCCAATAAGAAAAGTTGTAGATCTTGCAATAAGGAACAACTTTGGTATTTGCAGATTTTCAAGTTCCAATAAAAAATCAGAAGTAATTTCAAATTCTTTCAAACTTCAATTTTGTCCCCTTTTCAATTTTCAAAATCATCTCAAAAACTATTGAGTTTCAGAAAAAGTTTATATTGGCAAAGTTGTAGATCTCAAAAATTTAAGCAACTTTGGTATTTTGAGTTTTCTTTGTGTAGTTCAAGTTTTGCGAGTAATTTCAAAATTTCAGAAAGGGGAGAAATGTGACGTCACTGTGCACGAGCTTTAAAGCAGGGGGGCCCCGGCCGCCGGCGGCGGAGCGGCGGCCACGCCGACCGGCTGACCCGCGCCCGTCCCGCGCGCGGTCAGCGCAGGTGCTCGACCTCCCCGGTCACCTACCACCGCATCGCCGACCCCTACCCTCCTCCTTTTCCCCTACGGCCGCGGACAGCAGGCGGATGCTAGCCGCCGGCAAGCCGCCGCGTCGCGCGCAAGCTCCCTGCCCACGTCGCGCCGCCCTACCTTGCCCCCTACCTCTGTTAGTGCCGCGCGAACGCTCCTCACCCCTCGCCCGGACCCCCCCAGCGCCGCCCCACGGCTATAAAAGCCGTCGAGCTCCCGCCGTTGCCCGCCACCGGCGCAACCCCGTGAACCTGAGCCACCGGACCACCCCGGAGCCCGCTGAGCACCCCATCGCCTTCGCCTTGAGCTTCTCCACCTTCCCGAGCAATCAATTTCACCCTTCCGCCCCTCCTTTCGCCGGCGCAAGTGATCCGTCCCCAACTTCGGCGAACGACCCCGCCGCGGTGAAGGGCGAAATTCGTCGCCGTGAGTGTTCCTCCCATCCCTCCGGCCCCCATCCTCTTTTCCTCACCTCGGTGCGCTCCTAACCGCACATCGGTGATCCCTTTTGATGGACAGAGGCGCCAAAACGCTTGCTCGCCGCCGAAGAGCTCCGCCGAAGCACCGCCGCCGTCGAACTCCCTCCTCCGACTCTTGCACCGCCTCGCCGTTCCTTGTTCCCGACCCCCGGTGAGCCCGCGAAGCTTCTCCCACCCCCTGTTTTTCCAGCGTGTGGCCCGAGCGGCCGGTCCGCCGCGCGCTCTCGCCGGCGTGCGCGCCGAGCCCACGGGGAAGAAGCAAAGTGCCCCTTTTCTTTTTTTTGAAAATGTGAATAGTGTTCTGTTTTCTCTTTTTTGTGAGATTTAATCTGTTGCTCCTTAAATCCTGAGAAAAATGTGGTATGCTCCTTGCACTGTGTAGTATTTTAGAAAAATAATAAACCCTACCTTTCTGCAAAAGTTAGAAAATGAAAAATCCTTCTTTTAATTAAGAAATGGATGGTTTTAGATTTTGAGAAAATCATGTGTAGCTCCAAAAATCATGAGATAATTTTTTATGTGCTAGTTATGTCATGTTTAGTTTCTGGTAAAATTTTGAGGCCTTTTGGAACAAGTTGATTTTTGGGCTTTTATTTTAATTGTCAAATAGTGCCTTTTGTTAATTAAATATTTGATTTTTGTTAGGCACCTAAATGATCTCCAAAAATTATGAAATTTGTTTTGCCATCTATTTATACCATAACGAACTTATGAGATTAATTGGGTAATTTTTGGAGCAACTGTGTAAAATGACCTTTTTATATAATTAGGAAAAATAGAAAAACGATTAGGGATTATATTGTGTGCCCTGTGATGTGACTTTTGGATTGTTTGCTGTTCATAGACCCCCCACCCAGTTGGTCTATGATGTTTGTGATGCCATGCATGACTTATGCTTAGGATTTCTAGATGATGCTTAATAGGTTTGATTAATCTTGCTTAGGGGTAGAGATAAGTAACCTTATGTCCACACTAGGAGTTACTTTCACGATGGAAAGTTGTATTCTAGAATCAGTGGAATTGTCCTGCGCTTTAGCAAGTCTCTTGTTCCTGTTAGCACCCTCATAAGCATACATCATTGCATACGTGTAGTGTCTGAAGGAGAAGGCATCAAAGTCGAGGCAGCCGCGGACGAACCTACCCCCGAGGCGACCCCGAGCTCCGACACCTGCACTGCCGACCCCGAGCCTGTCCTTTTGCTCTTCAAGGCAAGCCCCGGTGCATTTTAACCCTTCCTTGTTTTTATAAAAGTTTACTAAAATGCCTTTGAGTTAAACTACTGCATTAGGTTATAGGAGTTGTGTGATGACCTATTGCCTGCACTATTTACCTCCACCGGCAAATCCCCGCCCTGTTTAAAAATTATTTGCAAAATGCTTAGTGATGCTATACAATAGATTTGCAATAAAATGCCAATTTCAAAAGTGTGATCACTTAAAGAATTTTTATGGGAATTTGGCTTTACTCCCCGACTGTTGGCTAAGTATCTGATCCGTACCTAGTCAACAGCGAGGAGAGGTTCATGTGGTAGTCCGGGACTCAACAGTTGACACCGACCGGGACAGGGTTGAAAAACTGACAGGACTATTACGCTTGGGTGAGATATAACCGAGGTATAGTTCTGGCAGAAAAATTAGGGACCATCCGTATGGGGGCCTGCTGGTCAAGACTTGCAACTATTCACATACTTCGGAAAGCTCTGGCTCCGAGGACTCCTTAATTGGGACCGACAACCGCGCACTGGGAGTGGCGAGATGGCGGAAGTAGCTTGTACCCACGTGGTCGTCGTGCCTGGATATGAGTGGTGTACTGTACTTCCGGGTGGCGTAGGACCGGTCCAATCTTGGAGGAATCGTGGTAGACGAGTTGGCATATGCAAGCTTGGGTGCTACATATGCAGTGTGAATAGGGATCCTCAGCTGAGTATTATTTATCCGGATTAACGTTGCTCCTCGGTTATGGAGACTTGGTCACTGACTGTCAACGGAGAGTGGTTCTCAACTAGGTATGTTTTTGAAGGTAAAATGAATCATGAACAATGAAGAATTGAGAAATACTTGAATCTTTCCAAAAATAGCACAAGGTTTACAAAATGCTTTTCTGCAAAATACTTGATCTTGCTTAAGCCTTACCTTGACTACCCTAAGCCTCTCATCCCTGAGTCTTCTTCCTTTTCTTTAGTCGGGTAAGTCTTGTTGAGTACCCCAGTACTCAGGGTTTGTTACCCATGCTGCAGGTATGACTGAGTCCCCGATGTGTCTTGCGCCCTGCTGCATGACCATCGTCCAGGAAGAGGCCGATGAGGCCGAAGAATAAAGTGTACACCCTCGGGCTGGGTGATTGCAAGTATCTTTATTTTGTTGTACTCCGCTACGTTGCCTATTTCTATTATCCGAACTTGGTTTGTAATAACTGCACCTTTAATCTTATTTGGAACCTCGGTTTGTAAAACTAATGTTATTTAAGTCTTCCGCTCTGTATTCCGATGTTATTTGTAAAAGTATCCAGTGCTGTAACCGAAAGGTGAGATGATCCTGCGGACGATGGGCGCTGATGCAGCCCGTGACGAACTGTCTTGGTCACGTGGAACATAGGTTCGGCTGTCAGAGGCTGACGGGACCTGTGGGCCATGGGATTAGGACCGTTCCGCCACAGAGTGGTATCGGAGCATCTCACTATAACGTTGCAGTGTTCTTGCGAAAACTTCAAAAGATCTTTGAGTCCAAACAAACTAAACTTGGCTATTTTGGGTCCAAACTGCTTTTCTCATCTTGTCTTGTGTGTGGCAACACTAGATAGCGAGACAACATGTTTTAAGCCCTAAGTACCTTGTTTATTTTTACATTGCCTTGTTCCGTAGAAACGAATCATGCATCATGTCATATTCACTTAAGTTAATATAATAACTTCCTCTCTAAGTTCGTTGGGATAGTATGCCTTTACCTTTTCTTGCTAGCCTTTTTACTCCTCATCCAACTTACCTTATCCAGACATGGCTCGTATCAAGCTGACTGCTCGCAAGTCGACTGGACCCAATGGTGTGCCACGCCACCAACTGGCACCACGCACTGGAGAGAGACTGGCGAAGCCTCCAACGGTCGTCGCTTTCCCCGTCGCACCCGCAAACACCTAAAGGAGGAGATCAAGAATCTGAAGGCTGAGCTGGAGAACTTGGAGCATGACTTCTACCACTCACGTCTGGAGTTCTATGAGGCCCGAGCCTCCCTGGAGCAGGCCAACCGGAACGTGATTCGCGCCATCCAGCAGCGCGATGCCACTTGGATTCGCGAGGACGTCACCAGAGCCGAGCTTCACGGACTGCGGCAGTACACAACTCAGATTGAACAGTTCAATGATATGCTTCATGAGGAGGTACACCAGCTGTACAACCAACTCCACCCCGTGGTTCCCCCGGTTGTCGAGGACCCTGAGGACGGATAGTGGAAGAGCCGGACGTGGAGCAGGAGCCAGGCATGGACGAGGAGATTGAACCTGCCGAGAACATCCACGCCGAAGACGAGGACGAGGAGGTTGAGCCTGAGCTCATCCTCGAGGAAGACGACGACGAGGACATGATCATCATCGATGAAGACTAGACTCGTTGTTAGAGGATGGAGATCCCGTGTGTCTGTACCACCTGCTTACCTAAACCCTTAGTCTAGGTTTGGGGGCGCTAGTCTGTCTTTTGTTTAGTCGGGTCTGTATCTTTCTTTTCGTATCTTTTCCCTTATCAGTCTGTTGTTATCTGTCAGTCATCTTTATCAATCATCTACCTTTGTATCAGTGAAGTTTTTCAGTCAGTTGTTTTCAGAACTTAATCAATGGATGCTAAGTTCCAAGTTACTTAACAGATGCCTGTGAACACTCGCACTGGAGCTGGAAGTTCTCAGGAGGCTGACCTTCCAAACCCTCCACCTGTACCTGCTACGCTAGCAGATGCCATCGCAGCCTTGGCAGCCGCTGCTAACCTGATGGCTCAAAACCAAGGGCAGCAGAACAATGGCCACCGTGGTCGCCGCAACATCAACAATGAGACCACATATGTGGATTTCACCGAAACCCGTCCACCGGTCTTTACGAAGGCCGATGAACCCCTTGAAGCTGATGATTGGCTCCGCACCATGGAGCAGAAGTTTGGTCTTCTCCACTGCACCGACACCCAGAAGCCCCGGTTCGCTTCTCAGCAGCTTCGTGGTCCAGCAAGCGCTTGGTATGCCAACCTGTTGGCTGCCCAGCCAGAGGGCCATCAGTTGACCTGGGAAGAGTTCCGCACAGCTTTCCGTGCACATCACATCCCTTCTGGAGTGATGAAGATGAAGCTTGATCAGTTTCTGGCACTGCAGCAGAAGGACTCCACAGTGATGCAGTACGTGGGTCAGTTCAATCACCTTAGCCAGTATGCCTCGGAGTACGTCAACACGGACGAGAAAAAGAGGGACTGTTTCCTTAGGGGACTGCACCCCAAGATCCGCAGAAGTATGTCCAATAACCTGACCGGCTCGTATCATGATGCCGTTGACCGGGCTGTTGCTTTTGAGGAGAGCAATCGCCAGTACCAAGAGGAAAAGAAGAAGAAGAAAGCAGGATCTAGCAGTTTCTCTGGCAGTCACAAGCGCCAGAGGGTCATTTATCACCCTAGCCACCACCAAAATCGCCCACCTTACCCCCACCAGCAAGTGGTCGTCCGTACTGCGGCCACCACCCACAACGCCAACCAGCAAAGTGCCACGCAGCCGAACGCCCCAGGTGTTCGTATCACCACCCCACAAACCGCCTACAACCATCCCTGCTACAACTGCGGCCAGACTGGCCACTGGGCTCGTGAGTGCCCAAAGCCCAAGAGGTATGCTCAGAACGCTCAGAAGGGTCCTGGAGGACCTCAGCAGCAGCATACCGTGTCCAGCAGCAGCATGCTCAGAAGGGCAAGGTTGTCAAGAAGCACGGGCAAGTCTACTACACCGCTGTCAGCGACATCCCAGAAGGGGAGCCCGTCATGATCGGTAGGTTTCCGTTGCCAATTATCCCGCAGTCGTGCTGTTTGATTCCGGTGCATCGCATTCCTTCATCAGTCGTACATTTGTCATTGAGCATGGGATATCAATTGGGGAATTGAAAGAAAATTTCTGCATATTTTCGCCTGGAGGGCGTATAAGTACTAAGGAGGTAATTCGTAATACCAGTGATGTTGGGGGAACATGTATTTCCTACCACCATGATAGTGCTTCGTGATCAGGAAATAGATGTCATTTTAGGCATGAATTGGATGTGCCAGTATAAAGCCATGATTGACATCCTGAATAGGGTTGTGAGAGTGGACATTCCTAACAGTACCTCCAAGCTCCTTCTCCAACTCCCAATGCCTCCGAAACCAGCAGCCACGCAATTGAATACCACCTATGTTCAGGAGACCAGAGACATCCCCGTGGTCTGTGAATTTCCTGATGTTTTTCCAGAGGGACTTACCTGGCCTACCTCCTGACCGTGATGTTGAGTTTGCCATAGAGCTTAAGCCCGGGACTGCTCCTATATCCCGCAGAGCTTATCGAATGCCTCCCAGAGAGTTGGCAGAGCTAAAAATCCAGTTACAAGAGTTGCTGGATAAGGGCTTCATTCGCCCAAGTTCATCTCCTTGGGGCTGTCCTGCAATCTTTGTGAAGAAGAAAGACAAGAGTCTCAGGTTATGCATTGATTATCGCCCACTCAACGAGGTCACCATCAAAATAAATATCCCTTGCCTCGTATTGACCTTCTTTTTGACCAGCTAGCTGGAGCCAGAGTATTCTCCAAGATTGACCTCAGATCTGGCTACCACCAAATAAAAATACGTCCCGAAGACATTCCTAAAACAGCTTTCACTACTAGGTACGGCCTATATGAGTACCTGGTCATGTCCTTCGGTTTGACCAATGCCCCTGCCCACTTCATGTACCTCATGAACTCCGTATTCATGCCGGAGCTCGATAAATTTGTGGTCGTGTTCATTGACGACATCCTTGTCTACTCAAAGACCCCTGAAGAGCATGCCGAACATCTTCGTATCGTTCTATCCCGCCTCAGAGATCATCAGCTTTATGCCAAGTTCAGTAAATGTGAGTTCTGGTTAGATCAGATACAGTTCTTGGTCATGTCCTATCCGCTGAAGGAGTGTCAGTCGATCCCGGAAAGGTGGCAGACATTCTGGATTGGGAGCCACCTACCACTGTTCACGGAGTCCGCAGCTTCATGGGAATGGCTGGATATTATCGCCGTTTCATCCCGGATTTCTCCAGAATCGCCAAGCCTATCACCGAGTTATTAAGAATTCTGTGAAGTTTGTCTGGTCACCAGCCTGTGAGCAGGCCTTTCAAACGCTGAAGAAACTGTTAACCACCTCACCAGTGCTAGCCCAGCCAAACATCGAAAAGCCCTTTGATGTCTACTGTGATGCATCTGGTACTGGTTTGGGCTGTGTTTTGATGCAAGAAGGTCGAGTGATCGCTTATGCCTCCCGGCAGCTTAAGCGACATGAAGAGAATTATCCAACCCATGATCTTGAGTTAGCAGCAGTGGTGCATGCCTTAAAGATCTGGCGTCATTATTTGTTGGGCAGTACCTGTAATGTGTACACTGATCACAAGCCTGAAGTATATCTTCACTCAAGAAGAACTGAATATGAGACAGAGAAGATGGCTTGAGTTAATTAAGGACTATGATCTCGAAGTACATTACCATCCGGGTAAGGCGAATGTAGTCGCTGATGCGCTCAGTCGCAAGTCATACTACAACTGTCAGATGATGAAGCCCTGTAATTCTTCCCTATGTTATGAACTAGAAAAGCTGGGTATTGAGATGGTTCCACAAGGAACGCTGAATAATATCAGGATAGAAACACCTATCAGGGAACAGATCATCACTGCTCAAAAGATAACCCTGGAATCAACACACATCATCGAAAGGGTCCAGCCGGAAAAGCTGATTGTTTCAGGATTGATGAGGTAGGAGTGGTTTGGTTCAAGAACCGACTGGTAGTTCCCAAAGTGCCTGAGTTGAGGCAGTTAATCCTTGATGAAGCACACTTGACTAGGTTCTCCATCCACCCCGGCAGCAACAAGATGTACCAAGACTTGAGGCAGAGATTCTGGTGGACAAAGATGAAGATTGAGATCGCCCGGTATGTCGCTCGATGTGATACTTGCCAGAGGGTCAAAGCTGTGCACATGAAGCCCGGAGGAGAATTGCAACCTTTACCTGTACCTGCTTGGAAATGGGACGATATCAGTATGGATTTTATCAATGGGCTACCCAAAACACCAAGGGTTTTGATTCCATCTGGGTGATCGTGGATCGCCTCACTAAGCAAGCTCACTTCCTGCCAGTCAAGACCAGCTACACCGTCCCCACTTACGCCGCTATGTACAAGAACAACATAGTAAAACTCCATGGCATACCCAAGACCATTATCTCTGATCGTGGTACCCAGTTCGTCGCAAAATTCTGGAAAGCATTCCATACCTCACTTGGAACCAAACTCTTGCATAGCACGGCATATCATCCACAAACGGATGGACAAACTGAGCGAGTCAACCAAGTGTTAGAGGACATGTTGAGAGCCTGCGTGCTCACCTTCGCAGATACTTGGGATGAGTGTTTGCCCTTGGCAGAATTCTCATATAATAACAGTTACCAAGAAAGCATCAAAATGGCACCCTTTGAAGCACTGTACGGTCGCCGTTGTCGTACACCTCTCAGTTGGTCTGAACCTGGAGAAAGGGAATTCTTTGGAGTTGACCTAGTAAAAGATATGGAAGAAAAAGTCAAGCAAATACAAGAGAATATGAAGATTGCGCAGTCTCGACAGAAGAGCTATGCTGACAAAAGACGTCGACCTCTGAAGTTCCAAATCGGGGATTATGTGTATCTGAAGGTCTCACCCACCAAAGGAGTTACTCGTTTTGGAGTCAAGGGAAAGTTAGCACCACGCTATATTGGTCCCTTTGAAATTCTGGAACGTTGTGGCAAGGTAGCTTACAAACTGAAGTTGCCCGATCATCTTTCCGCAGTCCATAATGTGTTTCACGTCTCCCAACTCAAGAAATGTCTCCAGTGCCCGAACATGTGGTGGAAGTTGAAGGTGTTGAGTTAGAACCCGATCTGTCATACTCTGAGTATCCAGTTCGCGTGTTGGATTACAAGGACCGTGTTACCCGGAGGACTACCACAAGATGGTACAAGATCCAGTGGAACCAACACTCTGAAGAAGAAGCCACTTGGGAATCCGAAGACTTCTTAGCAAAGAACTATCCCGACTTTCTCGATACTCTGTAGATGTAAAGTTTTGTCTTTGTCCTTCTTAAGACGCAGAATCTCGGGGCGAGATTTCTTTTAGGGGGAAGGCTGTAACACCTCTGGTGATTAATATGTAATTAACCTGACATGTCATCATCTTTAGTCATTAATCATCCTTGCCATGCATTTATGTTTGCCTAATACTTGTTTTGCATTTACCTTTTTCTGAGGTGACTTGTGTAGTGATCTTTTTTTTCAAAACCCTAAAGGCCCAAATCTTCCTATAAGGGCAAAATGGTAATTTCATCTCTGTGTCTAGCTTTGTGTGAATCTTGTTCAGTTGAGTGTCTTGATGTTTTGTTGTGTTGATCAAAGTTCAAAATCAGAAATAGAATTTAAATTCCTTTTGAAAAACCCTAAATTTCCAAACTCTAGTTTTACCCCTCTTTTTCTAATTCAAAAACTATTCAAATTTGAAGTTGGCCCAATAAGAAAAGTTGTAGATCTTGCAATAAGGAACAACTTTGGTGTTTGCAGATTTTCAAGTTTCAATACAAAATCAGAAGTAATTTCAAATTCTTTCAAACTTCAATTTTGTCCCCTTTTCAGTTTTCAAAATTATCTCAAAAACTATTGAGTTTCAGAAAAAGTTTATATTGGCAAAGTTGTAGATCTCAAAATTTTAAGCAACTTTGGTATTTTGAGTTTTCTTTGTGTAGTTCAAATTTTGGGAGTAATTTCAAATTTCAGAAAGGGAGAAAGTGATGTCACTGTGCACGAGCTTTAAAGCAGGGGGGCCCCGGCCGCCGGCGGCGGAGCGCCGGCCACGCCGACCGGCTGACCCGCGCCCGTGCCGCCGCGGTCAGCGCAGGCGCTCGACCTCCCGGTCCCCTACCACCGCCTCGCCGACCCCTACCCTCCTCCTTTTCCCCTACGGCCGCGGACAGCGGGCGGATGCCGGCCGCCGGCAAGCCGCCGCGCCGCGCGAGCTCCCTGCCCACGTCGCGCCGCCCTACCCTGCCCCCTACCTCCGTTAGTGCCGAGCGAACGCTCCTCACCCCTCGCCCGACCCCCACGCCGCCCCGCGGCTATAAAAGCCGCCGAGCTCCCGCCGTTGCCCGCCACCGGCGCAACCCGTCAACCCGAGCCACCGGACCGCCCCGGAGCCCGCTGAGCACCCCATCGCCTTCGCCTTGAGCTTCTCCACCTTCCCGAGCAACCAATTTCACCCCTCCGCCCCTCCTTTCGCCGGCGCAAGCGATCCGTCCCCGACTCCGGCGAACGGCCCCGCCGCGGTGAAGGGCGAAATTCGTCGCCGTGAGTGTTCCTCCCGTCCCTCCGACCCCCGTCCTCTTTTCCTCACCTCGGTGCGCTCCTAACCGCACATCGGTGATCCCTTTTGATGGACAGAGCCGCCGGAACGCTTGCTCGCCGCCGAAGAGCTCCGCCGAAGCACCGCCGCCGTCGAACTCCCTCCTCCGACCCTTGCACCGCCTCGCCGTTCCTCGTTCCCGACCCCCGGTGAGCCCGCGAAGCTTCCCCCACCCTCTGTTTTTCCAGCGCGAGGCCCGAGCGGCCGGTCCGCCGCGCGCTCTCGCCGCGTGCGCGCCGAGCCCGCGGGGAAGAAGCACAGTGCTCCTTTTCTTTTTTTGAAAATGTGAATAGTGTTCTGTTTTCTCTTTTTTGTGAGAATTAATCTGTTGCTCCTTAAATCCTGAGAAAAATGTGGTATGCTCCTTGCACTGTGTAGTATTTTAGAAAAATAAGAAACCCTACTTTCTGCAAAAATTGGAAAATGAAAAATCCTTCTTTTAATTAAGAAATGGATGGTTTTAGATTTTTAGAAAATCATGTGTAGCTCCAAAATCATGAGATAAATTTTTATGTGCTAGTTATGTCATGTTTAGTCTCTGGTAAAATTTTGAGGCCTTTTGGAACAAGTTGATTTTTGGGCTTTATTTTAATTGTTAAATAGTGCCTTTTGTTAATTAAATGTTTGATTTTTGTTAGGCACCTTAATGATCTCCAAAAATTATGAAATTTGTTTTTGCCATCTATTTATACCATAATGAACTTATGAGATTAATTGGGTAATTTTTGGAGCAACTGCATAAAATGACCTTTTTAATAATTAGGAAAAATAGAAAAGATTAGGGTTTATGTTGTGTGCCCTGTGATGTGACTTTTGGATTGTTTGCTGTTCATAGACCCCCACCCAGCTGGTCTATGATGTTTGTGATGCCATGCATGACTTATGCTTAGGATTACTAGATGATGCTTAATAGGTTTGATTAATCTTGCTTAGGGGTAGAGATAAGTAACTTTATGTCCACACTAGGAGTTACTTTCACGATGGAAAGTTGTATTCTAGAATCAGTGGAATTGTCCTGCGCTTTAGCAAGTCTCTTGTTCTTGTCAGCATCCTCATAAGCATACATCATTGCATACGTGTAGTGTCTGAAGGAGAAGGCATCAAAGTCGAGGCAGCCGCTGACGAACCTACCCCCGAGGCGACCCCGAGCTCCGACACCTGCACTGCCGACCCCGAGCCTGTCCTTTTTGCTCTTCAAGGCAAGCCCCGGTGCATTTTAACCCTTCCTTGTTTTTATATAAAGTTTACCTAAAATGCCTTTGAGTTAAACTACTGCATTAGGTTATAGGAGTTGTGTGATGACCTATTGCCTGCACTATTTACCTCCACCGGCAAATACCCCGCCCTGTTTAAAATTATTTGCAAATGCTTAGTGATGCTATACAATAGATTTGCAATAAAATGCCAATTTCAAAAGTGTGATCACTTAAAGAATTTTTATGGGAATTTGGCTTTACTCCCCGACTGTTGGCTAAGTATCTGATCCGTACCTAGTCAACACGAGGAGAGGTTGTCCGAGCGTACGGTGCCGTCATGTTGTAGTCCGGGACTCAACAGTTGACACCGACCGGGACAGGGTTGAAAAACTGACAGGACTATTACGCTTGGGTGAGATATAACCGAGGTATAGTTCTGGCAGAAAAATTAGGGACCATCCGTATGGGGGCCTGCTGGTCAAGACTTGCAACTATTCACATACTTCGGAAAGCTCTGGCTCCGAGGACTCCTTAATTGGGACCGACAACCGCGCACTGGGAGTGGCGAGATGGCGGAAGTAGCTTGTACCCACGTGGTCGTCGTGCCTGGATATGAGTGGTGTACTGTACTTCCGGGTGGCGTAGGACCGGTCCAATCTTGGAGGAATCGTGGTAGACGAGTTGGCATATGCAAGCTTGGGTGCTACATATGCAGTGTGAATAGGGATCCTCAGCTGAGTATTATTTATCCGGATTAACGTTGCTCCTCGGTTATGGAGACTTGGTCACTGACTGTCAACGGAGAGTGGTTCTCAACTAGGTATGTTTTTGAAAGGTAAAATGAATCATGAACAATGAAGAATTGAGAAATACTTGAATCTTTCCAAAATAGACAAGGTTTACAAAATGCTTTTCTGCAAAATACTTGATCTTGCTTAAGCCTTACCTTGACTACCCTAAGCCTCTCATCCCTGAGTCTTCTTCCTTTTCTTTAGTCGGGTAAGTCTTGTTGAGTACCCTAGTACTCAGGGTTTGTTACCCATGCTGCAGGTATGACTGAGTCCCCGATGTGTCTTGCGCCCTGCTGCATGACCATCGTCCAGAAGAGCCGATGAGGCCGAAGAATAAAGTGTACCCCTCGGGCTGGGTGATCATAAGTATCTTTATTTTGTTGTACTCCGCTACGTTGCCTATTTCTATTATCCGAACTTGGTTTGTAATAACTGCACCTTTAATCTTATTTGGAACCTCGGTTTGTAAAACTAATGTTATTTAAGTCTTCCGCTCTGTATTCCGATGTTATTTGTAAAAGTATCCAGTGCTGTAACCGAATGGTGAGATGATCCTGCGGACGATGGGCGCTGATGCAGCCCGGTGACGAACTGTCTTGATCACGTGGAACATAGGTTCGGCTGTCAGAGGCTGACGGGAACCTGTGGGCCATGGGATTAGGACCGTTCCACCACACGCCATCCGGTACAGTAGCGACCCAATCATACTCCGGTACTCCTTCTGGTCCACTGCTTCTCCTTCCTTGTCCGCATCCAGGGCCGTCGTGGTCGCCATGGGTGTCGGAAGAGGCTTGGCCTCACCCATGTCGAACTTCTTCAGGATATCTCTAGTGTATTTGCCCTGGTGCACAAACGTTCCTTCCCGGGATTGCTTGATTTGCAACCCAGGAAAATGTCAACGTGCCCATCATGCTCATCTCGAACTCCCTGCTCATAGTATCTGCAAACTTGGCAACAAAGCGTGAGAAGAACCACCGAAAATGATATCATCCCGTAATTTGGACCAAGAGAGTATCAGCCTTGCTTGAGGAGAAAAGAGCGTTTTATCTACACATCCCATTTAAAACCCTTAGCAAGCAAAAAGGTTTTCAACCTATCATACCAGGCTCTAGGTGCTTGTTTCAAACCATACAAAGCTTTGTGAAGTTTAAAGACATGGTTTGGAAACATGGGATTTTCGAAACCGGGGGGTTGTCTAACATACACCTCCTTTGCTATGTAGCCGTTTAAGAAGGCACTCTTGACATCCATTTGAAAATTTTGAAACCTTTGGATGCAGCAAAAGCCAAGAGTATCCTAATAGCCTCCAAACGTGCTACAGGAGCAAACGTCTCCTCATAGTCTATCCCCTCCTTCTGACTATATCCCTGGGCTACGAGTCTAGCCTTGTTTCTCACAACATGGCCATCTTCTCCCTGTTTGTTTTTGAAAACCCATTTTGTCCCAATTGGATGACACTTAGAAGGTGGAGACACTAGAACCCAAACCCGATTTCTCTCAAAGATCTCAAGCTCCTCATGCATGGCATTGACCCAATCAGGATCCGTCAAAGCGTGTCCAACATCCCGGGTTCAAAATCAGCAACAAATTCAGAATGAGCAAAGTGAGAGATTTGCCTTGACCGGGTGATGCGTTCGTCGATGCTACCGATCATCTGCTGAGGCGGGTGCTGGCGCTGAATGTGTTGTGGCGCCTCCCTAGCCGAAGTGGCCTCCCCCTCAACAGCAGCTGGTGCCTCCTCAGGTACAAAGGGTACCGCTCGAGGTGGCGGATCCCACGGCCCCCAGGAAGACGATGTGTCAGGGCCGTGAGTCATCGTAGAAGCCGCTCTTTGCGGCACAGCAGGTGGAGGAGGTGCTGGGTCATCTATCCCTTCAGCACCTTCTTCTTCATCATCGAAAAGAGGTTCGCCAACCTCATGATCACCTGCACGCTCAAAACGAGAAGAAGGACAAACCATGGTCTCGTTGAAGGTGACATCTGATGTCTCCATGACTCGGTTAGTGTCAAAGTTAAGTACACGATAAGCACGAGTATGAGTGCCATAACCCAAAACACACCGTCAGAAAAACACGGACTCAAACTTGTCCAAGTTGCCCTTTTTTTCGAGTATAAAACAATGGCAACCAAAAACTCTAAAATAACTCACTTTGGGCAGTTTTCCAAAACACAACTCATAAGAGGTCTTTTTCAAGAAAGCTCGAAGAAAAATGCGGTTGGAAATGTAGCAAGCAGTGCTCATAGCTTCGGCCCAAAATCTTCTAGGAGTCCTATGCTCATCGAGCATCGTCCTGGCCATCTCTACTAGGGTCTGATTCTTCCTTTCTACAACACCATTCTGAGACGGTGTGTAGGGGGAAGAAAACTAATGCTCTAACCCAAAAGAGTCACAAAACTTCTCAAAATCCGAATTCTTGAATTCGGAACCATTATCACTCCGAATTGCTCGCATAGAGTTCAAAGGGAACTCATTCTGAAGATGCAAAAACAGATTGCGAGCAAAGGAGAAAGTCTCGGTTTTCTCAGCTAAAAAGAAAACCCACGAATATCTCGAAAAATCGTTGACAACAACAACCACATACCACTTCCCCCCAACCGAGCTCACCCGAGCCGGACCAACAAGGTCCATATGCAAAAGCTCTCCAGGGCGCTTAGTCATGACCTGAGTCACTGGATGGTGGGGAGCGGCTACCATCTTCCCATGTCTACAAGAATGGCAAACAAGATCTTTCTCCATGGATAACTTGGGCAATCCTCAGATTAAACCAAGTGAACTAAGTCTTGCAAGCAAGTCGAAGCTCAAGTGACCTAGTCTCCTATGCCAATTCCAAAGATCAGAGGAGGAAAGTCCAGCCAAAAGACAACGAGAAATTCCGAACGACTCCGAGAAATCCACACGAAAGACTTTTCCAAAGGGCGAAATCACACATACAAGATTGCCCTGAGGATATGGGCCAACACTGGGGTTAGTGAAGTAGGAAATATACCATGTTCAGGAAGCTGGTCAAAAACCATTGTTGTCAGGGCTCAAAAACGGTATGGAACCATTCCGCACTTACGGAGGAAGCGATCACCACGTTTGAAGAACGTGGTCCGCTAAGGGGAGCGTGCATCGCGATACTCAAAACGCGGTGGGGGAAAACGCTCAACTACAAAGCCACAGCCATGGGGTCCATAACCTACAACCGCAGGCTCCTGCCGGGCACGCTCTCTACGAGGCCTACACCTAGGAACTTGAGGCTCAACACCTCTAGGCCTAGCGTCTCTCCTCGGAGCTCTCTCCTGCCTAGGCCTGGCAACTTGAGGTTCTGGACCTCTAGGCCTAGCAGCACGTCTCGGGGTTCTCCTCTGAACATTCGGCACATGTACATCATGGATAGGATGGTACATGTCCGTGTTGTTCATCTCCCTTGCACGACGCAAATCTCTCTTGCGCCGAAAACAGAACTCACTCAAGTGTCCATCTCTCCCACAGTGCTCACAATGGTACCTCACCGCTCTCATAGGGGGTTGTTGGTACTCACGGCTGTGGGTGTGGATCACCTTGCCCTTCTGTGGCAACAGCTCCTCGTGAATAGGTGGCATCGTATCAAGCTTGTTTTTCAAGTGGTTGGGTTTGGGATGCCACACTTGGTTCTTGGGTGGAGCTCTCGGAGGTTCCTCAAACACCCCATCCTTGGTGTTAGGCTTGAGAGGCTCTTTAGGTGGAAGCTTGGTCAGTTTGGGAGTAGTGGTGGAGTTGGGCTTCTCACTCGGGTTTAGACCACTAGACTCACCAATCTTACCGAAAGCAGAAACATCAACACCCGGAGCAAAGCCTACACCAGGACCTCCTGCAGCTCGCTTAAATTGGGAGATCATCATCCCGAGCTGCGGCTCACCACAAGACACCCATGACAAGATGGTCCGAAGGTATGTGTTTTCCTCCTCGTTTTGCATCTTGTCATGCTTCACATTTGCAATCTCCATCTCTAAACCCTCGCACAAAGCGCACCTAGTCACACAAGTGCTACCCGAGCTGGCCTCCTCAAGAGACACAATCTTGGCATTCTTCTCTGCCAACTCGGATTGCAAGACAAGACAAGTCTTGCAAGCACCCAACAGCATGGGCCTAGCACGGAGCTCATCCACCTCTCCTACCAATGCCACATACTTACTTCTCAAAGTGAGAAGGTCAGTCATGTGCGTGGTGCACATCTCACACTCCTCCTCATCGGTGACAACCACAGTGGACTTGACAGAATCAAGTTCCTTCACTGTATCCTCCCACTTCTGCCTAAACTCCTTGAGCTCTCTAGCGGCATGCCTAAGCAGCTTATCCTGACTAAGCAAGGCGGCAGTAAGCTTCTCAACCTCAGCAGAAAGCTCAACGTGGGTGAGAGATACCTGGGAGGTGTCGTCGTCGTCGTTCCGAGGGAGTTCACCAGCTCGCCATCAAGGGCCATGGTGCAGAAGTCGTTGTCGTCGGTGAAGAAGCAGAGGCCGTTCAGCTTGTCCTCGATCCTCTTCTTCTTCTCGAACTCATCGTCGCTTGAGCAAGCGGAGTCGTCATCTGAGCCGTCAACGTCGCTGAGCGTGGCGAAGAACGCACGCTGCTCAGCTTGGGCCTTCTCCAAGTACTTCTTGTTGATGTACTCCTTGTCGAAGCCGCCCCTCCGCTTGTGCCGCGTGGGGACGTACTTCTCCTTGTGCTTGCCGGAGTCGTACTTGTGCCCATGATCGCCCTTCCCAGATGAGTTCTTCTTCTTAGGACAGTTGGCGATGAAGTGGTTGGGGTCGCCGCACTCGTAGCATCCCGAGCGTCCTCCTCCGCGGCGATGGTTCATGCGATTGTTGTGGAACCACGAGAACCGGTTGACGAGCAAGGCTAGCTCGTTATCCCCCAAAGACTCAAGCTGGTCCTTTGTGACAGAAAAGAGCGAAGAGAGTGCAAAGCCTCCAGAGGGGTTAGCGGAAGAGACAGAAACCAAAGCCGTTGACGGGCCAGAAGGATTTTCATAAGAAGCCCTTGCCATGGCATCAATCTCACTGGACTTGAGCTTACGGAAGAGCTCGTCGCATGTGAGGGTCTCATAGTTAGGTGATTCGATGATCGCCTGAACTTTGGAGTCCCACACCGATCGATCAAGAGTATGCAAAAGCTTCAAAGCTCTCTCATGATCATCGAAAGGCAACAGCTCCTTGTTATCCCTCATCCTGTTGACAATCACCTGAAAGCGAGCGAATAAGCTTTCTATGCTCTCGCCAGGCATATGTCGAAGTTCTCATACTCTCGCTTGAATGACTCGTAGAGATGGGTTTTGACTTGAGAGGTTCCCTCATGGAAACGCATGAGGGTAGCCTAAATCTCCCAAGCCGTAGCGAGGTGAGAAACGTGATCAAACTCACTCATGCTCAAACATGAGAAAAGAGCATTATGGGCTCGGCTATTGGCATCGTGCTCATCGATCTGAAGCTGAGAGACACGAGCAGCCAAGACCACGTAATCGGCAGAGTTGCAAATATCCCAGATGGAAGCACCCAAACTCTGCAGATGGGCCGACATGCGTATCTTCCAATACGCATAGTTCATCCCATCAAAAAACGGCGCTTTGCCCACACCGCGATCCATGTCGCCTTCTGTGGATCTGGAACCGGCTAAGGTGGAAGATCCTTAACCCGCTCCGATACCAATTAAAGGACCGAGAAAGCACTAGCAAGGCAACCAGAGGGGGGTGAATGAGAGCTCAAAAATTTTTCTTGAAACTTTGGCCAAATGTCCCAAAATCAACCCCAAGAAACAGCGATCGAAACCGTGATGCTCACGACCCTTGGAAAAGGGTGGATGATCCCTAGGATAGCAGAGCCCCACAAAGAAGAAGCAACACAAACTCCAAAAGTTCCGGCTCGAACGCAACCCCAAAAACCAAGTCCCGAACGTAGATTGTCGGCTACGTCGAGAAACTCCCAAATACCTATGCTAACTAGTAGCAAAGATACCTAGAGAGGTTCCTTGGTCAACTACGAGGCCAAACGAGAAGTCCGGAAACCAAGCGAACAAGCCGCGAGAGCAAACGCACTAAGCCGAAAGCTTCAGGCGATTCCCCGACTGTCCGGCCCTGGGGTCCCGGACTGTCCGCCCCTACTACGGACTGTCCGCGCTCTAGTGGCGGACTGTCCGCCGGTCAAATGAGCAAAAACACACTGCTGCTGAAGTCCCCCTGCTCGGTCCCGGACTGTCCGCGCTTTAGCACGGCGGACTGTCCGCCGGTGACCCGAGCCAAAACCAGCAGGGACTAGCCGCGGCTCGACTGAACCAGCCCCGACGCGCGGACTGTCCGCGCCCTGAGTGGCAGACTGTCCGCGGTTACTCAGGGAGGGCGACTTTGATCGCCCTTCACCCAAATCGATTGAAATCAAAATCCCATGTTCCCAAACTTGGAGAGGATGATCACGGAGTAGTTAGAAGACTATCCCCAAGAAATCATCCGCTCAAATCGAGTCTATCACCGGGAAATCGAAAAGGGAAAAGAATGAACCGAAAAGCGCCACAAAAACGAAATCAACCTGATCTACTTGTTCGTAGGGAGATAGATAAATTCCTTTGGTGGAAATGATCTCCTTTCAAATACGAACAAGTTGATTCAAACGGATTTCGCAAAGACACACGGGAGAGGGAGATCGAGTGACGGGAAAATCACGGAGAAACGAAGAACGCGAAGAACACAAACCAAAACGCGAATCAACACATTGATCTGCAACCGTGTGGGTACCACACGCTACAACACTGAGGTTATGGCCTCACTTCCTCAAAATCTTCAGTACACAGAGGTATGGTTCTCTGCGGATCTCAGCTAGCTACAGCAGGGGATTGGGAGAGCAGGAAACCCTAAGTGCAAAGAGCAAATGACTGAGATAGGAAAGGAGGAGGGTGTCTCCCTCTACTTATCCTAATTTCTAATTCCTACTCTACCCCTCAACTAATTACAGAGCGAACCAGCTAAACCCTAGGGTTATTTTGGACTAACTCGGTGGTAGGTGTATCCGACGGCCACGCCCGCACAACTCGTAGCGTTGCCTCGACGCAACCTCCGGATCGCCGCCACGTGCCGCCCTCGCTCTGCACCCGGTTTTGTGGCCCAAACCGGGAAACCAGCCTTTTCCCCAGACCCCAACCCCCGATTTTGAGGCCCAAACCCGGGAAACCACCCACCAGCTTCTGAGTTTTGAGGCCAAATCAGCAAACCCTCAGCGCCCAGGTTTGGGCCAAACTGAAAACCGTCTCAGCCCGAGGTTTGTGGCCAAACTCGGAAACCATTCGCACCCAGGTTTTGAGGCCCAAACCTGGAAACCTTCCACCCGATGGTTTTTCCCTGGCTCTACCACCAAACCGACGTTGTATATGGGATGCACCTCCCGTGCACCCCGTCCACCGACACGTGTCCCCAAGTCCACGACTCAGGCAACACATGACCGCAAGTCTTCGCTCGTCGCTGTCCTAGGCTGCTAGCCACCACAGCTGATTCTCGGGCCTCTGGTCCCTCAGTCCAAGCCTCACGTCTGCCCTTCGCCACTCTCGGTCCATCGGCACATCACGTCTCTACTTGACCTTCACCTCGCCTTTGATCACTACATCCGTGCTCGACACCTGCACAACACAAGCCAAAGAACATGCGCATCATCCCAGTTGACAATCACTCATCACTCAAGGACTCGGCATACACCCATGTATCCGCACGTTTGAAAAATGTTCTGTTTATTTCTCCATTAATGAAGCTCAAAGAAAATCAAGAATTCACGAGAGGTGACATACAACAGAAGGGCTTGGTAAAATTGAAGAATATATGAAGGCGCTTTCACAACTTGGTGATCATTTCAAGTGGTACGTGGTGGCCGATAGCCTTACAGTGGGATCGACCCTTATTTTAAGTTTAAAGGAAAAGATGAGTAGCAGCTAGCTTTAGCCGAAAATGTTAGACCCAGAGAAAGGTATTCGGCTGTAAATAAATTTTGTGCATATATGCGTCACTCGTGGACTAAGCTTCGGCACCACTTGTTGAAAGCCGAACGCATGGTAGTCGTGTGTGGAACAGATTCAAGAATATTTGTATACAGCCGATGTAAAGCATCGCCTTTAGTAGAAAGAATGTTCCAAGAAATTCAAGTTATAGCCGGTATTTTTTATATCGCCTTTAGTACAAGAATATTTGTGACCCTGGTGACCCTAGCATTTTCCATGTTAGCAGGTCTATCAGGGGAAGAGAAAGGTGAAGTGCAGTAAATGAGATGCCGAGCAACCTAACATATCAAAAACAAGATCTGGTCGGCTAAGGTGATGTCATGCGTTCGGCAAAATATTCCTCTAAAGAAATGTTGCAATCAGGAAAGGTCATTGAGAAATCGAGAGATGCAAATAAACATTATTCAGAGAAGAACAAATTCCATGAGTTACAAGCTTCATTCACGGATCTGTCCTATTACAGACTACTCTTGGAATAGTTTGATCACAATGGATTGAGGGTCAGCAATCTCGGCAATAGCAGCGGCATGGTCGTCGTAAATCTCAAGATCTTCAAATTCATCCGGATCGCCAGCGAAACCAACTGGTAGGAAGGAGTAGTCTTCTTTGGTCCAAGAACTTATTGCCGCTAGCCCAAGGGGAACCCCAGCATGCACACCTTCGATGATGGCCTGATCTATGCGACTGTTCACAGCATCAAGATGAGCTTCAGCTGAATCTCCATAAGCATTCACCTTGAGGGCAACTCTGTTTGCTGCTACTTTCGAGCGGTCATTCTCTGCAGATAGGGCTGACAAGAAGAAAAGATATATTAGGCAGAAGCAGACTCAATCAGGAGAAAGAGAAGAACCAAGACTCTGCTAACTTGTAATGATACTACAGAGTTGTTTCTGTTGGTCTGCCATTCAGCTTCCTTAATGCCATGCCTCTCGGGTGCGTTTTCCAGTTCCTTCCAGGCTTTGTCCCTTTCCTCGCGGTACCAAAGGGCATCCGGACGGGTCTGCTAAATGAATTATCAGATTCAGAATCTGATGGCCTAGGGGAAAATTGAGAAACTATTGGAGCTACCATTTCTGGAAGAGGAACCCAAGCTTGGCTTGAAGAGGAGTCCACCCTGAGAAACAGATGAACGGTGAATCAGGGACATATTAGCAAGAAGAACTATTGCAAGGGGCAGGAGACTAATTTCTTACCCATGATGCCAGTAAGTTGGTACTCGATTTCCTCCTGCTTCATCCCTGACAGGATACCTGCTGTAGTCACCATTGCCTGCCATTAATGGGAGCCTAAGCAAAGGATTTTCTCTCTGGCTTGAGCTAGAAGCCGAGAGGTGGAGATTTTGCAAGTCAAGTTGTTTGGCTGGAGTGACAGCTTGTATACGGTCATATTTATAGAACTATGGCTTGCACATTGGAAGGCCAGGCATCGGAGTAGGGTTCTCATAGCTTATGGGCCGTTATTGGACCAGGCCGGGTCTTTTGATAACTAAGAAGGCCGTAACTTTAGAATCGGGAAGCCGATAAGATTCGGCTAAAGGTTATTCAGTTTCGACTAGTTATTTGGAAACTCGTATTACCAATTGGCACTGGGAGCGGAGACAGAAAAATTCCTTGAAGGGGGCTGGCCTGGTGACATTGGAAAATTGAGAAAAGGACTAGAATTTCGAATCTGAAGTAGCCGATTACAGCAGTTCTCCGCAAGGCAAACGTATCTGATGCGATTTATCAGTAATAGCCGATGTAATATGCATCGCCGTTGAAGCAAGAAATAGAAGTCAGTGACTAATGCACAAAACAGAACACACATTGATCTCGAAGGATCAATTACAGATTGATTTCGGGAGGACGAACAAAGTAACTTCTTATTTATAAAAGAGGGAACAAGTTACAGTAGAAAATCAGTTCGTCCACCCTATCCTGTTTCTAATCGGGAGGTCAAAGTCAAAAGAATCAGCCAGATCTGTTCCAGCTTCTTTCATGTCATCGACGGAGTGTGCCACCCTGTATTCTAGCCCTCGCTCACAAACATCAAAGTTACGGTAATCGGCACCGGAATGAATCCGAACAGCGTTAAAGGCGAGCGCTGCGCCATAACCCATACTAGCTCTAGAGATGTCAGGGAGAACTTGATTGACCTCATTCACCTGCCTCAGGGCTGTTGTACCTGGTACATTGGCCATGACGGCAAGATCAGCAACAGCATCTTCGAGAAGATGAAGCTTAGCCTCCAGAGCTAAAAAGGGGGGAAGAGTCAGTAAAAGCGTGGAAAAAGAATGGGGAGAGGAATGATGAAGAATACTTACCGGCGGCCCGTTCCCGAGCGACATCACGCTCTCGAGAGATTTGGGTGATTTCCTGATCCTTCCTATCCAAATCGATTTGATGATCTACGATCTTCTAGGTCAGGTCCTCGGGGAGGTCGTCACCGGTCCTCCTGAAACAAGAGCAATAATGTGAGAACAGCTGTTTCATTTTTTGGGACATAGATAATGAAGGGTAACCTCTTCTTAGAGGTGCTAGAAGCTCCGAACTCGGAGCTATGACGGCTCGCTTTGGAAGACATCCTCTAGTTGATTGGGGGATAGCAGGAGAAAAGAGGGTTTTTTCTGGTTTTGAGAATGAAGCAAAGTGGACAAGCCGAAGCAAAGTGGAAGGGGACTATAAAGAATCCCAAAGGTGTATCGGGAGATGGATCGGCAAGTACAACAATTATGGCATGTAGAGATGGATGCTTTCGGAGGTTCCACGTTAGTATACAAGGAAAAAGAATTTTGGAATAAATATTTATCCCAAAATTCGGGGGCATGTGTTAAAACCAGATTTTTGCATGCACAAGCTTATGACAGGTAGGCCCAATCGACAGTGAAAAGGGGATTCAGCCAGCGACCAAGCGGATGGTTAGCCTTCAGAGTCTTCGGCAAACGTCTATGTGGTCGGCTATTTTACGAGGCGATGACTCCATTCGCCAACATGAATATGGCAGGTAAAAGCCGGCCTACACGGAAGACACATGGCGATAAAGGACGCCGAAGAAGAATAGAAGTAGGATTTGTATCTTTCCAAATTTCATTGTATGAGTCGTAATTGTTTAGGACTCATGTTTTGTCCAGGGGTATAAATATAAGCCCTCAACCATTGTAAAATTGTTCACAACCATATCAATACAAACCAGCCCCGTGTCACCTTCGAGTCCTTAGTCGTGTCGTCGAGTTCTTCGAGAGGAATCATCGATCTATCGACCTCCGTAAGTACCGGCAACCTTGCTATCATGTCTAGTCTCATGCGGTGGATTTAGATATGATGCAAGTAGTCTCGTATGTTAGGCTTAGTATCGTGCGGCGGATTTAAGCTTATGACGGGAAGTTTTTTCTTATGCCTTGTATCGTGCGACGGATTAAGTCATGAGTAAAAATAGTTATCAGCTCTATTAGATTTGGCAGATCCAATAGATTCATTAAGTTATCATGTGTTACATGTTTTATTTATTTAATTCTTGTAACACTCTTTTGCCCAATCTAGATTGATCTTTGTTCGGCCTTGTCGCACGAGTTTGCTTGTGCTTTCTTTTAATCATAAGATCATGATGGCTGAATCAACTTTCAATCTAGACTGTCACATGTTGTGGGTTCATGCATGTCAATCATGGTTAGACTTTGATGAAACTAGGTGTCGTGCGGCAGATGCAGGTTTTAGATTAGTTTAATCATGCTTGCTTGTTTGTTCCTTCTTCATGGACCCCAATTCGGCTGGTTTGCCGATTTTGGTTAAACTTACATGAGTAATGAGCCTTTATAGATCTGTCCAAATATATGCATGCTTTTAGCTTGTTATAATTAGATTGTATCATGCGGTGGATTAATCTAATTATAAGAAGTGGTGTAGACTTATAGCAAGTGATATCATGCAGTGGATTAGCTTTGCTTGAGTTTATACCTGACCGGTTTATGAAGACTAAACGTGCGGCAGATTAGTTGGATTAGCCTATGCATGTGTTATTTGAATAGATCTATATTTGCAAGTTACCTGTTTATAATATCTTTAATTTGTTCAAGCACGTCTTTCTTTACATATGTATTCGGCAGTTAATATGATTTACATACTCTGTTTTCATACTAGCCGAATCACTTTATAAACATGCTCTGACAGACAACTTCTATAGCTGTGTGTCGTCATGATTGGCTTTCAAAGCCGTACATATGGAACTGTCTGGTTTTATCCGGCATGTTCCAAAGGTATTCTCACAGTTTTTTCCCTTGTTGCTTTTTAGGTCAAACCGACTGGCACGTCTCCGGATTCAGCACATTCCGGGCACCCGATTGAAGCTAGCTTTTCGGCTTGCTGTGTGCTTGGCGTGAGGTGTCACGTTTTGCGTCAACAAACATAGTTTTAAATGTAAGTTCGAAATGTTCTTAATACAGTGCCATCAGTCTGATCAGTCCGCAAAAGCATCAGGTGAGGATAAGAGGTGACCATGCCCATGGTCTATTCATCACCCAAAACTGGGTACAAGCAGTTTTCACGGTAGCCGAAGAAGCACTGCCCATCGGCAACAACAAGGGATAAAAACCCTGAGTACAAGAAGGTACTCAGCTAGACTTATCCGTCATAAACCAGAAATAATGAGACACCAAGGATTCATGAAGGCTATATCTGGAGTTGGCTAAATATACCACTTTGCATGAAAGCTTTCTTATGATAAAACCCAAATTGAGTATCGGTGATCACTTTTATAGTTAACCCTAGTTAACTAGGTTTGCACCTGATCTAGAGCAATCACTTGGCTAATTAACACTACTGAAGAACAGGCCTTTAGCCCCGGGCCATTTTGGCCTTTAGCCCCGGACATGGAGCCGGGGCTAAGGAATCAGGACTAAAGGCCCGACCTTTAGCCCCGGTTCCTTCGCCCGGGGCTAAAGGGGGACCTTTAGCCTCGGTTGGTAATACCAACCGGGACTAAAGAGGCCGCTGCTTTTTTCTTTTTTCTTTTTCTTTTCTTTTCAATTGGTTATTGTTTTTGGTTGTTCAATTATATTAGGTTTTCTAATACGTATTCTTCGCTGCTAATATATTCCATTAGGTCGGTTTCAAATACGTATTCTTCGCTGCTAATAAATATATATATATATATATAAACATATAAAATTTACAATTACACACAAATGAAATATGAAACTATATACATATATATATATTATAGAGCTATCTATACATATGTACATAAAATATACAACATTATCCATCATGCATCCTTAACTTGATATTTACAACACAAATATTGTTCCTGACTTAGAGGTCATATACAAGTGTTCATCTTGGTTTGGCTTCATTGGTTCATCTTTGTTAAACCAATACTCGGTGCTAGACTTAAGGACATGGTCATTAAGGAAGCCCGCGATGGTCTCTTGAATTGCTTTGAGCCGGACCTTATCCATCACCTGGTTCTTCAACCATGTCTCCTTCAATTTGGATTAAAAGAAAAAGAAAGTATTAACATACATAATATTTATGTAAAAGCAACAAAAAATAAAATAAATTTATTTACATGTTACGTACTTGCTGACTATGTAGAGGAGTTCTTTTTTCATATACCGTCAGGAACTCACAAACATAGTACGCACATAAATTGTTTCCCGGTGACTGCCGTAGAACCCACTTTACAAGATATAAAAAGATTACTCTCCGCTTAGCGTGCGTCTGCTGAGTGATGCTAATTAAGATAAAGAGACAAGGAGGTAGTACAACTTACATTTAGTAGTAGAGGATCAAGAAGTTGCTCTTTCAGATCCGGACGGTGTTTCTCAACAAACCAAGCCCAAACCCTGCACAATATATATAATTGGATCGTTAATAAACTATTGCAGAGTTAAAGAACAGAATCAATATTTAAAGATCACATTTACCATCGGATAATATCTATCATATCTTAGTAGTCTTCTTGTGGTTTTCTCAGAGAGTCATAGATTAGCAAACGACTCTCGGGGAGATCGATCACAATTAGTATCCAGTGAAAACTGCATTTATATTTATATAGTCAACACATATATCTTTATGTCAACCTATAATAAAATGTGCATATGATAACAAAACTCACCTAAAGTTGTAGGGGAATAGTATATATCTTTTGTCCCTTTGGTTTATGAAGAACCTCCGCAAATTCCTCTCTGTTTGAGTTTTCCATGCATCCGAGAGAGTACTTGGGTGCTTGAATACGATATATGGATCGATGAAACCAATGTCCTTGTCATTTTTACGCCTTAGTTGTCTCATCATGTTTCTGCATATGTTTACAAACGCTTGCTAGTGTGAGGATAATCACTTATACATATACATAAGCTAAAGTGAGATTATTAAAAGAAACAATCACTTACAGGCAAAAGCAGATGACGAGAGATTTGTCGAGAGCGTCCATGTGGCAGAGCTGATGTAACTCATTAAACTGAACATATATGATGTCATCACCACGAAAGTAATCATGGTCTCTAATTCTGACGCAAATATAGTCATCAGCTTCTCTGCCACACGCCGTGAGGTACCACTGATTTAGCAAGTGCATTTGTGTACCAAGATCCCTCAGGGCCGCTGGGTTGTATAGACTTTGACCATATACATATGCCCTCTGCCATTTATCAACAACTGCAGCACTTTTGATGCCTGCTTCTCCGAGTATGTTTTCCACATTTAAACCAGTTTCCTCCAAAAATTTGAGTAGATGCTTAGGATCAACGTCTCCATATGCTCGTTGTATGACGTCCATGTTTGTACCGTATTCATTCCCAACAACTAGATCTGACACTGATTGCTGCTTTTGTTCCCCGAGCTGTGGGACACCCTTTCCTGCTCTCTTCTTTGTCTTCTTCGCCTCCTCAAGTGATTTGCTGAGCGTGCGATCATAGTCTGATTTTGGCGAAGCCTTACGGGCAGCACGTACCTTTTTCTGGTGAGCGTCCACAGTTTGCCTTAATTTTTCAGGACGAACAAAAAGGTACGGCTTCTCCGGGTTTCGCTTTGCTCGACCACTAGCAATGGCAGCGTCGAAGAACTTGTTCAAGTCTTTTTGCACTGCAGCTTCAGTCTCCTCCTCGGTCATGTCATATGCAAGTTTTGTCATCTTGGGAGTTGGTTTTCTCATAGAGGCTGTCTTCTTCGGAGGTGGTGGGGCTGACGCCTTTGTTTGTGTGACAGGCCTCTTCTTTGTTGGCGGTGGCGGTGTTGGAACCCGCCGTGGAGATGGGTCAGGTGGCGGTGTCGGAGCCCGCTTTAGAGGAGATGGTGGGGCCGGTGGAGGTGTTGGATCACGCCGTGGGGGAGATGGGGCCGGTGGCGGTGTTGGATCCCGTCGTGGAGGAGATGGGGCCGGTGGCGGTGTTGGATCACGCTGTGGGGGAGATGGGGCCGGTGGCGGTGTTGGATCCCGTCGTGGAGGAGATGGGGCTAGTGGCGGTGATGGATCCCGTCGTGTTTGATCTTGATCATCATCGCCCGCAACACTGTGATCATGTGGTGAATGCATAATTGGACTTAGGTTGGGGATGTCCTGCTGCAAAAACAACATGGTATGAGTATCCATTTATACTATTAGCTCACCAATACTCTTAACTTTCATTCACTAATTTCATACACACCTAGGGTTAGGTTGTTGAGGAGGAGGAGGTGATGCGCCAGGAATTATGATATAGCGCTTGCGCCAACATATGAATGTCTTCTCCGCTTCTCCTAATGTCTTCCCGCCATCACCTCCTTTAATGTCAAGTTCGACATTGTTGTAACCTTTCAACACCCTATCCACCGAGACGCTAGCATATCCAGGAGGTATTATTGCCCCATGACATCTTGGTGTCTTCGTAGGATCAATAGGAGATACAACACCTATAGCCACCATGACTATGGCATTCCCCTGTGGAATATGTAGTTCACATGTCATGAGAGGCTCGGTGATGTTGTCCACGGGAAAGCGCAGTGCTGCGTCTGGGATCTCTATGGAAGCGCAACTGCTTTTCATTTGATCAGGGGGGGCTGATGTTGACTCCCGGCTCTGATGCAGATTGCCTTTGCATCGAACTTACTGCTAACTGCACTTGCCTTTTTATTTCCTCGTTCATTTTGCCTTCAAGTGCTTTTTCTCGCTCAACTGCTTCAAGAGCCGCGGCCTGTGACTGAAGAACCATTTCCTCTAACCTTTGCATCCGCTGTGCCTCCTCCTCCTTCTTTTCTTGCGCGGCTTCTATAGGTCTCTATGTCCCGAGGGAAGGCATGCTCCCACGACACCTCCCCATAGCCTCTGGTTCTCCCACCATGTTCAAGATTCTCCAGGGCGTATGTCAGCTCGTCCTTGTCTCTGTTCGGCTGCCACCTACCACTGTCAGCCATTTCTCTAGCATAAGCAAATCTTTCTGCTGCTCTATGGAGTTTTTTGCCATACTGTATCCTTCCTGTCTGTAGGTCCAGGCTTCCTCCATGACCAAAAAACCAATACCTGGCGTGCTCAGGCCAGTTTATTGATTCTGGTTCAATGCCCTTGGCTAGCAACTCTCGTTCCATTCTTTCCCATTTAGGAATGGCACTCTTGTAGTCACCTGATCCCAAGTGATGGTGGTATTGTTTTTGTTGGGCATTCTGTTGGTTCCTTCTGACCCGTGCCTCACCATCTTCTGATTTCTTGAATTCTACAAACTCATCCCAAAATGGCCTCAACTTGACATAGGCCTTAGTGTTGAAATCCAGAGTTAGGTCCTTCTTGATAAATGTGTTGTATAATTTCTTCTTCCAGCCCTGGAATAGTGTTGCCATTTTCTTCATAGCCCAATCCCAAACTCTTGCCTTCAAATTTATATCTTCTGTTTCAAGCGTGAAATGTGCAAGGACCTCTTGCCAAACCAGTTCCTTATCAAGATCAGAGACAAAACTTATATGAGGAGCACTTGTCTTTTTCTTCCATTCACGAGCACTGATCAGGATCTTATCCCTTACAAGGTACCCAGAATGGTTAACAAATTTCTGTGCATGTTCTCCAAGTACTTGGCCTGTTTCCTCGTTGAATTCTGAGATAATGTACCGGCCATCCAACGGCTTCTTCGGACCTCGTACGGTCCTACTCTTCCCGGTAGTCGTTGTCGATCCGGAGGGCTACGTTTGTAGGAACAGTAGATTATAAATACATTTATAAATTGTTTAGAATTTCATGTGCACATAGAGATTATTGTAGGTATACCTGGCCAGTATTTTCTTGCATGATTTCTTCATAATCGGCAAAGTATTTACTGCCGTCATCTACTTCTTGATTATTGTTATCGTCACCTGCTAAATCTTGATTAGCGCCGCTGTTGATTAATTGGTACATTTCCTCCTCCATGTTGTCAACTAGGTCGGCCATTTCTGTGAATAACATGGAGGATAATAAACACCATATTTCTGCAAATAACGTATATATATTCATAAAGACCATATTCATTTTTATTCAACACTTTGTAAAGGTAAAACTTTGTTTAGGGTTTAGGGTTTAGAGTTTAGGGTTTGGGTTTCGAGTTTCGGGTTTAGGGTTCAGGGTTTCGTGTTTCGTGTTCAGGATTTCATGTTTAGGGTTTAGGGTTTAGGGTTTAAGGTTTCGGGTTTGGGTTTGGGTTTCGAGTTTCGGGTTTAGGGTTCAGGGTTTCGGGTTTCAGGTTCAGGGTTTCGGGTTTAGTGTTTCGAGTTTCGGGTTTAGGGTTTCGGGTTTAGGGTTTAGGGTTAGGGTTTAGGGTTAGGGTTTAGGGTTTCGGGTTTCGGGTTTCGGGTTTCGGGTTCAGGGTTTCGGGTTTCGGGTTTAGGGTTTCGGGTTTAGGGTTTAGGGTTTAGGGTTTAGGGTTTCGGGTTTAGGTTTCGGGTTTCGGGTTTCGGGTTTAAGGTTTTGGGTTTGGGTTTGGGTTTCGAGTTTCGGGTTTAGGGTTCAGGGTTTTGGGTTTCGGGTTCAGGCTTTCGGGTTTAGGGTTTCGTGTTTAGGGTTTAGGGTTTCAAGTTTCGGGTTTGGGTTTGGGTTTCGAGTTTCGGGTTTAGGGTTCAGGGTTTCGGGTTTCGGGTTCAGGGTTTCGGGTTTAGGGTTTCGGGTCTAGGTTTTGACAACATTAAAAATAACGTATATTCATAAAGACCATATTCGTAAAAATAAAACTATCGACATAAACATATCTAAGTGATTATTCCATAAACATATCTAAGTGATTATTCCATAAACATATCTAAGTGATTATTCCATAAACATATACACGACCATATTCGTAAAAATAACAGTACCGACATGATTGAAAAGTCGTCATATCTATGTTATTATTCCATAAACATATCTAAGTGATTATTCCATAAACATATACACGACCATATTCTTAAAAATAACAGTACTGACATGATCGAAAAGTCGTCATATCTAAGTGATTATTCCATAAACATATCTAAGTGATTATTCCATAAACATATACACGATCGATATTAATAAATGTTTACATATCATATCTAAGTGAACCAAAATATATATATCTAAGTGATTTTTGCATAAACATATATTTGTAAATATATCTAAGTGAACCAAAATATATCTAAGTGATTATTCATCCTCCATCTATCACAAATGACACACCGTTGACGAGAGGACAACGATGGATGGCGGCGAGGATGACGTCGCGGTGAGGACGACGACGGACGGCGACGAGGATGACGTCGCAGTGAGGATGACGGCGGAAGGCGGCGAGGTCAACGCGACCAATCTCTTTTTATCTACAGGTGCAAACATAATATTTTGTTACGGTAAAAAACATTTTCTATAAACATTTTCTACAAACATATATTTACAGTATATTCATTTTCTATATATTAATTTTTCTATAAACATTTTCTATATATTCATTTTCTATAAACATATATACACTGCAGTGCGTATATTCTATTTTTCTATAAATCTATATATCTATGTATATTCATTTTCTATATATATTATTTTCTATTTCTTTTTCTATATATATCATTCACATTTCTTTTTCTTTTTCTATTTACAGTGTTAGTACACACACGCACTGCATAGTACTTCTTCACACGCACACACAAAACACGCACACACACCGGCAGCGACACGCACGGCGGCGAGGACCACGGGGAGGACGACGGCGACAACCACGCACGGCGCTGAGGACCACGGCGCGTGGCGAACGGTGAGCACCACGGCGAAGGACGAGGCGCGCGCCGGCGCGGCCGTGCGAGAGGAGACGCGGCGAGGGCCGAGAGGGCACGGAGGCGGACGTCGGCGAGAGAGCTCGAGGACGACGGCGGCGCGGTACTAGATCGAAGACGGCGTGGGAGGCGGCGGCGCGGGCGTTCTGACGTCGATCTGAGGAAGGAGGAAGGCGTTGTGCCCTATATACGCGGGGAGGCTTTAGTCCCGGGCCTTTGGACCACCCGGGACTAAAACACCTTTAGTCCCGGGGCGTAAGCCTACCCGGGACTAAAGGGTTGGACCTTTAGTCCCGGGTGGTGCTACGGCCCGGGACTAAAGGTACATTTAGTCCTGGGTGGTGCTACGGCCAGGGACTAAAGGTGTTTCTCCCGCCTTTGTTTTGGGTTTTGTGTATTTTGGGTTTTGAATTAAGTTTTGGCTATATTAATATGTTGTAATACTTGTTAATTTCATAGTAAATTCAATATTAGGCATAAAATTACTTAAAAATAACATTTGTGTTTCCTTTTACCTTATTGTATAGTAGAAAATTTTGTAACATAAATTCTTTTCTTTTCTTATAATAACAAATATAATTGTAAATAACAATTTATATTTTGTTAATGCAAAAATATAATGTTAAATTTAAATATCTGAAACAACTGGTTCTCGATAGAAAAATATTTTTTGCATTATATGAATGTTAAATTTTGGGTTGTTTAGCTTTTATTGTCCAAATACACGGTAGGGAAATTCACTGTTAAATTACAATTTAATTTTAAAAGATAAATTTGTGTAGTTCATATACGTTTCTGTGTCGTATTGGTCTCAAACTTTTTCTTAGGTTGTCACATGGCACGGGTGAGGCAACCAACAAGTTTGTGTTTTTTCGGAGATGGTTTGCTACTTTTTCCGGTTTAATTGAATTACCGCACACTGTCACTTAGGGTCAATTGGGCCTACCAACAAAATAATCCAGAATGGAGGTTGAAGAAAAACCGCAGAGGGCCGGAGGTGTAATTCACTAGCTTTTATCTCATTCGACACAGAGGAAAATATAATAATAAAAATAATGATCAAAAAAATCAAGTCATTTCGACACTGACATCAACGAACCATGACTATCCATAATCATTATTAATTACACAAAAACTGTAATACATAATATTAGTTAAAACATCACTATATTTCAAGCGGGTACACTGGTGATCTTCTTCTTGACGTATGTCCCTTGGTTATGATCATGTCGTAACCATGGAGTCTCCTCAGCATTTAGCAGGATGCTTGGGTCTTTGGTCACACTGAAGGGCGGTATACGGTCATCCCTTTCATAATCTTCTGACATGTCTGACTTGTCCTCAATTCCCACGATGTTTCTTCTTCCTGAAAGAACTATGTGGCGTTTTGGCTCTTTGGTTGTTTTTTCATCATTTTTCCCTCTCTTGGGTTTTGTAGACATGTCTTTCACGTAGAACACCTGATTCACATCAGCAGCAAGGACGAATGGTTCACCTTTGTATCCAATATTGTTGGGATCCACTGTTGTCATTCCATACTCCTTGTCAATTGTTACTCCGCCTCCGGTCGTCTTGACCCATTGGCATCGAAACAAAGGGACTGTAAAATTAGGTCCTTAGTCTAGTTCCCAAATCTCCTCTATGCGGCCGTAATATGTTTGCCTCTTCCCATTTGGGTCTGTGGCATCTACGCGAACACCATTGTTTTGGTTTGTGCTCCTTTTATCTTGGGCAATGGTGTCAAATGTGTTTCCATTTATCTCATATCCTTTGTACGTGAGGATGTGCCATGATGGTTGCGTAGCCAACAAATATAGTTGCTCATCAATATTGTTATCACCCAGACATTCTTTTCGCAACCAAGTGCTACAAGTATTCATGTGCTCACGTGTAATCCAAACTTCAATCTTCCCAGGAAATTGGGATCGTAGGAACTCCTTGTGTACCTCGATATATGGATCCACCACTGATGAGTTTTGAAGAACTGTGTAGTGCGCTTTATTGAAATAATCGTTCCCCGTACCGATATATGTTTTCTTCCCTAGTGTCCCCTTTCCACACAGCCTCCCCTCGTGTCGTGATTCAGAAACACCAATCGGGTCAAGGTCAGGAGTAAAGTCAACACAGAACTCTATGACCTCCTCTATCCCATAGCCCTTGGCGATGCTTCCTTCTGGCCGAGCACGTTGGTGAACATATTTTTTTAGTACTCCCATGAACCTCTCGAAGGGGAACATGTTGTGTAGGAACACAGGACCGAGAATATGAATCTCCTTGACCAGGTGAACTAGGAGGTGTGTCATGATATTAAAGAAGGATGGAGGGAACACCAACTCAAAGATCACAAGACATTGAACCACATCATTCTATAGAGTAGCTAGTTCTAGTGGATTAATTGCCTTCTGAGAAATTGCATTGAGGAATGCACATAGCTTCACAGTGGCCAGACGTACATGTGGAGGAAGAATTCCTCTTAAAGCAACCGGAAGCAATTGCGTCAAAAGCACGTGGCAGTCATGCGACTTTAAGTTTAGGAATTTCTTCTCTTGCATATTTATTATTCCCTTTATATTGGAGGAGAAGCCAGATGGGACCTTGATGCTGTTTAGGCATTCAAACATGATTTCCTTCTCTTCATTGCTAAGAGTATAGCTAGCAGGTCTTAAGTAATGGCGTCCATCATCTGTCTTCTCTGGATGTAGGTTGTCTCGTTCTTTCATGCGCTGCAACTCTTGTCGTGCTTCAAGTGTATCCTTAGACTTTCCATACACACCCATGAATCCTAGAAGGTTGACACAAAGATTCTTTGTCAGGTGCATTGTTGACGGTCCTTAAACACCTGTTTTACCATCAACATTTGACCCTAAAGTCCACCAAAAAGGCATGAAATGTAGTCAAATAGGTTTTAAACTAACCAAATTCCACATGTCTATAGAATTTTATTTGAATGCAGGATTTGAACCAAATTTGGACATATGGACCCACTAGAGGCCAAGCCCACTCAGCAGGGCCCAAATGGGCCTAAGGGGGGTGGCGCCCGCCACCCTTAGGTGGCGCCTGCCACCTCTAAGTGGCGCCCGCCACTTGGGTTGGCCCAACTGCCAACACCTGCCATGTCACCGATCCGTGTGACCTCCCCAAGGCCAAATCCTGGCCCTTGGTCACTAGGTCAGTGGCATCGAACGGCTCAGGGAGGAATGGCGTGGATCAAGGCTGAATGGCGGTTGCTAGGACATGCAACCGACCTCCAAACCGCCTTGGACAACCACCTAGATGCCGTTGAAGCCAAGGCGATGCATCCAACGGTGAGGGAGGTGGCGGCCGCCACCTAGGGCTGGCACTCGCCACTAGGGTTAGCCCTAGGTCGGCTGGCTGCCCCCTATAAGTACCCCCCTTACTCATTTGGGCTATAAATACACCCTAGCGACACTACTTCATTGGCACCCAACACACCTTCATATCCCACATCAAGCAACACACAAGCAAGAGAAGCAAGTGAGAGTTAGGTTAGAAGCTTAGAGAGCTTAGGCAAGTAGGTAGCTAGTAGAGCAAGGCATCTTTGCCCTCGCGGTAGCGCTGCTCAAGGCTTAGCTCAAGAGTAGAGGCGTGCGAGTGATCGGTTCTGGAGCTGGGAAGAGTCTTCCTTCATCTCCAGTTCAGGTTTTGCTCTTGTTACACAAGCATTTACTATATTCTAGTTCATCATTTCAAGTATTACTTTATTCTACTTATCAGTATTGAGTGGTATACTTGATTGATTGCTTGAGTGCCTAGCTATCCTACAGATCAATTCACTTAGCCATAGTAGTTAATCTCTAGTGAGCTTAGTGTTTGATCTTTGCTAATAGGTTGCTTAGTTAGTTTAGTGTTTATCTTATTAAGTGAAGTGTTTGCTCCGACGTCCGCAAGGGTGTCTCTATTCAAAGCTAGGGTAGAGATAGTTAGAATATAGTTAAGCGTGGTGCTTAGTTATAGACTTACCTTCAGATACGGCTGGACCCCCGGATAGCTGTGGTAGCAAGCAGGTGGTGACAGCCCTGTGCGCCTTGAATTCCACCACGTAGTTGGCCCAGTTTAACAGTAAGACTCGTTGTGCTAGCGTTCAACCTAAGTAAGTGGTAAAGGCTAGTACGCCTCGATACTTGACAAGATAGGAATAAAACTTTACTCAACTTAGTTGCTTATTGTCTTTTGCCTGCCTTGCTTCGTAACTGTCTCGCTTCATAGTTATCTTGCTTTGCAGCTATCTAGGAGTAGTTATTAGTTACTAGTTAGTTATCTTAGTTACCCATAGTTATCCTAATCTATCTATCTAGTTATCCACCTTACCTTAGCCATCCATTTCATCCTTACCTAGCCATCCACATATTCTTTCTAGCCTTTCATCTTCCCTTCTCCCCTTTTCTCTTTTCTTATTTCTTCGACTCTCATCCCCTCCTTGACTCGACTCATACACCACCCTAGCCTTCCCTTCGGATCAAATAAATCGACACCTGGTACTCTCAGGCGAAGTGCTACTACGATAGTTCTGTGCGCTTGCAGAATGTCCTCCTGGTAGATTGCAATCTCTCTAGCTAGCTCCTACTAGTGTCGGGATTGACAACCCCGCTTGGCATTACTAGATAGTTGCTTTAGCTCCACTCCTTTAGGTATAGTGGCCGGTCTTGCTTCAAGCATTTCTGACGCCGTTGCCCGGGATAGACTCCATAGTCTACTCCTATTAACAACGTTAGCGAGTGCCAACAAGCATCTCTGGGCCGTTACCGGGGATAGTTGCCTAGCCCTATCTTTAGTGAAGCTAAGAACTACCAACAAGCATTTCTGGCGCCGTTGCCGGGGAAGGCAATCGGTGTATCGGTTGAGTCTATGTCGAATTTATCTTCGCTTAAGCTCCCGCTTAGAGAATCCCATCTTACCCCATTCTTTCTTTCCTTAACTCTTCTTATCTTTTTCCTTCATCTTCTTCAACTTCTTTCTTTCTTATCTCGTTCTATCTTCACAATGGCCAACAAAGCCATTCGTGAATTTTCTGCTCCTTCTGCCGCTAATATAGCGATAGGACCAGACGTGATCGATGCCAACCTCAATTTTGAGTTGAAACCGGCTTTGATCACGATGGTCCAAGCTAGCCCGTTCTGTGGCAAGGCTCATGAGGATGCCAATGCTCACCTCCAACAATTTTTGGAGATTTGCGGCACCTTCACCATTAAGGGGATAACCGAAGAAGCCATCCGTCTTCGTCTCTTTCCTTTCTCTTTGCTAGGAAAAGCAAAGCAATGGTTCTATACCGATCGCAATGTTGTAGACACATGGGACAAGTGTTCCAATGCTTTTCTCGCCAAATTCTTTCCTTTGGGCAAGACGAATGCTCTGCGCAACAAAATCTTCAGCTTTACGCAACAAGCCAAGGAATCTATTCCCGAGGCTTGGGAGAGGTTGCAAGAGTATGTCGCTGCTTGTCCGCACCATGGTATGGAGGACTGGCTATTGATCCAGAACTTCTACCATGGCCTAACCCCTCTCTCTAGAAGCCATTTGGATGCCACCGCCGGCGGTGCATTCTTTTCTCTGAATGTTGCAGATGCTAAGGCTCTCATAGAGAAGATGGTGTCGAACCAAGGATGGAATGACGAAAGACTACAACCCCGTAAGCGAGGTATACATTCCCTTAAGGAGGCCGACATGATCGTGGCCAAGATGGACCTGCTGGCAAAGAAGCTGGACAGCTGTGAGAAGATGAACCAACAAGAGAGTGTCCAATCTCTGGAATCTTACATGACTTGTGAAGTCTGTGGAGAAACCGGACATTCTGGGAGCCACTGCCCTAAACTACATGAAGATTTGAACTTCATCGACATCAACAACGGTTTCCGTCAACAGGATCAAGGATGGAATCAGCACTCCAATTCTCAAGGTAACAATTCATTCTCTCGCTCTAATTTTCATAATTCTGATGATTTCTCGTTCTTAAAGAATCTAGTCTACTCTCAAGGTAGAACTACTGAATTTTTGAATAAGAAATTAATGTCGAATGATAAAACCCTTGAGAATATAAATGCTAAATTGGAAGATTTCTCATCTGCTCTGAAAAATCAACTTAGCTTTAATAAGATGTTAGAAACCCAATTAGCTCAACTTGCTGCTATCATACCATCTTTTGAATCTTGCAAAATTCCTGCTAAACCTGACATGGAAACTGCTAATATGGTTGAAATAAAATATTTTAACTAATATGAAGATCAAACCATGACTGTTAGAAAGGGTGATCCTGGTAGTCCCATAATTAGATGCTCAATCTTTGGTGAAGTCTTTAAAAATGCCATGTGTGATTTAGGATCGAGTGTGAACATTATATTTAAAGATTTCTATGAAAACTCATTCTTTCCACACATGTCATCCACATCTGCCTATGTTGTGCTAGCTGATCAATCCACTTGCTATGTAGAAGGAATAGTTAATGATTACCTGTTCATATTAGAGGTTCATATGTTCCTACTGATTTCATAATACTAGATATGGGAAATAGGAAAGATGTGCCTCTAATCTTAGGTAGACCCTTCTTGAACACTGTCGATGCCTGCATATATGTGGGAAGTGGTAAAATTCAAATGACATTAGGAGGGAGGAAGGAAATATTCTCCTTCTCCCGTGGTCCCGCATATGCCGCTAACATGCAGGTAGTAAATGCGGATACATGGGTGTATGCTGAGTCTCTGAGTTATGAGTGATTGTCAACTGGGATGATGCGCATGTTCTTTGGCTTGTGTTGTGCAGGTGTTGAGCACGGATACAGTGATCAGAGGCGAGGTGAAGGTCAAGTAGAGACGTGCCGTGCCGATGGACCGAGAGTGGCGAAGGGCGGACGTGAGGCTTGGACTGAGGGACCAGAGGCCCGAGGATCGGCTGTGGTGGCTGACAGCCTGGGACAGCGATGAGCGAAGACTTGCGGTCATGTGTTGCCTGAGTCGTGGACTTGGGGACACGTGTCGGTGGACGGGGTGCACGGATGTGCATCCCCTCTTCGACGTCAGTTTGGTGGTTGAGCCAGGGAAAAACCATCGGGTGGACGGTTTCCAGGTTTGGGCCTCAAAACCTGGGCGTGGATGGTTTCCGAGTTTGGCCACAAAACTCGGGCTGAGGGTTTCCGAGTTTGGCCTCAAAACTCGGGCTGAGGACGGTTTCCAGGTTTGGGCCTCAAAACCTGGGTGCTGCGGGTTTGCTGAGTTTGGGCCTCAAAACTCAGGCGCTGGTAGGCTGGTTTCCCGGTTTGGGCCTCAAAACCGGGGTGTTTCCTGGAAAGGCTGGTTTCCCGGTTTGGGCCACAAAACCGGGGGTGGAGAGCGAGTGCGGCACGTGGCGGCAATCGAGAGGTTGCGTCGAGGCAACGCTATGACTTGTGCGGGCGTGGCCATCGGATCCACCTACCACTGAGTTGGTCCAGAATAACCCTAGGGTTTAGCTGGTTCGCTCTGTAATTAGTTGAGGGGTAGAGTAGGAATTAGAATTAGGATAAGTAGAGGGAGACACCCTCCTCCCAATCTATCTCAGTCATTTGCTCTTTGCTTCTAGGGTTTCCTGCTCTCCCAATCCCCTGCTGTAGCTAGCTGAGATCCGTAGAGAACCATACCTCTGTGTACTGGAGATTTTGAGGAAGTGAGGCCATAACCTCACTGTTGTAGCGTGTGGTAGCCACACGGTTGCAGATCGATGTGTTGATTCACGTTTTGATTCGTGTTCTTCATGTTCTTTGTTTCTCCACGATTTTCACGTCACTCGATCTCCCTCTCCCGTGCGTCTTTGCAAAATCCGTTTGAATCAACTTGTTCATATTTGAAAGGAGATCATTTCCACCAAAGGAATTTATCTAACTCCTTACGAACAAGTAGATCGGGTTGATTTCGTTTTCATGGCGTTTTTTGTTCAATCCACCTTCCCTTTTGATTTCACGGTGATTTGGTCGATTTGAGCGGATGATTCCTTGGGAATAGTCTCCTAACTACTCCGTGATCATCTTCTCCAAGTTTGGGAACGTGGGATTGTGAGTTGATTCGATTTGGGATTGATTTGGGTGAAGGGCGAACAAGATCGCCCTCCCTGAGTGACCGCGGACAGTCCGCCACTCAGGGCGCGGACAGTCCGCGAGTCGGGGCTGGTCCAGTCCAGCCGCGGCCAGTCTCTGCTGACTTTGGCTCGGGTCACCGGCGGACAGTCCGCCGTGCTAAAGCGCGGACAGTCCGGGACCGAGCAGGGGGACTTCAGCAGCAGTGTGTTTTTGCTCACTTGACCGGCGGACAGTCCGCCACCAGAGCGCGGACAGTCCGCAGTAGGGGCGGACAGTCCGGGACCCCAGGGCCGGACAGTCCGGGAATCTGCTGAGTGTTCCGGTTTAGTGCATTCGCTCTCCTGGCTTGCTCGCTTGGTTTCCGGACTTCTCGTTTGGACTTGTAGTTGACCAAGGAACCTCTCTAGGTATCTTTGCTACTTGTTAGCATCGGTATTTGGAGAATTCTTGACGTAGCCGTCTATCTACGTTCGGGACTTGGTTTTTGGGTTTGTGTTCGAGCCGGAACTTTTGGAGTTTGGTTTGTTTCTTCTTTGTGGTGCTCCGCTGTGATCCTAGGGATCATCCACCCTCTTCCAAGGGTCATGAGCATCACAGTTTCGGTCGTGTTTTATCGGGGTTGATTTTGGGACATTTGGCCAAAGTTTTGAGAGAAATTTTTGAGCTCCCATTCACCCCCCCCCCTCTGGTCGCCTTGCTAGTGCTTTCTCGGTCCTTCAGTAAAACCCGTTCGTACCAAGAAGAAGCGCCCAAGAACAAGGTGGAACAGAAAGAAAGAACCACCTCCTCCTGAGTTGTGTAATTCACATAACAAAGGAGAGGTGCCAAAAGAAGAAGAACCAGATGGAGTACTAAGAGAAGAAGTGCCCAAGGAAGAAGATCCACCCGATAAGGATGAAACTCCATGGACCTAAGGTATGGTTTTATTTTTAATTTTTCCCTTCAATTTTCCCTTTTTCGAATAAATACACATGTGTCATGCATGTAACTAAAAAAAATTAGTTATCATTAGTTATATGCAAAGGTGTATGTTAACTTAGTTAGAATAATAAAATATCATAATAGGATAGTTTCCCTTTTTCACAACATTAGATAGTTTCCCTTTTAATAAAATGAGAACAAGAGCTCCGACCGAGAAAGATGAAGGCCTTTCACCAAGCAGGAAGCCAGCTTGGGGGAGACTCCCGCTCCAATAAGGTATGTCTCAAGCCTACACTTTACATTAAGTTCTTAAATTCTATATCTTTTGAATGTCACATGCTTGCCTAAATAACCACTCCATGAATAAAACTGATAATATCTGCTTAAACAAGTTGAAACCTGAATAAGATTTGAAATATGTCATGCAAATGCTATTGTTATGGTTTGAATAACTGGTCTTATCTAAGTTGTTGTTTTTGTTGGTTGCACATGCTTAAACTGAAATCATGCTTAGTAAGTAAAGTTAGTAAGAAATGGAGTAATTCTTTAAACTTGCTAAGGAGAAATTAGGACCTAATCTGGATGATTTCTTTTAAAAATTATGAAAACCTTGCTAAAAGTTCCTCCTAGATTTTATCCCATCCCACCACCAGCCAAATATTTTTTAGTCATTAGTCAAAACCACAAAGAGCTTTGTTTGTGTTGAGCTTTGTTAGACCTCATAGATCTTAGTAGAGAAGCTTATCATATCTTCTGAATCAAGATTCACGCACACCCACCATAAATTGCCTACTTTCCACTTTGGAAGTTTGCAACCACCAAATAAATTGCTTATTCTCTACACCGGAGATATGCAATACCCTGTCAAACATCCCATTGCTTGCCTTATGCTATTCCTACACTGGGAATAAGCATTTCTCCCTCTTCCCCTTTTTCATTTCAAAAATCCTTTCCTATAGATGCCTGGGGAAATCTAGAGCTAAAAAAAGAGAGAGAGAGAAAAATGAGCAAAGTAGCTCAAGAAAGGACTATGTCCTGAAGAAAAAAAAAGTGAGCAAAGTAGCTCAAAAGAGGACTATGTCCTAAGAAAATGTGAGGACACATCTTTTGTCTACTCACTTTGTATCCAAAAAAAAAGAGAGAGAGAGAATTATCATTAGCTCTAGACCCCAGAAATTAACTAGGAAGGATTATGAAATATCTCTCTATACACTTCCACATAACCACACATGCACATCTTGATCAATTTTTATGATTTGCTGCTCCTTATGATCTGAGTGTCTATCTTAGCAATAAACATCAGGCAATTTGCTCATGGTTCTTAGCCCACCTATAACTCCACATATCATTCTTTAGAAATAGGAGAGGCTACATTTTGGCCTAAGTGAGGATTTAAACACCATTGAGTGATTGAGTGAATCTTGGAGGACTTAAGCAAGTTGTTATCTTCTGAAAACCTTGAAAAAAACCTCCAAACAGAATCCTAGTCAAACCTAAGCAAGATAAAAGTTTCCTATCTACTACTTTATTTCACTCTTGCATGTTTGAAGTGAAAAGCTATAATCCCCACATTGCTATGACTTATGATACATGCTAAGTTATTTCTCACTATACAATATGCACTTGCAGACATCTTAAGTTGCTATCCATTACATTCTCAATGCTTAAACCACATTTTTGCTCGAGGACGAGCAACAGGTTAGCTTGGGGGAGCTTCTTGACGGTCCTTAAACACCTGTTTTACCATCAACATTTGACCCTAAAGTCCACCAAAAAGGCATGAAATGTAGTCAAATAGGTTTCAAACTAACCAAATTCCACATGTCCATAGAATTTTATTTGAATGCAGGATTTGAACCAAATTTGGACATATGGACCCACCAGAGGCCAAGCCCACTCAGCAGGGCCCAAATGGGCCTAAGGGGGGTGGCGCTCGCCACCCCTAGGTGGCGCCCGCCACCTCTAAGTGGCGCCCGCCACTTGGGTTGGCCCAAGTGCCACCACCTGCCATGTCACCGATCCGTGTGACCTCCCCAAGGCCAAATCCTGGCCCTTGGTCACTAGGTCAGTGGCATCGGACGGCTCAGGGAGGAATGGCGTGGATCAAGGCTGAATGGCGGTTGCTAGGACATGCAACCGACCTCTAAACAGCCTTGGACAACGACCTGGATGTCGTTGAAGCCAAGGCGGTCCATCCAACGGTGAGGGAGGTGGCGGCCGCCACCTAGGGCTGGGGCCCGCCACTAGGGTTAGCCCTAGGTCGGCTGGCTGCCCCCTATAAGTACCCCCCCTCACTCATTTGGGCTATAAATACTGTGACGGAACCTCCTGGATTATTAAGGCCCACGTGTACCTGTCCTTGTCCTACAGACCTCGGATAGCCATACACTGTGCCCCAATAGCCCAAAAGACCCACCACGTGTCATCGGGTAACCCGATTTATCCACGTTTTCTTACACTCCCAGGATCATTGCAAGAGTCATTGCAGTATTACAACATTTCACAAATAATATACATCGGAGATAAAGTGCGGAAGTATTACACCATAAGTTTTAGAAACCAGTTGTTCAAACTCACGTCGTTATTACAACCCATAGTTTCAAACTTTATCCTAGGTAGTGGAAGTAGCATTAATAAAACTGTATAACACACAAACAACCCCGCCTAAGGGTTGCATTACTCCTCCCCCGACAAGTCCTCCTCAACGACTGTCACGCAACAAGCCTCAAAGCAAGGCTGCTCGTGAACGTCACCTGCAACAGGGGATTAACAAACCCTGAGTACGAAGGTACTCAACAAGGCTGACCCGACAAGAGAAGAGAAGAAACAGGTATGCTGGCTTGGGTAGGCTCCACAAAATTTTTCATTTGCATAAAAGCTTACTAAAGTAGTTCTAGATCCAAATTTTACTTAATCATTTAAGTACTTGGTAAGAACTGAAAGTGAACATTAGTGAAAGGTCATCATCATTCTTTCATAAACCAGTTCCATTTTCATTCTACGGTGCGGGTCGAAAGATTGAGTCTCCTTAACCGAGGAGCACGACGATTCGAACCGATTCAACCAGATCTGGGAGTTTTCCATGATCATACGATATATGTAGACCCGTGATCACACATATACCAACCCCAACCTCGGATCCTCCAAACAAGACCGGGTCCGCGCCACCCGAGAGTACTTGTACACCTCCAATCCGGGACTTTAACCCACGAGGGTAGCTAGTACACTCGCCATCTCTCCACTCCCAGTGCGCGATTAGCCGTTCTCATTTAAGAACCACCAAGGTAGGGCTTACCGTAGCATATGATCAGTACTTCACAGTTTCTCAATCTAGCAGGCCAACAACGGTTAACCCTAATCCGACACATCCGAGTCACCATACACCGATCCCAGGGTCGATGCATGTGCCCGTCTGGTCTTAACCATCATTCTTTCTCATTATCATTCCAAAACGATAAATATTGAAAATATTTATCAAAAGCTTCATAAAGCAAGGCTAAGTATTTCTAGCATTTTCATAAAGCAGGTAGCAAGGAATGGTATATCGATAACAAGGTTGATCATGCATCAACAGGTTTAAAGCATTTATTTGATAAACATTTAATGCATCAGGTTATCGAAAATGAGTGTAATTGTAAATCCAAGGAAATGGTTAAATGAACCGGGGCTTACCTGCGTTGACTGAGAAAGTCTCCTGATACTCCGGATCAGCAGGACACTCTGAACTCTCTGGACTAACCTCGACCGGACAAACGACCTCTTCGGAAACTACACGATAAAGGAGTGCATGCTTGATGAGATGCTCATGTCATGATCATGGTAAAGATGGAAATTTTCTAAGCTATAACATTTAACTTAAAACAACTTTACCTCACGGTAAAGTTGCAAACCAACAAAACTAACTTACATAAATATACATGGTTTAAGTGAGTGATTCTTGCTTGCATCAAGCAGCAGATCAAGATAATTCACTTATCTTAACCTTCAAATCTACCATAAAAGATCTTAGATTTTTAGGTTTTATAACCATATTTAATCATAAAGAAAGCAATTTAATTAACCAGAAATTAAGTTGTGAAGCAAACTATGCTAAAATTAGTTCAAACTTGGTACATAGATTGGTTATGATCCAAACAGTGCACAAAATAAATTTCAGCATTTTTGGAGTTAAACTTGATTTTATAAAAATCATTGAATCCTTATTCAAGAATTAAGAGGCATAAATTTTACTGCAAAACAAAATACAGAAACATGCACATATTATATTTTTCATAAAAACTACACATTTCATAGAACATGTACAAAAATTTTCATAATTTTTGGCTCAATAGATTAATTTATACAAAAATAACAAAATCAGCATTAACATGCACAAATCAGAAATAGATTAAAACGTTTCAAAAAAAACAAAACCCCAAAAGGCCTAAACTGGTCCACTCGGCCCATCCCGCGCGCAAGGCGGCCCAACTCAGGCCGGCCCGCGCTTGCACGGCCGATCTTGCAGAAAAGCCCTCCGGCTTTAACAAAACTACAACCAAGTCCTTGACACTGTTGAGCACTATTCCTCTGAGTCTAGGACTTTGCACTTAGGCCGTCGGGTTTAGTCGAATTCTCGTCGACACATCCCCGACTCCACGGCCGACGGCGGCGGGCTTCGGCTTGCGCACGCCAGAGCAACGCGACCTTCTCCGGCCAAACCAACTAGCTCAACGCCTTCCCCTTCACCTCACGGTCTCGCTGAACCCTCAAACTCCCTCCCTCGACCTCTCTCTCTACCCCGACGACGACACATGCGGACGCGGCGGCACGGCGGCGGCACGCCGGCCAACTGAGAGCTCTACCGAGTCTATGGACGTGCACATCAGCACCAGGGGCTCACCACGACTCTAACGGACTAGGTCTCCGAAGATGACGCGGCTCTGAACGGTGATGACGACGACGACGGCCGATCTCAGCGGTGCGGCTCGACGGCGACGACCTGTTCCGGCTGAGACAGAGGGAGATAAGGTCAACGACCTGGGATTAGAGCATCAGGAACCGATAAGAAAGAGAGAATGAGGCTCAGGTGAGGATGATAGGGCTCCGAGCTTGCTGACCACGGTGGCGGCGTCGATGGAGGTGTTCGGGACCGGAGACGAAGACGACGACCACGCCGGGTGGCTGCGGGGGCGAGCGAGGCTACGACCTAGCTCTACAGCTCCGCAACGACGAGGCGAACACGGTGATGCGGTTGAACGGGACGAACAAGCGCTCACGTGGCCGGCGTAGCTGAGCAGAGGGACGGCGGCGGCGGCGAGCGAGAGGGAAAGAATGGTAAAGCACGGCGCGACTGCAGCGTTTTATGGGCAAAGGAGAGGGCGGCGGCGTGAAGAACTCGCGCACGCAGCTACCAAGCAGCTCGCTGGTGCCGGGCATGCCCTCCAGCGCGAGCACGGCGCTGGCGATGCAGCTCGCTGGCGAGCTCTGGACGTTTGCCCCCCTTAGCACTGTTCAAATCTCAACTTCCCCTTTCTGAATTTTCGAAATTACATTTGAAATTTGAACTATACTTCAAGTTTCGCCAAAATATGAAATGTAGAGTTTGAAAAGTTGTACAACTTTGCTTTAACAACCTATGGCTGATTTCAACTGGAAATAAGTCCATTGCATCAAAACAGTTCAAATTGACTTCAAATTAGAAATTTGAAAAGGGGACAGATTTAGGGTTTTGTATTAGAAGCAAAATTACTTTTGATTTTGCAATAACACTTGAAAAATGGTCAATGTATGAAATGTTCCTTTTGAAATTCTCTACAACTTTGATGTAGATCTCAAACTCAGATCTGAACTAGTTTTTGAAATGCAAGTTTAAAATCAAAAGGGGACCACTTTTAGGGTTTGAATAGATTCAAAATTACTTTAAATTTTTTACAGAAACTTGGAAAACTTTGAATACCAAAGTTGTACTTCTCTTCAAGATCTACCAAAAAGCTTTTAGGGTCAACCCCTAAATATGCACAAATTTTGAGTTACTAGAAAGGGCTAATTAACTTATATAGAAATTTAAATGATTTTCCCCTTCTTAAGCTAGATGAATTTTGTATTCTTTTGAAATGTTGAACTTGGTTTCATGCCTTTACATGACTTTAGTCAAATACGAATGAACACAAGTTATTTCATAATGACATTCCAAATTAGGGTTTTGAGCTACCTCACAAGCAATAACAAAATGCTCACACATTAGGAATTAAACTCATTTTAGTGAATGCATCTCAAGGTGAGCTAGCACATGATGCTATGGAATGCTTATGATGGCATGACAATATTTTATTCATGTAAACACCTGAGGTGTTACAAATACCCCCCTGGCGGCACTACTTCATTGGCACCCAACACACCTTCATATCCCACATCAAGCAACACACAAGCAAGAGAAGCAAGTGAGAGTTAGGTTAGAAGCTTAGAGAGCTTAGGCAAGTAGGTAGCTAGTAGAGCAAGGCATCTTTGCCCTCGCGGTAGCGCTGCTCAAGGCTTAGCTCAAGAGTAGAGGCGTGCGAGTGAACGGTTCTGGAGCTGGGAAGAGTCTTCCTTCATCTCCAGTTCAGGTTTTTCTCTTGTTACTCAAGCATTTACTATATTCTAGTTCATCATTTCAAGTATTACTTTATTCTACTTATCAGTATTGAGTGGTATACTTGATTGATTGCTTGAGTGCCTAGCTATCCTACAGATCAATTCACTTAGCAATATAGTTAATCTCTAGTCATCTTAGTGTTTGATCTTTGCCAATAGGTTGCTTAGTTAGTTTAGTGTTTATCTTATTAAGTGAAGTGTTTGCTCTGACGTCCGCAAGGGTGTCTCTATTCAAAGCTAGGGTAGAGATAGTTAGAATATAGTTAAGCGTGGTGCTTAGTTATAGACTTACCTTCAGATATGGCTGAACCCCCGGATAGCTGTGGTAGCAAGCAGGTGGTGACAGCCCTGTGCACCTTGAATTCCACCACGTAGTTGACCCAGTTTAACAGTAAGGCTCGTTGTGCTAGCGTTCAACCTAAGTAAGTGGTAAAGGCTAGTACGCCTCGATACTTGACAAGATAGGAATAAAACTTTACTCAACTTAGTTGCTTATCGTCTTTTGCCTGCCTTGCTTTGTAACTGTCTCGCTTCGTAGTTATCTTGCTTTGCATTTATCTAGGAGTAGTTATTAGTTACTAGTTAGTTATCTTAGTTACCCATAGTTATCCTAATCTATCTATCTAGTTATCCACCTTACCCTAGCCATCCATTTCATCCTTACCTAGCCATCCACATATTATTTCTAGCCTTTCATCTTCCCTTCTCCCCTTTTCTCTTTTCTTATTTCTTCGACTCTCATCCCCTCCTTGACTCGACTCATACACCACCCTAGCCTTCCCTTGGGATCAAAAAAATCGACACCTGGTACTCCCAGGCAAAGTGCTACTACGATTGTTCTGTGCGCTTGCAGAATCTCCTCCTGGTAGATTGCAATCTCTCTAGCTAGCTCCTACTAGTGTCGGGATTGACAACCCCGCTTGGCATTAGTTGATAGCTGCTTTAGCTCCACTCCTTTAGGTATAGTGACCGATCTTGCTTCAAGCATTTCTGACGCCGTTGCCGGGGATAGACTCCATAGTCTACTCCTAGTAACAACGTTAGCGAGTGCCAACAAGCATCTCTGGGCCGTTACCGGGGATAGTTGCCTAGCCCTATCTTTAGTGAAGCTAAGAACTACCAACACGCAACATGTCGATCGCGTGGCGGACCTCTAGTACATGCCAATATGGTAGCTCCCAAAATATTGATTTCTTCTTCCACATGGGTGCGTGTCCCGAAGCGTCTTTCGGAACAGGATCACTGCCCGTCCCCTTTCCAAAGACTACTTTCACATCCTTGATCATCTCAAGTATATCTTCCCCAGTTCTGTTGTGAGGCTTGCTCCAGTGGTCTGTCGCACCTTTAAAATGTTTGCCTTTCTTTCTAACCTGGTGATTCACGAAAAGAAATCGACGATGGCCAAGGTACACTACCTTTCTACATTTTTTCAAATATATACTATCCATGTCATCAAAACAATGTGTGCATGCATTATATCCCTTGTTTGTCTGTCCTGAAACATTACTTAGAGCAGGCCAATCATTGATTGTTACGAACAACAATGCTCGCAGGTCAAAGTGTTCCTGTTTGTAATCATCCCACACACGTACACCTGATTTACTCCATAAAAGTAGGAGTTCCTCAACTAATGGCCTCAGGTAGACATCGATGTCGTTGCCATGTTGTCTCGGGCCTTGGATGAGCACTGGCATCATAATGAACTTCCGCTTCATGCATAACCATGGAGGAAGGTTGTAGATACATAGAGTAACAGGCCACGTGCTATGACTACTGCTCTGTTGAAGGACCGAGAATGCAAAAGCAAGGCGACCAGAGGGGGGGGGGGGTGAATGGGAGCCAATAAAATTTCTCTCGAAACTTTGGCCAAATGTCCTAAAATCAACCCCCAAGAGCTACTGTCGAAAACGTGATGCCCACGACCCTTGGAAGAGGGTGGATGATCCCTAGGATCACAGCGAGGCACCACAAAAACTTCCTCACCCAAGTTCACGCAAGTCAACTAGTGACAGGATGGGTTTTGGGTAACCTCAACCTCCCTGAGCAACGCGAGGGGGATTCAGGCTATTTTGTAAAACGAGAAGTCCGATTTCTGAAGAGCACGAAGTTAGGAATCCAACGCAACAAGCGGATCTCAAATCGGAAGTTGGTCGAACAAACCGCGGACGAAAACGCGCAGAACAGCTTTGACCAGACTCTGCCTGCGTCCGGTCAGGCACCACCGGACGCGTCTGGTCAAGCCAAAATGATTTTGGACCCTTACTGTATTGGACCGGACTCTGTGAAGCAGTGCGTCCGGTCACAAGCAGAGCGTCCGGTTAGAGAGAGACAAAAATAGTGAACAGTACCAGGGGTGCGTCCGGTCACTCTCGAGTCCCAACGTCCGGTCAAGTCACAGAGAAAATGCGCTGGGAGCTCAACGACCGCACTCTGGTCTGGTGCGTCCGGTCAGCACGACCCAGCGTCCGGTCACCCCGAAATCCTGCTATTCATCCACCGATTCAACTCGATCTCACCCAAAACGAATCCTCTAGGGATAAAACTTGGTGAGAGGAGTCACAAGGAGGTTAGTGAGCTATCTCTAAGAGATCATGGCTCGAACCTATCTTCCAAATCGATGAATCGAAGAAATTCGGGGGAAAGGAGAAAAGCTTGACCCGAAACCGAAATCGATCGATCTCCTAGACCGTGAGGTTAGAGGTAAATTCCTTCAGTGGAAAGAAGTGCCTCACGACCTAGAACAACTTGGTTCAAACAGATTTGCAAAAGATGAACCGAGCAAAGAGATCAAGCGACGGGAAAAACGTGGAGAAAAGGATTCCGCGAAGAACACGAACAAAACACGAATTGCAACCGTAGCGCAAACTCACGCTACAACAGTGAGGTTACGGCCTCACTTCCTCAGAATCAACAGTACACAGAGGCAAGTCTCTCTGCGGATCTCAGCTAGCTACAGCAGGGGATGGGAGAGCAGGAAACCCTAGAAGCAAAGAGCAAATGACTGAGATGGCTCAAACTGAGATAGGAAGGGAGGAGGGTGTCAACCTCTACTTATCCTAATTCTAACCTAAGTCTAATTCCTACTCTACCCCTCACTATTCTAATTACAGAGCGAACCAGCTAAACCCTAGGGTTATTCTGGAAAAACTCGGTGGTAGGTGTATCCGACGGCCACGCCCGCTCGACTCGAAGCGTTGCCTTGACGCAACCTCCAGATCGCCGCCACGTGCCGCCATCGCTCTGCACCCCCAGTTTTGTGGCCCAAACTGGGAAACCAGCCTTTTCCAGCCAACCCCCAGTTTTGAGGCCCAAACCGGGAAACCAGCCCACCAGCATCTGAGTTTTGAGGCCAAACTTAGCAAACCCTCAGAGCCCAGGTTTTGAGGCCCAAACCTGGAAACCGTCCTCAGCCCGAGTTTTGTGGCCAAACTCGGAAACCCTCAGCCCGAGTTTTGTGGCCAAACTCGGAAACCGTCCACGCCCAGGTTTTGAGGCCCAAACCTGGAAACCGTCCATCCGATGGTTTTTCTCTGGCTCTACCACCAAACCGACGTCGTAGAGGGGATGCACCTCCCGTGCACCCCATCCACCAACACGTGTCCCCAAGTCTACGACTTAGGCAACACATGACCGCAAGTCTTCGCTCGTCGCTGTCCCAGGCTGCCAGCCACCACAGCTGATCCTCGGGCCTCTGGTCCCTCAGTCCAAGCCTCACGTCCGCCCTTCGCCACTCTCGGTCCATCGGCACGGCACGTCTCTACTTATCCTTCACCTTGCCTTTGATCACTGCATCCGTGCTCGACACCTGCACAGCACAAGCCAAAGAACATGCGCATCATCCCAGTTGACAATCACTCATCACTCAGAGACCCGGCATACACCCATCTATCCGCATCTGTTCCCCATAAGGATTCATCTCGTCCGTACTTAAAACAAACCTTAAGTTTCTAGCGTCTTTTGCAAATTCCAGGAATTCTCTGTCTATTGCTCTCCACTGGGACCCATCAGCAGGGTGTCTCAACATGTTGTCTACCTTACGGTCTTGTTTGTGCCATCGCACCAACTTTGCATGGTCCTTGTTTCTGAACAGACGTTTCAGGCGTGGTATTATAGGAGCGTACCACATAACCTTGGCAGGGATTTTCTTCCGGGGACGTTCTTCACCCTCAACATCGCCAGGGTCATCTCGCCTCATCTTATATCATGACGCGTTACATACAGGGCATTCATCCAAATTCTCGTATTCCTTGCCACGGTACAGGATGCAGTCATTAGGACATGCATGTATCTTCTGGATTTCTAAACCCAAAGGACAAACGACATGTTTTGCTTCGTACATAGTGGCGGGCAATTCGTTAGGTTTCAGAAGCATCTTTTGTTTTATAATCTTCAATAATTGTCCAAATGCCTTGTCCGATACACCATTCTGTGCCTTCCATTGTAGCAACTCAAGTGTTGTACCCAACTTTTTTTGTCTATCTGTAGTAGATGGGTATAGTAATTTCCTATGATCCTCTAGCATACAATCAAACTTAGCCTTCTCCTTTTCACTTTCGCAATCTCTTTGTGCATCACGAATGACATCACCAAGACCATCATCTTCAGCGAGTGTGTCTTCTGCACTTGCCTCCTGTTAACACTGGATTTTGGTCAACATTGAGAAGATGATAGGTGAACCCAACGAGCAGTGAGAAGAGCATTCGACAGACGGCCAAGCGGTTGGTCTACCTGTGCGGTCGGCTATTTTACACGGGTTACTCCATTCAGGAAATAGATATGGCAAGAGAAGCCGATCACGAGGATAATCGACCATGACCGTGACAGATTAAACGAGTATTCGAGAAGCCAGAGGGGTCTGATCTCATTGGCCAGGAGCTGGATTTGGTGGCGTTGTGATGTGGCAAGCAAGCAAAGAAGGCAATTTAAATATAAATATATATAAAGCATGCACATCTCGACGTCCAGTTCTATATTTAGCATAAATGGCTTCACGATGAAGGAATATAGAGCATGCACATCTCGACGTCCAGTTCTATATTTAGCATGACTGGCTTCACGATGAAGGAATATAGAGCATGCACATCTCGACGTCCAGTTTTATATTTAGCATGAATGGCTTCACGATGAAGGAAAGGCTAGAAGACGGCGTCCATGTTCAACAGCCGTGTGCGGAGATGAGCGTATGAGGCATTCGGCAAGTACCCATGCGGTCGGCTAGTTTCCAAGGATTCGGTAATTGCTCATGCGGTCGGCTATTCTGAGAAAAGGGAGTTTCCATTGAAATGATGGAAGCGAGAGCCGATCGGGCAACACAATTACGACGATTAAGGCAATAAAGATTTCGAAAGGAGTTGAGGGCCAAGAATATTGTATTTTCCTTTAATATTTCATAGTCGTGTCCTCTTAGGACTTGTATTGCGTCCAGGGTATAAATATAAACCCTTGGCTATTGTAAAATCTGTTCACAACCATATCAATACAACCGGCCTCGTGCCATCTTTCGAGTCCCTAAGTAGTGTCGTCGAGTTCTTCGAGAGGAATCATCGATCCGTCGACCTCCGTGAGTACCGGCAACCTTGCTATCATGTCTAGTATCATGCGGTGGATTTAGATATCATGCAAGTAGTCTCGTATGTTAAGCTTAGTATCGTGCGGCGGATTTAAGCTTATGACGGGAAGTTTTTGCTTATGCCTTGTATCGTGCGGCGGATTAAGTCTGCGGATACATGGGTGTATGCCGGGTCTCTGAGTGATGAGTGATTGTCAACTGGGATGATGCGCATGTTCTTTGGCTTGTGTTGTGTAGGTGTCGAGCTCGGATGCAGTGATCAAAGGCGAGGTGAAGGTCAAGTAGAGACGTGTCGTGCCGATGGACCGAGAGTGGCGAAGGGCGGACGTGAGGCTTGGACTGAGGAACCAGAGGCCCGAGGATCAGCTGTGGTGGCTGGCAGCCTATGACGACAACAAGTGAAGAAGTGCGGTCATGTGTTGCCTGAGTCGTGGACTTGGGGACACGTGTCGAGTGGATGGGGTGCACGGAGGTGCATCCCCTCTACGACGTCGGTTTGGTGGTAGAGCCAGGGAAAAACCATCGGATGGACGGTTTCCAGGTTTGGGCCTCAAAACCTGGGCGTGGATGGTTTCTGAGTTTGGCCTCAAAACTCGGGCTGAGGACGGTTTCCAGGTTTGGGCCTCAAAACCTGGGCGTTGAGGGTTTGCTGAGTTTGGCCTCAAAACTCAGATGCTGGTGGGCTGGTTTCCCGGTTTGGGCCTCAAAACCGGGGGTTGCCTGGAAAGGCTGGTTTCCCGATTTGGGCCACAAAACCGGGGGTGCAGAGCGAGGGCGGCACGTGGCGGCAATCGGGAGGTTGCGTCGAGGCAACGCTACGACTTGTGCGGGCATGGCCATCGGATACACCTACCACCGAGTTGGTCCAGAATAACCCTAGGGTTTAGCTGGTTCGCTCTGTAATTAGAGAGGGGTAGAGTAGGAATTAGAAATTAGGATAAGTAGAGGGAGACACCCTCCTCCCTTCCCATCTCAGTCATTTGCTCTTTGCTTCTAGGGTTTCCTGCTCTCCCAATCCCCTGCTATAGCTAGCTGAGATCCGCAGAGAACAATACCTCTATGTACTGGAGATTTTGAGGAAGTGAGGCCGTAACCTCACTGTCGTAGCGTGTGTTTGCGCTACGGTTGCAGATCGATGTGTTGATTCGCGTTTTGCTTCGTGTTCTTCGCGTTCTTCGGTTCTCCGTGTTTTTACCGTCGCTCGATCTCCCTCTCTACTGCGTCTTTTCAAAATCCGTTTGAATCAACATGTTCATTTTGTAGAGGAGGTCATTTCGACCAAAGGAATTCATGTAACTCCTCACGAACAAGTAGATCGGGTTGATTTCGTTTTCGTGGCGCTTTTTCGGTTCATACACCTTCCCCTTCGATTTCCCGTTGTTTGAGTTGATTTGAGTGGATGATTTCTTGGGGATAGTCTCCTAACTACCTCGTGATCATCCTCTCCATGTTTGGGATCAAGGGATTTTGATTTGGATCGATTTGGAGGAGATTTGAGTTTTCGGCGACCAAAATCGCCCTTTCTGCGTACTCGCGAACAGTCCGCCGTTGTACCCGCGGACAGTCCGCGCATCGGGGACTTGGCCAGAGCAATGGCCGCGAGTCTCTGCTATTCGGGTTTTGGTTGATCGGCGGACAGTCCGCAGGTATAAACCGCGGACAGTCCGGGACTGTCCAGGGGACTTGCAGCAGCACTTCGGTTTTGCTCATTTGGCCGGCGGACAGTCCGCGATCTGAGCCCGGACAGTCCGCCACTGGGCAGATAGTCTGCGACCGTACCTGCGGACAGTCCGGGACTTGGCTGTTTGCTACGGTTTAGTGCGTTTGCTCTCCCGGCTTGCTCGCTTGGTTTCCGGACTTCTCGTTTGGCCTTGTAGTTGATCAAGGAACCTCTCTAGGTATCTTTGCTACTCGTTAGCATCGGTATTTGGGGATTTCTCTACGTAGCCATCTATCTACGTTAGGGACTTGATTTTTGAGGTCGTGTTCGAGCCGGAACCTTTTGGAGTTTGGTATGCTACTTTCTTGTGGTACTCCGCTGTGATCCAAGGGATCATCCACCCTCTTCCAAGGGTCATGAGTATCACGGTTTCGGTCACCATTTCTCGGGGTTGATTTTGGGACATTTGGCCAAAGTTTCTGAATGAAATTTTTGAGCTCCCATTAACCCCCCCCCTCTGGTCGCCTTGTTAGTGCTTTCTCGGTCCTTCAATTGGTATCGGAGCGGGTTAAGGATCTTCCACCTTAGCCGGTTCCAGATCCACAGAAGGCGACATGGATCGCGGCGTGGGCAAACCGCCATTTTTCGATGGGACGAACTATGCATATTGGAAGATACATATGTCGGCCTATCTGCAGAGTTTGGGTGCTTCCATCTGGGATATTTGCAACTCTGCCGATTACGTGGTCTTGGCTGCTCGTGTGACTCAACGTCAGATCGACGATCACGATGCCAATAGCCGAGCCCGTAATGCTCTTTTCTCATGTTTGAGCATGAGTGAGTTTGATCGCGTTTCTCACCTCGCTACGGCTCGGGAGATTTGGGCCACCCTCATGCGTTTCCATGAGGGAACCTCTCAAGTCAAAACCCGACTCTACGAGTCGTTCAAGCGAGAGTATGAGAACTTTCGACACATGCCTGGCGAGAGCATAGAAAGTTTATTCGCTTGCTTTCAGGTGATTGTCAACAGGATGAGGGCTAACAAGGAGCTGTTGCCTTTCGACGATCATGAGAGAGCTTTGAAGCTTTTGCATACTCTTGATCGATCGGTGTGGGATTCCAAGGTTCAAGCGATCATCGAATCACCGAACTATGAGACCCTCACATGCGACGAGCTCTTTAGTAAGCTCAAGTCCAGTGAGATTGATGCCATGGCGAGGGCTTCTTATGAAAATCCTTTTGGCCCATCAATGGCTTTGGTTTCTGGCTCTTCTGCTAACCCCTCTGGTAGCTTTGCACTCTCTTCTCTCTTTTTTGTCACAGAGGACCAGCTTGAGTCTTTGGGGGATGACGAGCTAGCCTTGCTCATCAACTGGTTCTCGCGGTTTCACAACAACCGCATGAACCGTCGCCGCGGAAGAGGACGCTCGGGATGCTACGAGTGCGGCGACCCCAACCACTTCATCGCCAATTGCCCGAAGAAGAACAAGCAGACCTTCGGCAAGGCGGACCATGGGCACAAGTATGACTCCGGCAAGCGCAAGGACAAGCATGTTCCCCCGAGGCACAAGCGGAGGGGCGGCTTCGACAAGGAGTACATCAAGGCCAAGTACTTGGAGAAGGCCCAAGCTGAGCAGTATGCGTTCTTCGCCACGCTCAGCGACGTCGACGGCTCAGATGACGACTCCGCTTGCTCAAGCGATGACGAGTCCGAGAAGAAGAAGAAGGTCGAGGACAAGCTGAACGGCCTCTGCTTCTTCGCCAACGACGACGGCCTCTGCACCATGGCGCTCGACGGAGAGCTAGTGAACTCCCCTCGGAACGACGACGACGACGACACCTCCCAGGTATCTCTCACCTACGACGATCTCTCTGCCGAGGTTGAGAAGCTTACTACCGCGCTCCTTAGTCAGGATAAGTTGTTTAGGCGTGCCGCTAGAGAGCGCAAGGAGTTTAGGCAGAAGTGGGAGGATACGGTGAAGGAGCTTGATTCAGTCAAGTCCACCGTGGTTGTTACCGATGAGGAGGAGTGTGAGGCGTGCACCACGCACATGACTGATCTTCTCACTTTGAGAAGTAAGTATGTTGCGTTGGTAGGAGAGGTGGATGAGCTTCGTGCTAGGCCCATGCTGTTGGGTGCTTGCAAGACTTGTCCTGTCTTGCAATCCGAGTTGGCAGAGAAGAATGCCAAGATTGTGTCTCTTGAGGAGGCCAGCTCGGGTAGCACTTGTGTGACTAGGTGCGCTTTGTGCGAGGGTTTGGAGATGGAGATAGCCAACGTGAAGCATGACAAGATGCAAACCGAGGAAGAAAACACATACCTTCGGACCATCTTGTCATGGGTGTCTTGTGGTGAGCCACAGCTCGGGATGATGATCTCCCAATTCAAGCGAGCTGCTGGAGGTCCTGGTGTAGGTTTTGCTCAGGGTGTTGATCTTTCTACTTTTGGGAAGATTGGAGAGTCGAGTGGTCTGAACCCGAGTGAGAAGCCCAACTCCACCACTACTCCCAAACTAACCAAGCTTCCACCCAAAGAGTCTCTCAAACCTAACACCAAGGATGGGGTGTTTGACGAACCCCCGAGAGCTCCACCCAAGAACCAAGTGTGGCATCCCAAACCCAACCACCTAAAGAACAAGCTGGATACAATGCCACCTATCCAAGAGGAGTTGCCACAAAAGGGCAAAGTGATCCACACCCACCATCGTGTGTACCAACAACCTCCTTTGAGAGCGGTGAGGTACCACTGTGAGTTTTGTGGGAGAGACGGACACTTAGGTGAGTTCTGTTTTCAGCGCAAGCGAGAGGCGCGCCATGCTAGGGAGATGAACAACCCGGACATGTACCATCCTTTCCATGATGTACATATGCCCAATGTTCAGAAGAGAGCCCCGAGACGTGCTGCTAGGCCCAGAGGTCCAGTACCTCAATGTTGGGGCGGCACCCAGACCGCAGGCGCCTTCGACCCGCATTTACCGAAAGATGACAATGCTTTCGTGCGGAAGGTGCCATTCGCGCGAAAGCAAGCGCTTCCGACCCGCAACGCCGAGCGACGACGGTGTCTGAGCGGAAGGCAACACTCGCGCGGTAGCGCGACATTCACGCGGTAGCACGCCTTTCAGCCCGCGGATCGAGGGAAGGCAACGCCTTCGCGCGAAAGGGTGCTTTTGCGCGGTAGCGTGCCTTTCGGCTCGCTGACCAAGTTAAGGCGTCGCCTTCGAGCGGAAGGCAACATTCGCGCGGTAGCGCGACATTCACGCGGTAGCGCGCCTTTCGGCCCGCAGATCGAGGGAAGGCAACGCCTTCGCGTGAAAGGGTGCTTTCGCGCGGTAGCGCGCCATTCGGCTTTTGGCCAGGCGTACGACAGAGGCTTCGTGCGGAAGGGAGCATTCGTACAAAAGGAACCCAGCGTCTCCGGCGGGAGATTTTGTTTTTACGATTTTGTTCGTCCGTGAGTTTTCGTAGGTCGCCGGAAGTATGGGTCAGGGAAAGCGGGCCCACCAGTCAGGAAGAGAGCCGGGGGCGCTGGGCCCGCCAGAGGCCGAAGTGACAATGGTGCCCCCAGCGCCGGAGGGAGCGCTGAACGGCTACAGAGTAGTTGAATGGGGCATCATTGTAATTATAGTAGAGTGATTGAGAAGGGCAATCTTGTACTTTCACGTGGATCTAGTTCAATATAAAAAGCTCCCGACCTCCCCCGGGGGAGGTGGGGAGCACTGTTCATCACATCCGACTTCCCACTCTCTTCCGTTTACTTCCGCTTTCGCTCTGTGCATTCGTTCGTGCGACAACCCGCTGTTTCGAGGTCTCAGACCCGAAACAACATTGGCGCCCACCGTGGTTGTCGCCCGAGCTTACCATGCCGCCAAGGAAAGCGCCGAAGACGGTCGACAATCCGGAGACGATCGCCGCGAGAAAGGATGCTTTCGGCACCGTCGCGGTTTTAGTCCCAGCTATCCAGGTTCCACCAAACGCAGCCGCAGTGCCATCACCTTTCGGCGGCGCTTTGTCGATAGAAGCGCAGCCGCCGCCGGGAGCATCGACAAGCCAGGGCGTGCAGCCTCAGGATCAGCGGACTTTGGGCAGAGACGGCACGCCGGATGGGCACGTCGAGGGCGAGTTCGATGATGAGGATGAAGACGATGACGAAATCACAAGACACGCCCAAGCAATCAAGACGCTGGCTCAACAGCAAGGGGAGATCGAAAGGCTGTTGTTGCAAAGAGACCAGCTGCAGCAGCAGTTGGCGGCGAAAGCAAGAGAAGACGAGACTCGCGATGCCATTCGGCGAGCTGAGGCGCAAAGGAGGCAACTCGAGAAGGAAATTCAGGAGCTGCAAAGGGCCAGAGCGGACCCCAATCTGATAGCACAAGAAGACGTATTCAATTATTCATACCAAGGCGAGAGCAACCGCCAGCTTTCGGCAACGCCATCGACAAAACCTCTCCACTCTCGAGGGAGTTGCAAGCTCATCCGTGACCACTCAATTACAAGCCTCGCATTCCGACTTTCGACGGTAAAGCGAACCCGCGCATGTTCTTGGCAAGCTATGAGACAGCTGTATTTTCGGCAGGCGGAGACAATCAGGCTTTAGCAAAATCTCTCATCCCGGCAGTTGAAGACGTCGCTCACAATTGGTACACCACTCTCAAGCCACTGTCTATCTATTCATGGGCACAGTTGAAGGCCGAATTGCTGGCCACTTTCCAAGGATTTCGGCCGGATGTCAAGACCACGCGGGACCTCATGAATTGCACCCAGCAAGATGACGAACCCTTATCCGAGTACCTCAAATGCTTCATCCAGCTAAAGGCTCAAGCGCCGAATGTGCCGGAAGCCGCGGTGATCGCAGCAGCCATCGAAGGCTTGGGGACTGGGCAGTGCGCCGCTCACTTGTCTAGGGAGCCGCCGAAAGATGTCAAGGAATTGTTCGACGTAATGAATGCGTACGCGAGGTCGGATGATGACTTTCGGCGACGCAAGGTCGCCCGCCTGACGCAGAGGCAAGCGACGAAAGCAAGTCGACCGCCGCCCGTGCCGAATCAAAGAATTGTCAGGCCTTTTTGTTCAATCAACAATTTGCAGGAAGAACCAGCACAATCAGCGGCAGGCACGGAGAGGCCTGACATGGCTGACTTCCAGCCCCAAAGAGGGTTTGACCAACCTTTCCGTGGAGGACGCGGTGGAAGGTCAGGTCGCGGTGGTCGAGAAGGTAGAGGCCGCGGAAGAGGACCCAGGCCACCGTATTGTGTCATTTGCGACGACAATTTCGGCCACACCACTCGGGACTGTAAATACAGCAAGATGGCGAAAGAGCTGAAAGACAAGGATCATGCTTCAGCCTCTGCCGAAAGCTCCAAGCATGTTTTCCACAATTCATAAGACCCGGCAGCAGTGGCGGCAGCATGCAGCAATTACGCGAGCACGCCTATGCATCCCCCGCAGTACATGCATCCCCAAAATTTGCATTGGTACAATCCGGCGTATCAGGGCTATCAGCTTCCGGTCTTTGCGCCGCATTCGGTAGCGGTTTCGTCACCTATGCATTATCAGTGTCAGCCAACGCCGCCACCGGCGCTTCCGGCTCAAACCCAACCACAGGGGCAGCAAGCACAGCCAGGCTACCACCAGGGGCAGGAAATAGAAAACGAAACTAATGCAGTCAACAACATCCTCCCGTCAAGAGGCCCCATTTTCGCCATCACGGGGGGATCTAACCTCGAGCACGAAAGTAAGAGAGCTAGAAGGGACTATCACCAAAGAGTCCAAACAGTATCACCAAGACTTCCACTGAACAGGCCAGCTTGGTCACTAGCACCGATATGCTTCGACGAGTCCGACTTCAAAGTCCGCGACTACCCGCATTGTGACGCTTTCGTTGCCACGGCCAACGTGGCCGGCTTCACTTTGCATAACATTCTGATTGACACCGGAAGCTCGGCAGACATCCTGTTTGTCAAAGCTTTCGAGGCCATGGGGTTCGACAGGCGAAGTTTGGACCCCGCCGGCAATTCGCTATACGGCTTCGGGGGAAGAAAGATTAATGCTATCGGCAAAAAGCAAATCCCTGTATCTTTCGCCGAAGGGGAAAAAGTCCGCACTGAAACGCTGACTTTTGACATAGTGAACATGGACTACCCCTACACTGCCATTTTCGGCAGAGGTTTCACGAACAAGTTTAATGTCGTCATCAAACAAAGCTACCTGTGCATGAAGATGCCATCCCCTTTCGGCATTATTGCTATACATGGAGATCAACAAGCTTCTAGAAGAATTGAGGGAAAACCAACCCCAGGCTACAGCCTTATCAATGAGGTGGCTAATAAAGACGAAATGCAAACAGCCACCAAAGAGCATGCTATCGTCAGCCCATCGGAATGCAAGGTTGGGGCAGCCGAAGAAACAGTGAGAATTCCGCTCGCGGCCTCCAGGCCCGAAAGAGCCGTGCACATCGGGTCAAGCATGTCGGAAGAAGAAAGGAATGCTTTGGCATCTTTCCTTGCGACCAACGATGACATTTTCGCTTGGTCAACAAGCGACCTGCAAGGCGTTAGCAGAGATCTTGCCCAGCACAGTTTGAACATCGCAAGCGGCGCTAAGCCCAGAAAGCAAAAACTGAGAAAGATGTCAAACGAAAGGGCAGACGCGGCGAAAGCCGAAGTGGAAAGATTACTCGATGCGGGAGTAATCCGACCAGTCCAGTATCCCGAATGGATGGCGAATGTTGTCTTGGTGAAAAAGAAGAATGGAAAATGGCGGATGTGCATCGATTTCACTGACCTCAACAAATGCTGCCTGAAGGATCCGTATCCTTTGCCTCGTATCAACAAGCTGGTCAACATTGCATCCGGCTGCGAGATAATGAGCTTTCTAGATTGTTTTTCAGGCTATCACCAGATTTGGCTTCATCCCGACGATGAGGAGAAAACCAGTTTCATCACCCCTACGGGTACATACTGCTACCGATGAATGCCGGAAGGGCTGCGGAATGCAGGCCCAACATTCTCGCGGATGACTGACAAGGTGTTCGAAAACCAGAAGCAAAAGAAAAACTTGTTGGCTTACGTCGACGATATAGTGGTCAAGAGCGATAGACAGGAAGATCATCAAGCAGACTTGTTCGAGACTTTCGGCAATCTCCGAAAGAGTGGTTTGAAGCTTAACCCCGACAAGTGCATTTTCGGCATCAAGAAAGGCAAGCTCCTTGGTTGCCTGGTGTCGGCAAGAGGAATTGAAGCTAATCCCGACAAGATAGCGGCAATCATCAACATGCAACCACCCTCAAACCGAAAGCAAGTGCAAAAGTTGACAGGAAGGCTGGCTTCTTTGAACAGATTCATCGCAAGGTCCGCCGAAAAAGGGCTGGCTTTCTTCCGAACTCTGCGTAGCTCCGACCCTTTCGATTGGGGGGAAGAGCAGCGGCAGGCTTTTCAGCAGTTAAAGGAGTACTTGACAAAGCTAACCATTCTATCTAAACCGTCGCCGGAAGCGACGCTTTTGCTGTACCTCGCATCATCCCACACCACCGTAAGCGCAGTACTGGTGGAGGAGAAGGAACATCAAAACAAGATGACACAGTTTCCCATCTACTTCGTCTCCGAGGCCCTTTCGGGAGCAAAACTGAATTACTCAGAGCTGGAGAAGATAGCCTACACAGTAGTAATGGCTTCTAGAAAGCTAAAGCATTACTTTCAGTCTCACCACATCATAGTCCTTTCGGCTCAGCCATTGGAAGCATTGTTTCGCAACAACGAAGCTATCGGCAGAATCGGCAAGTGGGCGACAGAGTTAAACGAATATGTGATCGATTTCCAGCACTGGTCCGCAATCAAGTCGCAAGCGTTGGCGGATTTCATAGCAGACTGGACTCCCGCCGCTTTCGACACACCCTCGAGTTCGAGGAACCTGTGTGGACAGTGAACTGTGACGGCGCATGGGGAATGGCTGGAGCCGGAATCTCGGCGATCCTTACACCACCAAGAGGACCGAAGGTAAGATTCACCGCAAGGCTGCAATTTCTCACAACCAATAACACCGCCGAATATGAAGCCGTATTGTTGGGTTTACGAAAGCTCCGAGTAATCGGAGCGAGAAGATGCATAGTCAAGTCGGATTCCCAAGTCGTTGTTGGTCATGCCAAAAAGGATTTCACAGCAAGAGAACCAGAGCTAGCCAAGTACCTGGCAGCAATCAGAAGAATGGAGAAGTATTTCACTGGTTTCACCTTACGTCACATTCCAAGGGCCGAAAACGCAGAGGCAGACGAACTGGCCAAAGCCACAGCACAAAATCTACCACTTCCACCAGACGTGTTCTATCAAGTGCTTTCGGCCAAAGCAGTGAAAGAGGAGGAAGAACATCCAAGTTCGGTACATGCTATTGCCAGTGATGACTGGAGGTCGCAGATATTCGCCTATCTATCCGAAACATACGAGCCAGAGTCTAGGAAGGATGCCGAATGGATGGCCAGCAGAGCGAAAGGTTACTCAATCATCGGAGAGAAGTTGTTCAAAAATGGGATAACAGCTCCTCTTCTGAAATGCATAAGCAAGCGCGAAGGCATTCAACAGCTCGAAGAAATGCACGCCGGAATATGCGGAGCACACAGAGGGCCTCACGAGATAGCACATAGAGCAATGAGGCAAGGATTCTACTGGCCGTCCGCCGCATCAGACGCCAAAGAACTGGTCAAATGTTGCAAGGGTTGCCAGATGTTCGCAAAAAACCAGAAAGCCCCAGCAAATGAAACTACGCCGATAGTGCCAACCTGGCCCTTGCAGAGATGGGGCATTGACATAGTAGGTCCGCTACCAGCAGCTCCGGGCAACCTGCACTTTGCAGCGGTCACTCTCGAATATTTCACCAAGTGGGTGGAAGCAAAGGCCCTCGCAAGCATAACTTCCACCTCTTTAACCAAGTTCGTCTGGCAGAGGATAGTTTGTCATTTCGGCGTTCCCTCCTTCATCACCTGCGACAACGGGAAGCAGTTTGACTGTGCCGAATTCAGGAGCTTCTGCGATGAACTCAGCATCAAGCTTAATTTCACCTCAGTAAACTACCCACAAGCAAACGGGGCCGTCGAGAGAGCGAATGGCTTAGTTTTTTCGGCAATATCAAAAACGTTGTACGACTCGCCGAAAGGTAAGTGGGCCAACACCCTAACAACAGTTGTATGGGGGCACAATATTTCACGATCCAGAGCTATCGGCTTCACTCCGTTCTGATTGCTTTACGGTGAGGAAGCAGTTACCCCGGAAGAGGTAAAGCTAGGTTCCTTCTGAACCGAAATGGCTCCAACTACTCAGGAGCAAAGGCACCTCGAACTCGAAACCATCGAAGAGGTAAGGTTGCAAGCTGCAGAGAATCTCGAAAAGTACCACGCCGAAACGAAGCATCACAGGGACAAGACCATAGTCCGAAAGGACATCAAACCTGGTGACATGGTCACCATTCGGCAACCAGATAAGCAAGGTAAGCTCCAATCACAGTGGCAGGGCCCTTTCATCATGGCAAGCATGGCGGCACCCGGAGTATTCCGGCTGCTGAATGATAAGGGCGAAGAATCAGCTCACACTTGGAACGCAAGTAACCTGCGCCGTTTTTACCCTTAGTCTGAGCTATCGAACTTGGATGTAATTTTTTTTTCTTTTCTTTACTTTCTTCAACCAAAGTCAGCTGCACTCTTTTTCCTCGCCGGGGAAGCCCTTCATCGGGGTGCGAGGTTTTTTAACGAGGCAGCCGAATGTAACCGCTACATTATGAAGCATCCGTAATCCCCAAGAAAAGTTGTGTGGCCTGACTAAGGACGAAGTCAACCAAACTTAAGGTTGAGACATTCGTCATTCCGATCTAACAAATGAGAATGTCGGCTCGCTAGGTGAAAAGAATCCTCCACAGCCACCGACAATCTCAGAAAGCCTGCGGGCTATACAAAAACCGACCCTCCGACAAAACGCGAGGGCGGAGCGAAAGCCTGCGGGCTACGTGAAAACTGAACCTCCGACAAAACGCGAGGGCGGAGCGAAAACCTGCGGGCTATGTGAAAACCGACCCTCCGACAAAACGCGAGGGCGGAACAAAAGCCTGCGGGCTATGTGAAAACCGACCCTCCGACAAAACGCGAGGGCGGAACGAAAGCCTGCGGGCTATGTGAAAACCGACCCTCCGACAAAACGCGAGGGCGGAACGAAAGCCTGCGGGCTATGTGAAAACCGACCCTCCAACAAAACGCGAGGGCGGGACAAAAGCCTGCGGGCTATGTGAAAACCGACCCTCCGATGAAACGTGAGGGCGGAATGAAAGCCTGCAAGCAAGACGAGCATCCCTTGTCAGGCGACAAGGATAGCTGGACAACATTAGTAGATGCAGGAGTACAAATGCTGCATTAACTCTTTCACCCACCAAGCGCCAAAAAGTACAGCCAAGGGACTAAATGCAGTGTTTTCACAGCATGGGCGAAGCAATATCTTGGATCTAAAAGAACCGTGTTTAGGCCCAAGCAGCGCCTTTTGATGGGGACAGAAACGGGGCCCTCGGCAGCGACGCCCGCGGCTGCTTTGGGCTGGGCCGTTGTGTTGTTTTATGCTATTGAGGCCTGTTTCGTTTTTTGCGCCGCGTTTTTTGGTTATCGTGCCTATACTGTCGCGGGGGGTGCCCGCTCCTTGCCCTATAAAAGGGGGTGTAGTTGGGATGTGGAGACCTTGTGCCCTCATTTTGCTCTAGCCTCCCTGCTGCTGCTGTCTGCCCGTAGCGAAGGTTGTGTTCTAGCGATTTGCGAGGGTTCTGTTTGTTCGGCGTCTTGCGAGGCTTAGATAGTGATGGCGAGGCTGAAGCAAACTGCCCGCGCTGTTTCGCCCTCTACTGGTGCCGAGGGCATCAGCTTTGAGTTTGGTTTGAGCCGTGTTGGGAGTTCTGAGCTGGCGGCCTATTTGAAGCGAGGGTGGATCGAGGAGGGAAAAGCGAGGATCAGCTCTGGAGAGACGGTTCCGAAGCCTGGTGCAGATGAAATCGTCGTGTTCGAGGAGTTTTTTGAAGCTGGGCTACGTTTTCCAGTTGACTCGTTTGTTATGGCCGTTCTGCGAAGGTTTAAACTGAGATTTCACTAGCTAACACCTTCGTGTTTTACGAAGATGTCGGTGTATGTTTGGGCCTGTCGGTCGCAAGGTATTGTTCCCCAGGTCGAGGGTTTTGTGCGGACACACCGTGTGCACATGCAGCCCCACAAGGTTTCCGACAGCGAAGGTATTGCGAGGCAGGGACAGTTTGGAGTGTACACCTTTTGCCACCGTGCCGGGTCGGAGCTACCGGCGCAGGCGCAGAAGAACAAGTGGGCCAGCGGATGGCAAGAGTTTTGGTTCTATTATAAGTTTGATGTGGATTCGGAGCTTTGCGGCGAACTTCCTCCGCTTGGCGATGTGAGTGCCGAAGCTCAGATGAGCCCCGAGGCGCACGCCGCTGTTGACTGTTTGAGGGTGGTTGCGCGTTCCCAATGCGCTCGTGATCTGGTCGAAGAATATTGCTGCGCCGACGCGTGGCCGTTAAGCCGGAGACAGGCTTGGTTTCCGGTGGAGGACGATGCAAGGTACGAGGCTCGCGGATTAAAGAAGCCGAAGCTCAATTTGGGCAAGATTTGGGAGAGGGTTTTTAAGAAGTTTCCGAGACGTCAGGATGGGGTTGATGCTATTTACAAACGAGTTCAGCAGAGGGTTGAAAATCTCATTGGGAAGCTGACCACCCTCGAGGTTAAAGCTATCCACAGCTCAGTGGGGAGCGGGGGTCGTATTAACAGGGTGTTTGACCTGCTTGGGATAGAATATACAAATTGGCCTGCGCCGGCGAGCGACGACGCGCCCAAGGAAAGGAAACGCGTTCCTCCGGAGGATAGCGGTGTGGTTTCGCGGCCGAAGAGGGGTCGCGGTGGAGGTCGGGGTGGCACCGGTGGCCGGGCAAAAGTTACTTCATCGAAGGTTGTTACGAGCTCCGGTGCCGTAGGAACTTCATCCTCGGCCGTGGCCTCGAGTGGTCGAGGTTTTGAAAAGGTTGGAGGGCGAGCGCCTCGCGTGGGCGGTATCGGGGCTTTAATTCAGACCTCGGAAGACGAAGGCGTTTCCGAGGACTCCGATGAGGAAGAGAAAGAAGGGGAAAAGGATGTCGAGTCTTCCGGCGAGAGCAGTACTTCCTCCAGTAGCGAGGATGACTCCGATGAAGCCATTTCTGTGGAGGACAGCCGAGGGAAAAAGGTAGCTTCGTCCAGCGCTGTTGATGCGGCTGCACAAGATATTGAGGAAGTGCTGCGGGATGTGGAGGGTGTGAGCCCACGACGGGGGTCTGTGCCCGATTATGCTGGTTCACACATTTGGGTCGAGGGGTCCGAAATTAAGGGTGATGTTGGCCCGGACCAGGCCCCTGGGAAGAGGCCGTATGGCGAAGCTAGCCTGGCAAGCCTTCCTTACTATGCGAGGGAGCTGGGTGTTACGGACCCGGCGACTCATTTGTATACGAGTGCGGATCTTCAAGCCACCCGCTTGCCTTGCTCTCCGGAGGAGAGGCGATTCTTGGGCCGTGTATTTGACCGGGTTTGTCTGCCGGAAGTGGAACTTCGGCTCTCCGGCGAGCCTTTGGACAATATCCACGATGATATTGATGTGAAAGTGGCGGAGCTGATGCTTCTCAACCGGTCGGCACGTCGAAGGGCCAGCTATAACCTGCATTATCTGAACGACCGGTTGAAAAAGGTGCAGAAAGAGAACAAAGACCTCTGCCGGAGCTTGCAAGATAAGATGATCAGCTGAGGGCCGCCTTGGAGGAGGCTGAAAAATGGAAGAAGCAAGGGCAAGAGGCTGCGAAGGCCAACGCGGAGCTCATCGCCGTGGGTCGGCAAAAGGATAAGGACTTGATGTCTATGAACAAGCGCGTGGAAGATTTGACGGCGGAGGTGGCGGCCCAGGCCGAAGCTTGGCGTGGTAGTCTGTCGAGGGTTAAAACCAAGATGGATGCATGCTTAACTGAAGCCGGGGGTTCAGCTGGGGAGCCACTTCCTGTGGTTGGCGCAGAGGCCTTCGAAGGTTGGTTAAGTAACGAGCTAGATGTGTTCAGCTCGTTGGTTGGGAATGCTGCTGACTTTGGCGGGTATGCTGGGGCGCTGGCGATGGCTGGAACGCTTCGCCAAGCGGACTGCGAGCATCTTCGTAAGATAAAGAAGCCCAACCACATTTTTCCAACCATCGAAGAGGTTCGACAGATGAAGATTGATGACGCCGAGGTCCGGAATTGTGCAATGCGGTTCCTTCGCCGATTTTGGATTGCAGGCGGCGGTCGGGCTCTTGCCTTCGAGGAGGCTGCCGAGGCTACTCGTCAGGTTTGTGTTGAGGGTGTTGTTTCTTCGGTATTGTTTGATGATTGTGAGTTTGGAGTTGAGAATTGAATTATTTGGTCCTTTTGGTTTTTACAGGCTCGGAAGGATGCGATGCCTTCGCCGCCTACTGCTCAAGAGGCCGGCGGCACCTCCGAAGGCCCTCAGACTCTCACCTCTGCGGAGGTGCTGCCGGTGGCGGTTGAGGGATATGCAGAAACGGCAATCGTCGGCGAGGGTACCTCACAAGATGCGGCTGCGAGTGGCAAAACCGCGCAGGATGGGAAGAATGATGCTGGCGAAGCTGTGACGGCTGAGGTTGAAGAAGCCCGGCAGGTGTGATCGCGTGGGATTGTGTAGATGGGGATGTTTTGGTGGGAGCAACGATGCTTGTAATGACTTCGATGCATGCTGAGACGTTTTATACTGTTTTATGTGAATGCAGGTTCCTGATGGAACCGTGCGTGAGGTTTTTGACGTGACGCCGTTAACACTTAACTACCAGGATGTTTTTATAACTGGTGAGTCCTGGGCTCGTGCGAAGTTAAAACATCCTTCGTTGTCCTTCGAGCGTTTTTGGTGGTCGAAGGTGCGAAGGTACGATTTGAAGAATAGTAGGTCGAGCAGCTTTTGGCGCGATGCTGACTTTACTGATCGGCAAGCTACGCGTTATTTGTTTGGTTCGTCTTCGACTTCGCAAGCCGTGTTAGATGATGATATCGATGATAGCGTTGCGTTGGACTATCTATTCGGGCGAAGCAATCTTGCAGTGGACTCCGCCGGGTCGCTGGTGGTTCCGAAGGAGGAACCGTTGGAGGTTGACGAAGCGCCCCGCACGTATATGTATCGGGCGAGGGTTTTGACTGGTGAGTTGCCGATTGTGCCGGTGACTCCTTTGTTGTGGGGGCCCATGGTTGCGGTTGAGCTGGAGTTCGAGGAATCTAACGGGGGCCCTGATGATTTGATGCTGATAGAAGGGAACGACGGTTCCTTGTAATTTTTTGTAATTTGCATTGTTTTTGTTTGTGGTTGTAAAGATATTCTATGAACTGTCAGGGAAAGACGTAATGGTTGTGTACAACGACACTTCGTTTCTTTTAGCGAGGCTCACGCATTTGCTCTTGTGAGCTTGTTTTGAAAAAACAGCGGCGCCCCCTTTTTCTTTAGCGAGGCTCGCGCTGTTTGCTCTCGTGAGCTTGTTTTGAAAAAACAGCGACGCCCCCTTTTTCTTTTAGCGAGGCTCGCGCACTTACTCGTGTAAGCTTGTTTTGAAAAGACAGCGACGCCCCCTTTTTCTTTTAGCGAGGCTCGCGCTGTTTGCTCTCGTGAGCTTGTTTTGAAAGACAGCGACGCCCCCTTTTTCTTTTAGCGAGTCTCGCGCACTTACTCGTGTAAGCTTGTTTTGAAAAAACAGCGACGCCCCCTTTTTCTTTTAGCGAGGCTCGCGCACTTACTCGTGTAAGCTTGTTTTGAAAAAAACAGCGACGCCCCCCTTTTTCTTTTAGCGAGGCTCGCGCTGTTTTGCTCTCGTGAGCTTGTTTTGAAAAACAGCGACGCCCCCTTTTTCTTTTAGCGAGGCTCGCGCACTTACTCGTGTAAGCTTGTTTTGAAAAACCAGCGACGCCCCCTTTTCTTTTAGCGAGGCTCGCGCACTTACTCGTGTAGCTTGTTTTGAAAAAACAGCGACGCCCCCTTTTTCTTTAGTGAGGCTCGCGCTGTTTGCTCTCGTGAGCTTTGAGCTAACAGACGTGATGAGCTTTTTAGGGCTTCGCGTGTCACGTAACTTGAGCGATGCGTTTTGCGGGGGTGCTGCTTTTTCGAGCCCCTGGCGTGTTGTGCGAGAGTCCTCTGCTTTTGGACCCGCCCGAAGCCTGAATTAGCCCGAGGCCTAGCTTGGAGGGCTCGGATGGGACGGAAGAGGTGGGTCCGCCCGAGGCCTTGCTTGGAGGGCTCGGGCGGGACGGAAAAGGTGGGCCCGCCCGAGGCCGAGCTTGGAGGGCTCGGGCGGATGTGCTCGGTTTTTTGGGTTTCGCGCCTCCCCTTGTCTTAGGCGGAGGTGAGAATTGCTTTTTTGCGAGCCCCTGTCGTTTGTGCCAGGGTGCTCGACTTTTTCGACCTCCCCCTTGTCTTAGGCGGAGGTGGAAATTGCTTTTTGCGAGCCCCTGTCGTTTGTGCCAGGGTGCTCGACTTTCCTCCCCTTATCTTAGGCGTGGTGAAGTTGCTTTGAAAAGAAAGGAATGTTTTTCGAAGCAATCTTAGCAGGCTTTCATCGAATGTAGCGCTCTTGAAAGAGATCCGCTTTTTCGATGTTTGGGCGTAGAGGGTTAGAGATTTTACTTTTTTGGGGGTTCTAGCCTGTATTAATGCTTTGGATGCTGCCTCGTTAAAAAACCTTACGCCCCTTCGTAAGGAAAAAGAGTGCAGCTCCTGTTTTGTTAAGTACATGAGAGTAGATAACATGAAAAGTATCAAAAATTACATAACGCGAGGGCTCGCTAAGGCTCCGCTATGGGTAGAATTTGCGAAGGTCGTCGACGTTCCAGGTGTGTGGTAGTATATTACCTTCGCTGTCGGAGAGGTGGAAAGAGCCTGGGCGATTGCATTCTGCGATCAGGAACGGGCCTGTCCACTTAGGCTGGAACTTTCCGGCCATGCTTGCGTTTTGTTTACGGATGAGGACGAGGTCACCCTTCTGCAGGTTCTTGACTCTGACCTTTTTATCTCTCCACTTCTTGGTCTCTTCCTGATATTTGCGAAGGTTGTGAACTGCGCTGCATCTTGTTTCTTCTAGCAAGTCCTTGTCGGTTAGTATGGCTGGCTCATCACTTGCGAGGGTTGTTCTTGGTGAGATGAATTTTAGCTCCTCTGGTAACACGGCTTCTTCGCCAAACAAAAGTTTGAAGGGTGTGAACTTGGTTGCTCTGCATTCGGAGGTATTGTGAGACCAGGTGACTGCAGTTAGCTCGTCTGCCCATTTGCCTTTGGGTCTGCCTTGCAATTTTTTGGATATGGATTGGAAGATTGTTGCGTTGGCTCTTTCGACTAGGCCGTTGGACTGCGGGTGTCGGACTGAGGCGAAGCATAGAATTGTTCCGATTTGTGCGCAGAACTCTTTGAAAACCTCGCTGTCAAACTGGGTGCCATTGTCGACGGTTAGATGTTGGGGGACTCCGAAGCGACAAACTATCTGCTGCCAGAAAAACCTTTTTACTGCGAGGGATGTTATGGAGGACAGCGGTCTTGTTTCGGTCCATTTGGTGAAATATTCCACGGCTACCACCGCGTAGCGAAGGTTCCCCGGGGCCGTCGGTAATGGGCCCACGAGATCCATTGCCCACCTTTGTAGGGGCCAGGTTGGGCATATGAGGGTTGTGGGGGCCCCTGGGGTGTTTTGGTTTTTTGCTGTCAGTTGACAACCTTCGCACTCCTTGACGATGGTTTCAGGTCTCTCAGCGCAGTTGGCCAGTAGAAACCTTGCCGGAAAGCCTTTCCAACTAATGCTCTTTGGGCCATTGTGTGAACCGCATATACCTTCGTGGATGAGTTTGAGAATGTCGGTACCTTCGGATTGTGACACGCACTTGAGCCAAGGTGAGGTTACCGAAGCTTGAGCAAGGTGTTATCCATAATCTTGTACCCTCGCACTCTTTGCTTTAGTCTGTTCTCTTCCTCTTTGGAGCTGGGTTCATGGAGTCCTTTGATGTAGGCCATGATAGGTGCTCTCCAATCCTCGCACTGAATTGTGTTGATCAGCTTGATGCTGATCTCGGAAGCTTCGAAGGCTGACCGAGTGGAAACCTCGTAGAACACGTCCGGAGGGAGCTGTAGCTGCTGCGCGGCTGCTTTGGCTAAGCAATCTGCTTCGCTGTTTTCAGTCCTCGATATTGCTTTTACGGTTATGCCGAGGAAAAAGGATTCTAACCTTCGTACATATTGAAAATACTTTTGAAGCTCTGGATCTTTTGCTTTGTAGTTCTTTTCAATGTGCCCCGCAATGACTTGAGAGTCTGTGTTGATGAGTGCCCTTCGGACTGATAATGAACGCAACCTTGAAAGTGCCAGAATCACAGCCTCATATTCAGCGGAGTTTGTTGTGCACTTGAAGTCCAGCCTTCGTGCGTATCTCAGCTTCGACCCGGAGGGCGAGATTAGAATAGCCGAGGCACCGGCTCCAGTTGCGCCCCAGGCCCCGTCGACGTAAACGATCCAAAACTGGTCCTGCTGCAGCTCGCCGGGGCGAGGGTCGGGTGTCCATTCTGCTATGAAATCAGCCAGCACCTGTGATTTGATCGCTGTTCTGCCAACGAAGGTTACAGCATAACTATTAAGCTCGACTGCCCATTTTGCTATTCTTCCAACGGCTTCGTTATTTTTGAAAATGCTCTCGAGAGGGTACGTCGAAGGTACATGTATCTCGTGAGCCTGGAAATAGTGCTTGAGCTTTCTTGATGCCATGACGACGGCGTATGCTATTTTCTCAAGCTCCGAATAGTTTCTCTTTGGGCCTTCGAGGGTTTCTGAAACATAGTAAATTGGGGCTTGTCTGGTTTTGTTGTTTTCGTGGAGCTCCTTGATGAGGACTGCGCTTGCAGCGTGTGGCGAAGCTGCGACGTAGAGTAACAACAAGTCTCCCCTGCTTGGGCTGGTTAGGGCAGTCAAGCTGGTCAGATATTTTTTCAACTCCTCGAAGGCCTTTTGCTGCTGGGGGCCCCAGTGGAAAGGAGCATTGCTTCTGAGTGTTTCGAAAAATGGTAACCCTCGCTCTGCGGATCTTGAGATGAATCTGCTAAGTGCTGCCAAACGACCAGTCAGACGCTGAGCTGCTTTCTTGGTCGTCGGAGGTTCCATGTTCATGATGGCATCAATCTTCTCAGGGTTGGCCTCGATTCCTCTGGCTGAGACGATGCAACCTAGCAACTTGCCTTCGCTTACCCCGAAAACACATTTTTCTGGGTTTAGTTTCAGTCCGGCGTACCGGAGGTTGCTGAATACCCTCGATAGGTCTGGGATGTGGTTCTCTTTTAGTTCGCTTTGAACGACTAGGTCGTCGACATAGGCGGAGACTGCATGCTCATCCTTGAAAACTTCGGAGGTCATGCGAGCGAAGGTTGAGCCTGCATTTTTCAAACCTTCTGCCATTCTTCGGAAGCAAGGTGCCCGAGGGTGTGATAAAGCTTGTTTTTTCTTCGTCTTCTTCATTCATCCAGATTTGGTGATAGCCTGAGAAGCAATCGAGGAGGGATAGCATTTGGCAACCTGCCGCTCTGTCGACCAGGGTGCTTATGTTTGGGAGGGGGAGTCATCCTTCGGACAGGCTTTGTTCAAGCAAGTGAAATCGACGCACATTCGCCATTTTTTATTCTTCTTTTGGACTAGGACCACATTTGAGAGCCAAGTTGGGTATTTGACTGGGCGAATGACGCCTGCGTCCAGAAGCCTTTTTACCTCAGCCTTCGCTGCCTCCTTTCTTTCTTCTGACATCTTGCGAAGCTTTTGTTTGATTGGGCGATAACCTGTCTTGATGTTCAGGCTATGCTCGATCATTGATCTGTTGACTCCTTTTAGGTCTTCGGCGGACCAAGCGAAGGTGTCGGAATTTTCTCTGAGGAAGGTGACGAGGTTGCCTTCTGATCGAGGGTCTAGATTGGCTGAGATGATCACCTTTCTTTCTTCATTACCCTCGAAGAGTTGGACTTGTTTGGTTTCGTCCTTTGGCGCCGCCTTCACTCTGTCATTGCAGACCTCGCCTTCGACGCTGATACCGGGGTTTGAGGTTTTGACAAATTGTGTACATTGCGTTGCCCCGAGCGACGTTCCCTTCAGCTGTCCTTGCAATGTCCTGGTCCCCGAATACCGCGACGACACCCTTCGGCGCGGGAAGTTTCATGCATAGGTAGGCGGGATGGATGACCGCATTGAACGCGTTTGTGACCCCTCGGCCAAAAATGGCATTGTATGGGTAGAACATGTCGACGACATCAAATGTTATGTGTTCCGTCCTGCAGTTGATTTGGTCGCCGAAGGTCACGGGCAGAGAAATTTTCCCGACGGCTCTTACTTGTTGACCACCGAAACCGTATAGGGGGTTGTCGGCCGGTTGCAGAAGATTTCTGTCAAGCTTCATGCTGTCGAAGGTTGAAGCGAACAAGATGTCAGCGGAGCTTCCTGTATCGACCAGTATTTTGGTGACGGTCCACCCAGCGAGGTTGGTTTCGATCACCATGGCATCTGTGTGAGGGTAATCTCTTAGCTTCATGTCACTGGAATCGAAGGTTATGGGGATGTGAGACCAACGACCGAATTTATGTGGTCCTTCGACGGCCACGTGGTGAACGCGTCTGGCATGTTCCTTCCTCTGCCGTTTGTTGCCATGGTCTTCGTTTGAGCCTCCGGTGATAGCTAGAATGACACCGAAGGTCGATGTTGGATTGTTGATGGTTGTTTGGTTCGAGCTTTCGGCTTTCACAGGTTGTGGTGCTGGTAACGCGGGGATCGGCGGTGGTGGTGGCAGAGCGCTGGTGGCTTGGTGGGTTGTTGGAATTTGGTTTTGCGGGGTAGCTGGGTATGTGACTGTGTAAGGTGGGTTTTGGCGTTGTGGGGTGGTGGTTGGCTGATAATGGGTTTGGTTGTAGAGTGGGTGGTGGTGTAGGGGGTTGTTGCGAAGGTAGGCCGTAGTTTATGGGGGTATAGTGGTATGTTGGATTTGGTGGGTGGAAGCTTGGTTTCCTTGTGTGGTTTATGGTTCGGGGGTCTGACATGGCAGGTTTCCTGGATTCCTGGAATTCTTTTCCTTTGGCGAAGCATTCGCATTGCTTTGTTGTGTGCCCCTTTCCCATTCCACAGAAGTGACAATACATTTTGGCAGGATCTCGCTGCTGGTAGCGCTGGTTCGGCGGAGGTGGCAAAGCCTGCGGGGCTTGGCTGCTCGGGTGATGAGCGTCCCGTGTTTGATGTTCATAGCTTGTTGCTTTGTTGATCGCACCAACGTTGCTTTGCTCTTGGCGAGGGTTGCTTTCTCTCGGTTGAGGCCTCGGCTGTGGCCTCTGCTGAGACCTCCGAGCGTCGGACTTTGCTCTGAAATCCATATCAGCTCTACAGTATCTTTCCATTGTTTCATGCAACTCCTCGATCGAGTTTGCCGGTTTTCTGGCAAATTTTGAGGAGCATGGTCCTGGGCGCAGACCACTGACTGCAGCGAGGATGACAGCCTCGTCAGATATCCCAGGGGTCCTTGCTCTGATTTGAATGAACCTTCGCCAGTAATCTTGGAGCGGCTCGCGTTCCTCTTGCTTGCAGTTGAATAGCTCGATGGGGTTTAACGGGGCTGGAGTGATGCCCTTGAAGTTTGTACACAGCTTGTCTCTGAGGGAGGCCCAGGAATCCACAGTTCCGGGGCGAAGGTTGCTGTACCAAGTTTGTGCGATGTCTCGCAGAATGATGACAAAGGATTTGGCCATTGTTGATTCGTCACCGCCTGCTGCGGCAACCGCTGCTTCATAGCTCATGATGAACTGGCGAGGGTCGGAAAGTCCATCATAGCGAGGTAGGTTTTGTGGATTATAGCAAGGTGGCCAGGGCTGGGTTTGGAGTGTTTGGGAGAGTGGTGACTTTGGATCGTATGGCATTTGGTGTTGTTGATGCCTTCGCTGAATGCGAAGGTTTTGCTCTCTCTCATCTGGGTAGAGTTGGCGGAGGTTTGGGTGTCTCACAAGATATGGCTCTGGGTGTACTGGTGGTGGTGGGGGTGGTGGGTGGTGACGAAGGTTGTCTTGATTTGGCTCCTCATTCCCCTCTCGCAACGGGGGTATCTCCTCATTGTTCCAGCCCTCGGCTTCGGCTTCTGCCGCGGCGAGGGATTCCTCCATGCGGCGAAGCTGCTCCCTGGCCTCGTCTGCCCTCTGTCTGATTGAGCGCAGTCGGTTGTGCCTCTCAAGCTGTTCCAGGCGCCTCTTCTTCTCTTGCAGCTCAGCCTCGAGCCTTTCAAGGGCCTCGAGGCCCACCTCTTCTTCTTCCCCTTCTCCTTCTCCCGAAGTGTGTGGGTGCGGCTGTGTCGCCACTCGGGCCTGGGGCCCAGGGATTGGGGTTCCGGGGTGACATTTTCTCCTCCCGAGGGTTGTGCAATTTCCTCAGCAGGCGGGACCACCGCTGCCGCCTCTCTAGCAACGCGCTGGTCCCTCGCCGAAAGTGCTCTCCTGTTTCCCGCCATTTCAGACTTCGATCCCCACGGTCGGCGCCAAACTGTTGGGAACACACTTGCCCGACCTCCGCACTTGTGCAGGGAGAAGAGCGAAGGTGGCCAAGTGTCTGATGCAGCAGCGAAGGTGAGACGGAAGTGGAAAGTGCTCGAATTCCCAAAATCGTGCTTACACTGTTCATCCCCCTGGTATTTATAGGGAATGCCAAGGGGTACGGGCCAAATTACAAGAGGGTACAGCAAAGATTCCTCACCTCCACGCAGGGAGGAAGGGCAAAAGCGTGAATACACAGCTGAAGCGGAAACCCTAATCGGTCACATCCAGCGCGCCGCCACCCGGCCCTTGTTCGCCTTCGGGGGGTGGCGCAGCGGTCTTGACCTTCGGCCGCGCTCGCCCTCGGGTCCGCGCACTCCGCCAACTGCCGGGCCTCCGGCTCTGCTTGCCTCCGGGAAGAAGGCGAAGGTTTAACCTTCGGCCGTGCTCGCCGGACCTTCGGCTTCGCCCACCCGGCCCACTTGGGACGACGCACACTGCCGCTTGCCTGGACCTTCGCTCCCGAACGAAGGTGGCGTCGTGGTTCAGCGAAGGTTTCCTGCGGTGCGGTCGCCGCCTTGGACGGACGGAAGCACAACAAAGCGACGAGGGTTGACCCTGCATCCGGGGTTAGGGTAACGGTCTCCAATAGGAGAGGGACCTGGCAAGGACACCAGGCGTTGCGCGAGGGCTGACTTCGAGCGCCTGTTCGGGCGGCGCCTCTGCCGAGGGTCCTTTTCCCCAACACCGTCATACTTCACGATGTTGGTCGGCGGTCGGAAGCGGTCGGGGAGGTTGAGCTGCGGATGGCCCGGCTGAAGACTTGGGGGCCCGGGGGCTCGAGACCTCCGGTCCTCGTCGCTGTCGTAGCGCCCCCCTCGATGGGCGCTATAGCCACGCTCTTGGGCCCCTTGTCCTTGCGCCGTCGGTTGATGTCGTTGCGGGCGTCGTTGGGGTCTCGAGGTGGCCGGTTGTCGACGATCCGTTCGCGACTGGCCTAGCTCGAGAGGCATCCGGCTGGTGGACGGATGCCTCGCGAGCGTCGTGGGGCGTGTCTGCCGGTCTCCCCGAGGCTGCTCCGCGTCGGCGTGACGCCGAGCTCTCGGCCTGCTGCACCGCGGTTGTCTCGAGGAGGTTTTCATTTCTCCAAGCATGCGCCTGGCCTCGGGGTTGGAGACGGCGGGCAGGTCACGGAGCATCATAGCCGCCGCCACCACGTTCTGGCCAGCTCGCGGGAAACATACCTCGGGGCGTGCTGGTGCCCCGTCCTCGAGGATCCGCCGGTGGACCTCTCGAGCCCGGCCTCGAGCTCCGGCTCCTCAGGGCTGGGTGGTTCCTGCATCAGGTTTGCTGGAGCTGCAGCAGGTGTCGCCGTTCCTCCTCGGCTTTGGCGATTGCCTCTTGCACTTGGGCGAGTTGCGCCGCCCGGCCATCGTCGTGCTTAGGCGGCACAGCCGGTGCGGAGGTTCGTCCCTTCCCTGAACGCGTGATCCGCCGCCGCGGCCACGTCGCTAGGTCCCTCTAGGTCGAGCGCCGGCCTGCCGTCGTCGCCTTCGTCCTCGGTGTCGCCTTTGTCCTCGGTGTCACATACGACTCCCTCGAGTTGGAAGCACTCCCTGGTGGGATCCCAGAGGTCGGGTCGTGGTAGTCGATTCGTCGGAGTCGGAGCTGTTGACGGCACGCCGCCTTGGCCGATGTTGGGACCGCAGCTCGCGTACCCATTCTCCGAAGGTGGCTCGCGAAGTGCTCGAAGGGTCGCAAGAAGATGCGCGTGTGACACCCTAGTGTCAAGCACTGCATTAGGATCTTCATTAGCTACTAAAAGGAGCATAAGCAATGCATTGCATCATTTCATGTGCACGAGAGTGCTTTTGTCTTTTGTTTATTTATTTGGATTTGGATTTCTATTTGACTTGATGATTTAATTGGATCTCTGTTTGGCTTTGTTTTGTGAGGCTATAAAAGTGGTTTTCAGAAAAAGTGCCTTATATGAAAGTTGTAGAGAAAATTATTTCGAGCAACTTTTATATTTGGGTCAAACCCTAGTTTAGAGTTTTTGAAACTGTTTTTGAGTGGTCAAACTTTGGAAAAATTTCTGGAAAAGAAAAAGGAAAAGTCTTTTTTTCTTCCCGCGCCCCTTTCGGCCCATCTGGCCTTTCGGCCCGCTCCCGCGCCAGCACCGCACCGGCCGCTCGCCCGCGCCCCCCGCGCGCGCTCGCCGCGCAACGCGCCGGTCGCTCTGACCGCGGCCGCGCCGTACGCGGCCAAGCCGCCGCGTGGCCGGAAAATGCCTGAGCACACATCTGCCCTGGCCACTCCTCGCCCGATCCTCTCTCACCGAGCACGCAAGCTATCTTCCCCGGCCACTCTCCGCTCGCCTCGCCTGTCGCGGCCCGCTCGCCGTGCACGGCATCGCCGCGCTGCCTCGCCGACGCGCCGCCGTAGCCCCGCCACGACCACCGGTCAAGCCGAACAAAACCCGAGCACCCCTTCACTCCCGCTCACACAACTCCCACTCACTCTCGCTCTCACTCCCTCTCCACTCCCACGAACGCCAGCAGAAGCACTGCTCGCTCTCGCCGTGACCTCCACCGCAAACCTCCCCTCTCCGTTCCCAATCCCACCGAGCATCACCGTCCGATTACTTCTGCACCAAGCTCCGCCTACGCCGTGCACACGGCGTGCGCACGTCGTCATCACCAACCGAGCCCCGACGCCGCCGAGAGACGTAGCGCCTCTTTCGGTCCGTCAGTCGCCACCGCCGAGCCGCAACGCCGTTCTTCTTCAACCCGAGCTCCACCGTCTCCCTCCTCTTCCTCCTCGATCATCACCAAGCCAAGGCAAGGTGAGAACACTGCCCCGCTTCAACGCTACCGCTCTCTCCCACATCTTCTTCCCCGGCCGAACGCCATGACCGCCCACCGCGGACCTCGCTCGTGGCCAAGCTCCGCTAGAGCTTCACCGGCCCAACCAACCCCGTAGCTTTACTGCCTAGGGTTCGTGGAAGCTTTTGCCTTCCCCAATTTCTCCGGCGACCGCCGGACACGGCCAAGCCGAGCCTCACCGCCGCCACCGTCCGCCATGGCTCGTCGCCGGCGAGCTCCGGCCATCCGCTAGTCAAACCGACACCACCGCTGGACGCGTCTCGTCGAGACGAGTCTATCGAGCCTAGCCTCACCGCCGGCGACCTCACCGACGGCGAGCAGCCGCCGGCCAGATCTCTCCCCTGTTTTCCTCTCTCTGACGGGTGGGTCCCGTTGACCCACGGATCCGCGCGTCAGCCTCTGTTTGTCCTTAACCGCATCCACCCGAACCCTCGGCCGAGCCCTCGAGCTAGGCCTCGGACGAGCCAATGCGTTTCCGTCTCGCCCGAGCCCTCGAGCCAGGCTTCGGACGAGCGTGTCAAGTTTTCCTCTCGCCGAGCCCTCGACCCCGGCCTCGGACGAGCGTGTCCGTTTCCGCCTCGCCCGAGCCCTCGAGCAAGGCCTCGGACGAGCGTGTCCGTTTCCGCCTCGCCCGAGCCCTCGAGCAAGCCTCGGACGAGCGTGTCCGTTTCCGCCTCGCCCGAGCCCTCGAGCAAGGCCTCGGACGAGCGTGTCCGTTTCCGCCTCGCCCGAGCCCTCGAGCCCGGCCTCCGCCGAACCTTCGGGCTCTGTCTAGAGCCGGGCCTCGAGCGAGCACACACCTGCTGCTGGCCCCGCGCGTCAGCCACTCGCTGGTCCATGGACCGGGTGCTTGTAGAAATTTAATGTTTTTCCTTTTTGGTTTTAAATTCCAGAAATGCTTGTTATTTTGTGCAGCTTGATTTATAAGTCCAAATGAAGTGCTTTCAGTTTTGTTAGCTTTCTTAGGAGCAGATTTCATAGAAAAATATGAATATAATGTGGATGGCATTTTATTTTACTGTTTTCACAATTAATCCAGTTTACATGCTTTTATGGGAATAAATGGAAATAAGTTGTTTTTCTGATATAGTTAATTCATGGGAAAAATTTGTATGGGTTCTTTGTTATGTTTTCGTGCCTGTGAAAATTATGTGAAGTACTGTTCTTATGAAAAATTTTCTGTTATAGTTAAAAGTCTCTTTTGCTGATTCTTAGGAAAAGTGTTAAGATGTTTTATATGCTGAAATAAAATAAGGGAAAATTTGTACAGTCTCTGTATGCCTTGTAGAATCTAAGAAAAATATGAACCTGATCTGTTTTATGGAAAAATTGTAGTTGCTTTACAACTGTGCTTTCTGTGTTTATCTTTGGAAATTCCTGTAAGAAATAATACAATGTTTCTGTTCATGGAACTTTCTTGATAAGCATAAAATGTTAAGTAGAATCTAGGAAAAATATGAAATAGAGTTGTGCACCCTTTTACAGTAGGGTTGCAGTTCAAAGTACCTTTTTGGACAGTTTGCTTGTCATTTTTAGATCTGCAGCTCTGTATTTATTTTGGGCTGAAACTTGTTCAGTAGAGTCCAGCAAGTGTGGTTTGCCTTCTGGAATTTTTTGTGGATTTTTCTAAGTTCTGAAAAATGCACTTGCAGTTCAATCGGAGTTCCTTTGATTTAATTAAATAAGAAAAAGGATGAGTATTGGATTTTGTTTTATGAAATAATTAGGTAAATCCCTCAACGTCAAAAGTGGTTCAACAAGTTGGCTTTGTTGGATTGCAAGAAACATTCTTGTCATATCATCCTCATCTTGTACCGCATTTATTTAATTATATACCATCGCATGCAATAGGATCGACCCCGCCAGAACCCCATCAAGAGCAGGAGCTAAACGTCGAGCCGGAGATCCAGGAGCTGCAACAACCGGAGGAAGCCGACCCCGTCCACGACCCTAACCTGCCTGAGTGCCCCTCTCACGAGGCCTCAGTCTTCACTCAAGGCAAGCCCCGGAGCATATTAAGCCTCCTATCCTTTGCAATTAAATATTACTTGAGTCCTTTTATATTGTGATGCATTAGGTATAGGAGTTGATTGAATCCTATTTGTTGCATTACCATCCCTTGATTATTGATTATTACCTGCCTTGTTATCCTGTTACTTTATAATGTAGACTTGCTTAGCCTGCTTAATAAAAGTAGTTGTTAAGAATGTTTCCGTAATACCCGGATGGGTAGTACCGGATCACGGTTGGCTATATTTGCTATCGTGGAAAAGAACCTGAGTTGTAGTGAAATACGGTCAATGGGATGGCAGGGCACAAGTTCGGAAACTTGGGGCAACCCATCCATTGGATCGTGTAGGTTTGTATCGATGTTGGCCCTCGTTCATTTTTGAACGCGCCCTTTTACTTAGGGATATGTCGTTGCTGTAATCATCGACCCCAAAGCCGGTTAGAAGCTGTTCGGGCCGGTCTCAACCCGTGTCGTGCCCTCTAGTACAGAAGTTGCGATCTGCCGCGTGAGGCCATCGCCAGACTCTGATTGGGCGGTCCGTGCTTGAGCCGCGGCGATTACCACCACGAACAAGCGTCGAGCGGTTGCCCAATGCATGGACCCGACGGGGAAAGTGTGGGCTGGTATCAAAGGTCTTTCATCAGCTGATTTGGAATTCGATTCGAGTCGCCGTCTCCCCCGGTTAGTGGGAAACTATGGCGAGCTTCACCACGATACAACTCCATGTGATGTTTAAAGGTTCAACTAAAATGTGGATAAGTCAACTGGATATGGTTGTATTATTGATTGTTAGATTCAAGTGAGTGCTCTAGTACAGGTGATCATCTAGTATTAAGAAATAGGCTAAAAGTAACAGCTCATCTTAATCACTAATTACCTCTTACCTAAATTTGAGCTTTTCGCAACTAAAAGATCCTAGCTCTACCTCAAAAAGCCTTGCATACCCTTGGAGTCTTTTATTTTCAGTTAGACGGGTAAGTCTAGCTGAGTACATTCCCGTACTCAGGGTTTATCCCGTTGTTGCAGATGGCCAGGTCTACTTTGGCTATTGTAAGCACTGCCTCTACCCAGTGGAAGGTGATGAGGAGTAGGCCCAGGGCCGGGTCGTCAAGAAGCTTTCCTCTTTCTTTTGCCAGACTGAGACTACTGGTGGCACATTACCTTAAAAAGGAGGAATGACTTGTGTTGGGTTTTGTGTATCAAAACAATGTTTTATTTGGACCACGTGTGTGGTGGTCGTGTTTCAAACATATTTCAGCTTCCGCACTATTTGAACTCAGTATTGTAATAACTCTGTTTTATTTCCGCACTCTGATGTTAAATTCGGTTTAAATTTGCTGTGATGTCTCTTTACGGATGTAACCTTTGAACAATGCGATCCTGTATGTTATGGTGAAAGAAATCCTTCGAGATTTCCGGACTACCGGGGTTATATGGGTTCAAGTGTGAGTCAAAGTCAGACGGATTTGGCTAAGACAATACTTGATCTCTTATAATCAGGGCGGTTCCGCCACAGCTGGTATCAGAGCATGGTTCAAGTGATTACCTCCGTAGGGAGCTATTTTCGAACTAAATGGGTATTTCAAAACTATTTTCAAAACTATTTTCGATTACTAAGTGTGCCCAGTCTCGTCCTTAAAGCCCTATACTAGGATTCAGGTGGCTTAACTGCTAACAGGGTTCAGGGTTGCTTCATGCTGGATCTTTATTTGCTGGTCCATTCTTGAAAAAAGAGAATGCGTCGATCGCGAAAACATGCATAAAATGATTTTGTGAGATATGAGAGCATGACCGTCCAACCGTCGGTCTAGGTGAGAGTTCTTATACCAAGTATGTGCGAGCTCCACGCGGACACATACGAGGGTATCAATATTTTCAAGGGTGTTTTCTATGTTGGTGCATGGTGTTTAGTGTTGGCTTCTATGTATTTTGCATATTGGCCAATACTCAATTGTTTTATCATTGGGAATTTCTTTGGGCTGGAATGAATCTTCTGCAGGTACACTAACTATGCGAACGAGTAGAACGTGTAGATAACGCATGAGAGATCGTTCTTGCCACCGATTAGAACGTTAGGACTTGCGAGTCATGTTAGTGAGTGAGAACGTAAGTACGATCATGCATCATGTTTAAATTCATGCATTTACATTTCCTCCCCTTAATTAAAAGTTGTCTCTTTTCTATAAAATTTGCCAACTTAATATCTGTCTCACGAGAGTTCGAAACCCTTTGTTTCTACAGATGGCCCGGACCAAGTTGACTGCTCGCAAGGCCACCGGAGGCAGAGGAGTTCCGCGTCACCGCTTGGCCACCAAGCTGACCCGGAAAACGTTCTTGACCTACTTCGGGTTGCCGACAATCCTCTGGAGGATTCTGCAGGCTGTTGGATATGAGGAAGGACAGGAACCCAAGTACTCCTGGCAGAAGGAGATCTATGGGCAAGACTCACTGGTTATGGTGCAGATCAAGGTCAAGGCTCTACCTGCTAAGCCCCACTGGACAGGATGGACAGAGATCACCAGAGGCACGTGTGCCAAGGATGGAGCTAACAGGGCAGCATATCGTGTGCTGAAGGATATCATCGCTCGTTTTCCTGCCGACCTAGCCAGTGCGATGGCAGGGGTGTTTCCACGTGGATCACCTTTTCCTTTGCGCTGGGGACAGACGTTGGAGACAGTTCTGACCGGAAGCCCTGAGGAGCGATTCTACTGCGAGACGCCTGCGATGAGCACCACTGGAGCTCTGTTGGGTGTATGTGAGAGCTTGGAGCGCACTCTCGAGAGCGTGTCCTTCACTCTCGCCGCCACCTACCAGAACAAGGATAGACTTCAGCAGGACTTTGACGCCGAGGTTGCTCGTCTGCAGGAGAGGATTCAGCAGCTCACTCTAGAGCGTGACGACGCCCGCACCACTGCCGCAGCACAGTCTACGGCCAGGACAGTCGCCGAGCAGATGTATCTGACCGCATCTGTGCAGAGAGATGAGGCCCGCGCCGCGCTCGACCACCTCAGAGAGGGAGCCCAGCTTCTGATTCAGCAGATCCACGGACAGCAGGTCTATATAGAGCAGCTCCATGAGGCCGTCCATGAGTTCCATCATGCAGCACAGGAGGCAGCAGTACCAGCAGCTCCCGCAGCAGAGGCCCCGGATCCCCAGGACGGAGAGGTCTTTGGTCCCGACGCCCCACCAGAGGAGGCTCATGCTGATGAGCCTATGTTCGACGCTGACATCGAGGACGCCGCATCCGCCGCTGGAGACGTCTGAGCGCTAGTTTAGCTAGGAGACGTTTTTCTTTTGTATAGCTTGAGCTTGCTCGCTAAGTGATGTAACACCCTAAGACATGTGTTGGTTTTATGCTTAACTGCTTGTTGGTATGTAAAGCTTTTGGACAAAGTCCGGACTTCGATCCGGCACCTTTTTATGGAAATCCGTCGTTTGCATGTCCAAATTTTAGCAATTATTCTGTGATGTTGTATGGAGATGAGTAATTATACTTGGTTGTGTGCTAAATTTCCGAATTTTGTACAGCACAGTATTTATTCATGATCAATGTAACATCCCCTAATGATTGCTTATTAATGGGAAATGCAGATGCCGGCACACACTCGCAGCCAACGTGGACAAGGGTCTGGAGCTGAGGAGAATCTGCCACCTCCCCCACCGCCGCCGATGACGCCGGAAGCGTTCTTTGGCCAGTTCTTGGGTAGCCAACGGAACATGGAGGAGATGCAGAGGCACATGGAGGCCACCCTCCGCAACATCGCCAACAACACCGCGCAACAGCATCAGCAGCGCCAAGGCCCGGAGCCCAATCAGTATAGCTCCTACCGCGATTTCTTGGACACTCGTCCTCCAGTGTTCAAGGAAGTCACCGAGCCGCTCGAAGCTGATGAATGGCTCAACTCCATCACCCAGAAGTTCCGTCTGCTTCGCCTGACGGAAGAGCTCAAAGCGGAGTATGCCGCTCACATGTTAGAAGGACCCGCAGGTTTGTGGTGGGCCCAGTACCGTGCCTCTCTGCCAGCTAATGCACGTGTTACTTGGGACCAGTTCTCCACCGCTATGCGCAACCACTACATCCCTAGTGGTCTGATGGAGATGAAGGTTGCAGAGTTCATGAGGTTGTCTCAGGGAACTAGGTCTATGTCTGAGTACTTGCACAGCTTCAACAACCTCGCTCGTTATGCCCCAGACTTTGTCAACACAGAGGCCAAGAAGATTGCAAGCTTTAAGCGTGGCATGAGTGCCACCATGCTTTCAAAGATGGGTAACAGTCACCGCACCACCTTCAGCGACTTTGTCAGTGACTGTCTCAATCAAGAGGCCAATGACAGCCGGCTAGCAGCAGAGACACGCCGCCGTGCGAATGAAGGAGGTTCGTCCCAGCAGAGGACTCAGTTCGGAGCACGCGCCCCTACCGCCCGCCTGTCACTGGAGCAAGGTACCGTCCCCCACAGAGGAAGATCACCACCAACCGTCCCCGTCCCAGCTTCCAGAAACCGTACACCGCCCCTATGATGCCAAACAAGGGTAAGACTGGAAGTGCAGCAGGACCCAAGACTCCGTACGTGATTGGCCCATGCTACAACTGTGGTCAGACCGGACATCTGTCACGCCACTGCCCCCGTCCAAAGAAGCAGTACCATCAGCCCCAGCCTCGTACCGGTCATGTGCACCACACCACTGTGGAAGAAGTGCCAGAAGGAGAGCCTGTCACCGCTGGTACGTTTCTTGTTAATCAATGCCCTGCAGTTGTGTTGTTTGACTCTGGAGCATCACATTCTTTTATAAGTGAGAACTTTGTTATAAGAAGTAATCTTGAGCTGATAGAGTTAGACCGGGGATATCAGATAAGTTCCGCCGGAGCTGTTCTCTCCGCGCGTAAAATGGCTAAAGGAGTGGAAATGACCTTTGGGGATAAAAAGGCCATAGTGGACCCCATAGTCATTCCTGGTCTAGGTCTGGATGTATTTTGGGTATGGGTTGGATGAAACTTTGGAAGGTTAATCTAGACACCGCAGAGAGAATAGTGTCCATGGTTAGTCCCAGAAATGGGTCTACCTTTCGGTTCAAGTTACCTCGAAACCACCATGAGGTCGGAGTGTTGTTCAATATCACGGCAAAACAGATAGCTGAGATCCCAATAGTGTGTGAGTTTCCAGATGTCTTTCCTGATGAGTTGCCTGGTTTACCGCCTGATAGAGATGTGGAGTTTGCTATAGAGTTAATCCCGGGAACAGCACCTATATCCCGACGACCGTATAGAATGCACGCTAAGGAGTTAGCAGAGCTTAAGGTCCAAATACAGGAACTTTTGGATAAAGGTTTGATACGTCCTAGTTCGTCACCTTGGGGATGTCCCGCTATCTTTGTGAAGAAGAAAGATAAAACTTTAAGGATGTGTGTGGATTACAGACCGCTTAATGCAGTAACCATAAAGAATAAGTACCCCTTACCTCGAATCGATGTCTTGTTTGATCAGTTGTCAAAAGCAAAAGTGTTCTCCAAGATCGACCTGAGGTCAGGATACCATCAGATTAAGATCAGAAGAGAAGACGTACCAAAAACAGCTTTCTCTACCAGATACGGACTCTATGAATATTTAGTTATGTCCTTTGGATTGACCAATGCACCGGCACATTTCATGTATCTGATGAATTCAGTTTTCATGCCAGAGTTGGATAAGTTTGTTGTAGTGTTCATTGATGATATCTTGGTCTACTCGGAAAACAAGGAGGATCATGCCAAACATCTTCGAGTTTTTAGCTCGACTTAGGGAACATAAGTTGTATGCTAAGTTCAGCAAGTGCGAGTTTTGGTTGAAGAAGGTACCTTTCCTTGGTCACGTCCTTTCAGAGGAAGGAATCTCTGTAGACCCTTCTAAAGTGCAAGAGGTTATGGAGTGGGAAGCACCCACGAGTGTTTTTGAGGTTCGCAGCTTTTGGGTTTGGCCGGATACTACCGTCGGTTCATTCCGGATTTTTCAAGATAGCCAAGCCTATGACCCGTTTAACGCAGAAAAACAAGAAGTTCGAATGGACTCCAGAGTGTGAAGCAGCTTTCCGCACTCTGCGAACGTTGTTGACATCCGCACCTGTTTTGGCTCAGCCAAACTTGGAGGAACCTTTTGATGTGTTTTGCGACGCATCCAAGATTGGACTTGGATGTGTACTCATGCAGAATGGAAGAGTTATCGCCTATGCTTCTCGCCAGTTGAAACCGCACGAAGAGAACTATCCCACTCATGATCTGGAACTAGCAGCCGTCGTGCATGCACTCAAGATATGGAGGCATTATCTTATGGGAAACCTATGTCATGTGTACACAGATCATAAAAGTTTGAAATATATCTTCACCCAGCCAGAGTTAAATATGAGGCAAAGAAGATGGCTAGAATTGATTAAGGATTATAACCTAGAAGTGCATTACCACCCTGGAAAAGCGAATGTTGTAGCTGATGCCTTGAGTCGCAAGACTCATTGCAACTCTCTACAACCACTGTTCGAAGATGGATTTAATCTTATGCACCCCGTCATGTTAAACAATATCACTCTTCAGTGCACCTTGGAAAGTGACATCATCGAGAGACAGAAGACCGATGAAGAAATCTGTCAGATAAGGAAGAGGTTGGAAACCAGTAGTTCGTTAAACTTTAGAACAGATGAACAGGGAATTTTATGGTATAAACGAAGGATAGTCGTTCCTAAGGATTCAGAGCTGAAAGAGAGGATTCTGAACGAGGCTCACAATTCAAGGTTGTCTATCCACCCAGGAGGCAGTAAGATGTACCAGGATTTGAGAACCAGGTATTGGTGGTCAAGGATGAAGAAAGAAGTCGCAGCTTATGTCGCCAGATGTGATACTTGTTGCAGAATAAAGGCAATACACCTGAGACCTGCAGGACTGTTGCAACCGTTGTCAATTCCAGAGTGGAAATGGGAAGAAATCAGCATGGATTTCATCACTGGCCTTCCCACTACTCAAAAGGGAAATGATTCTATCTGGGTTATTGTGGATCGATTGTCTAAAGTAGCTCACTTCATACCAGTTAAGACTACACACCGCCCCCATCAGTATGCAGACTTGTATATTCAGAATATCTTGAGGTTACATGGAGTTCCGAAAAGGATTGTTTCTGATAGAGGACCCCAGTTCATAGCACGTTTTTGGGAACAGTTGCACAAGGAGTTAGGAACCAAGTTGGTCAGAAGTTCCGCCTATCACCCCCAGACTGCGGGACAGACAGAAAGAGTAAATCAGATTTTGGAGGATATCCTAAGAGCTTGTGTCTTATCTTCCGGAGAGTCATGGGAAAAGTGGTTACCCCTTGCTGAGTTCTCATACAACAACAGCTACCAAGAGAGTATAAAGATGGCACCTTTTGAAGTTTTATATGGACGAAGATGCAGGACCCCAGTAAATTGGGTTGAGTCTGGAGACCGAGGATTCTATGGATCAGATTATGTAAAAGATGCCGAGGAAATCGTGCAGACCATACAGCAACATATCAAGGTAGCACAGTCTCGACAAAAGAGTTATGCTGACACCCGAAGGAGACCTTTGGAATTTCAAGTTGGAGACTATGTGTATCTCAAGGTTTCACCTATGAGGAAGGTCCAACGTTTTGGAATCAAGAAGAAGCTAGCACCTCGATATGTAGGACCATACCAGATCATAGCAAGGAAGGGAGAAGTAGCATACGAAGTACAGTTACCCCCAGAGATGAGCGCAGTCTTTCCAGTGTTTCACGTATCGCAGTTAAAGAAGTGTCTTCGAGTTCCAGAACAAGAGGAAGTTCGGATTCCAGATGTCACCATCAGATCAGACCTGGAATACTACGAACAACCCAAGGAGATTTTGGATACCAAGACCCGAGAGACGCGTCACCGAACAGTGAAGACTTACAAGATTCTCTGGAGCAATCACGGACCCAACGATGCGACATGGGAAACAGAGGAGTACTTACGCGTAAACTATCCCGCTTTTGTTAAGAAATGGTACGTAACTCAAATCTCGGGACGAGATTTCTTTAAGGGGGGAAGGGCTGTGACACCCTAGTGTCAAGCACTGCATTAGGATCTTCATTAGCTACTAAAAGGAGCATAAGCAATGCATTGCATCATTTCATGTGCACGAGAGTGCTTTTGTCTTTTGTTTATTTATTTGGATTTGGATTTCTATTTGACTTGATGATTTAATTGGATCTCTGTTTTGGCTTTGTTTATGTGGAGCTTTAAAAGTGGTTTTCAGAAAAAGTGCCTTATATGAAAGTTGTAGAGAAAATTATTTCGAGCAACTTTTATATTTGGGTCAAACCCTAGTTTAGAGTTTTTGAAACTGTTTTTGAGTGGTCAAACTTTGGAAAATTTCTGGAAAAGAAAAAGGAAAAAGTCTTTTTTTTCTTCCCGCGCCCCTTTCGGCCCATCTGGCCTTTCGGCCCGCTCCCGCGCCAGCACCGCACCGGCCCGCTCGCCCGCGCCCGCGCGCGCTCGCCGCGCAACGCGCCGGTCGCTCTGACCGCGGCCGCGCCGTACGCCGGCCAAGCCGCCGCGTGGCCGGAAATGCCTGAGCACAATCTGCCCTGGCCACTCCTCGCCCGATCCTCTCTCACCCGAGCACGCAAGCTATCTTCCCCGGCCACTCTCCGCTCGCCTCGCCTGTCGCGCCCGCTCGCCGTGCACGGCATCGCCGCGCTGCCTCGCCGACCGCGCCGCCGTAGCCCCGCCACGACCACCGGTCAAGCCGAACAAAACCCGAGCACCCCTTCACTCCCGCTCACACAACTCCCACTCACTCTCGCTCTCACTCCCTCTCCACTCCCACGAACGCCAGCCGAGAAGCACTGCTCGCTCTCGCCGTGACCTCCACCGCAACCTCCCCTCTCCGTTCCCAATCCCACCGAGCATCACCGTCCGATTACTTCTGCACCAAGCTCCGCCTACGCCGTGCACACGGCGTGCGCACGTCGTCATCACCAACCGAGCCCCGACGCCGCCGGAGGACGTAGCGCCTCTTTCGGTCCGTCAGTCGCCACCGCCGAGCCGCAACGCCGTTCTTCTTCAACCCGAGCTCCACCGTCTCCCTCCTTCTCCGTCGATCATCACCAAGCCAAGGCAAGGTGAGAACACTGCCCCGCTTCAACGCTACCGCTCTCTCCCACATCTTCTTCCCCGGCCGAACGCCATGACCGCCCACCGCGGACCTCGCTCGTGGCCAAGCTCCGCTAGAGCTTCACCGGCCCAACCAACCCCGTAGCTTTACTGCCTAGGGTTCGTGGAAGCTTTTGCCTCCCCAATTTCTCCGGCGACCGCCGGACACGGCCAAGCCGAGCCTCACCGCCGCCACCGTCCGCCATGGCTCGTCGCCGGCGAGCTCCGGCCATCCGCTAGTCAAACCGACACCACCGCTGGACGCGTCTCGTCGAGACGAGTCTATCGAGCCTAGCCTCACCGCCGGCGACCTCACCGACGGCGAGCAGCCGCCGGTCAGATCTCTCCCCTGTTTTCCTCTCTCTGACGGGTGGGTCCCGTTGACCCACGGATCCGCGCGCGCGTCAGCCTCTGTTTGTCCTTAACCGCATCCACCCGAACCCTCGGCGCCCTCGAGCCAGGCCTCGGACGAGCGTGTCGTTTCCGCCTCGCCCGAGCCCTCGAGCAAGGCCTCGGACGAGCGTGTCCGTTTCCGCCTCGCCCGAGCCCTCGAGCAAGGCCTCGGACGAGCGTGTCCGTTTCCGCCTCGCCCGAGCCCTCGAGCAAGGCCTCGGACGAGCGTGTCCGTTTCCGCCTCGCCCGAGCCCTCGAGCAAGGCCTCGGACGAGCGTGTCCGTTTCCGCCTCGCCCGAGCCCTCGAGCAAGGCCTCGGACGAAGCCTCGAGCCCGGCCTCCGCCGAACCTTCGGGCTCTGTCTAGAGCCGGGCCTCGAGCGAGCACACACCTGCTGCTGGCCCCGCGCGTCAGCCACTCGCTGGTCCATGGACCGGGTGCTTGTAGCCAAGCGGGAGAAAATTAATGTTTTCTTTTTTTGGTTTTAAATTCCAGAAATGCTTGTTATTTTGTGCAGCTTGATTTATAAGTCCAAATGAAGTGCTTCCAGTTTTGTTAGCTTTCTTAGGAGCAGATCTTTCATAGAAAAATATGAATATAATGTGGATGGCATTTTATTTTACTGTTTTCAATTAATCCAGTTTACATGCTTTTGTGGGAATAAATGGAAATAAGTGTTTTCTGATATAGTTAATTCATGGAAAAATTTGTATGGGTTCTTTGTTATGTTTCGTGCCTGTGAAAATTATGTGAAGTACTGTTCTTATGGAAAATTTTCTGTTATAGTTAAAAGTCTCTTTTTGCTGATTTCTTAGGAAAAGTGTTAAGATGTTTTATATGCTGAAATAAAATAAGGGAAAATTTGTACAGTCTCTGTATGCCTTGTAGAATCTAAGAAAAATATGAACCTGATCTGTTTTATGGAAAAATTTGTAGTTGCTTTACAACTGTGCTTTTCTGTGTTTATCTTTGGAAATTCCTGTAAGAAATAATACAATGTTTCTGTTCATGGAACTTTCTTGATAAGCATAAAATGTTAAGTAGAATCTAGGAAAAATATGAAATAGAGTTGTGCACCCTTTTACAGTAGGGTTGCAGTTCAAAGTACCTTTTTGGACAGTTTGCTTGTCATTTTTAGATCTGCAGCTCTGTATTTTATTTTTGGGCTGAAACTTGTTCAGTAGAGTCCAGCAAGTGTGGTTTGCCTTCTGGAATTTTGTGGATTTTTCTAAGTTCTGAAAAATGCACTTGCAGTTCAATCGGAGTTCCTTTGATTTAATTAAATAAGAAAAAGGATGAGTATTGGATTTTGTTTTATGAAATAATTAGTAAATCCCTCAACGTCAAAAGTGGTTCAACAAGTTGGCTTTGTTGGATTGCAAGAAACATTCTTGTCATATCATCCTCATCTTGTACCGCATTTATTTAATTATATACCATCGCATGCAATAGGATCGACCCCGCCAGAACCCCATCAAGAGCAGGAGCTAAACGTCGAGCCGGAGATCCAGGAGCTGCAACAACCGGAGGAAGCCGACCCCGTCCACGACCCTAACCTGCCTGAGTGCCCCTCTCACGAGGCCTCAGTCTTCACTCAAGGCAAGCCCCGGAGCATATTAAGCCTCCTATCCTTTGCAATTAAATATTACTTGAGTCCTTTTTATATTGTGATGCATTAGGTATAGGAGTTGATTGAATCCTATTTGTTGCATTACCATCCCTTGATTATTGATTATTACCTGCCTTGTTATCCTGTTACTTTTATAATGTAGACTGCTTAGCCTGCTTAATAAAAGTAGTTGTTAAGAATGTTTCCGTAATACCCGGATGGGTAGTACCGGATCACGGTTGGCTATATTTGCTATCGTGGAAAAGAACCTGAGTTGTAGTGAAATACGGTCAATGGGATGGCAGGGCACAAGTTCGGAAACTTGGGGCAACCCATCCATTGGATCGTGTAGGTTTGTATCGATGTTGGCCCTCGTTCATTTTTGAACGCGCCCTTTTACTTAGGGATATGTCGTTGCTGTAATCATCGACCCCAAAGCCGGTTAGAAGCTGTTCGGGCCGGTCTCAACCCGTGTCGTGCCCTCTAGTACAGAAGTTGCGATCTGCCGCGTGAGGCCATCGCCAGACTCTGATTGGGCGGTCCGTGCTTGAGCCGCGGCGATTACCACCACGAACAAGCGTCGAGCGGTTGCCCAATGCATGGACCCGACGGGGAAAGTGTGGGCTGGTATCAAAGGTCTTTCATCAGCTGATTTGGAATTCGATTCGAGTCGCCGTCTCCCCCGGTTAGTGGGAAACTATGGCGAGCTTCACCACGATACAACTCCATGTGATGTTTAAAGGTTCAACTAAAATGTGGATAAGTCAACTGGATATGGTTGTATTATTGATTGTTAGATTCAAGTGAGTGCTCTAGTACAGGTGATCATCTAGTATTAAGAAATAGGCTAAAAGTAACAGCTCATCTTAATCACTAATTACCTCTTATCTAAATTTGAGCTTTTCGCAACTAAAAGATCCTAGCTCTACCTCAAAAAGCCTTGCATACCCTTGGAGTCTTTTTTTCAGTTAGACGGGTAAGTCTAGCTGAGTACATTCCCGTACTCAGGGTTTATCCCGTTGTTGCAGATGGCCAGGTCTACTTTGGCTATTGTAAGCACTGCCTCTACCCAGTGGAAGGTGATGAGGAGTAGGCCCAGGGCCGGGTCGTCAAGAAGCTTTCCTCTTTCTTTTGCCAGACTGAGACTACTGGTGGCACATTACCTTAAAAAGGAGGAATGACTTGTGTTGGGTTTTGTGTATCAAAACAATGTTTTATTTGGACCACGTGTGTGGTGGGTCGTGTTTCAAACATATTTCAGCTTCCGCACTATTTGAACTCAGTATTGTAATAACTCTGTTTTATTTCCGCACTCTGATGTTTAAATTCGGTTTAAATTTGCTGTGATGTCTCTTTACGGATGTAACCTTTGAACAATGCGATCCTGTATGTTATGGTGAAAGAAATCCTTCGAGATTTCCGGACTACCGGGGTTATATGGGTTCAAGTGTGAGTCAAAGTCAGACGGATTTGGCTAAGACAATACTTGATCTCTTATAATCAGGGCGGTTCCGCCACATCGCGGTCGACACACGCGGGGTGGACGATCTCCAGGCTGGCCATGGCCTGTAGCAGCGCGCCCCCGAACGCTGCTCCCGGTCCGCCATTGTCTGGTCCTGATGGCGCCGTCGAGGCGGTGGGTGTATACAGCCGCAGAGTTGTCGAGCCCGACGGGACGCTGGCGCCGAGCGCGGCGCGACCCGTGCGGGAGGAGGATGAGTGGCGTCGACGGCGCATGGCTCGGAGGCCTCTGGCCTGGTTCCCGGTCCGTACGCATGATGAATGTGAAGTCGCTAGGCGGGCGCGGGTGCGCCCTGGAGGTCTCCGGCCGCGCGCCGGGCTGGTTTCCCCTTGGGGACCCTGCACCGGCTACGGGGGTGTAGGCGTTTGCCGCAGGCACCGCCTGCGCCCGGCGACGATGATGACGACGGCGCCGCTCGCGACGTGGCGGCATGTGGTGGTGCGGGCGACGCGTCACGCCCTCGCGCGCGGGGTGGCGTGACACGCACTCCGCTCAGGCCCTCCGTGGAGAGCAGAGTCAGCTCGTTGCCGTTGCCAGTGGCCAGGAACTCGAGGCTCCCGAACCAGACAACGGCACCAGCCGAGAACGGAAGAGGGGATGAAGCCATCCAGGAATCCACGAGAAATCGCTCGGACACGCGAAGTCCCCTACCTGGCGCGCCAACTGTCGGTGTTTCGTACCCGGGGGTATCACACCAACGAGTAATATGATCGCGTGCTTCTCTTCCTTGATGGTGATGCAAGAGGACACAAGGATTTATCCTGGTTCGGGCAAAGAAGGCCCTACGTCCAGCGGGGGGAGATGTTCTTGTATTACTTGCACCTAAGTGCTTGTACAGGGGAGAATACAAGCTCAGTGAGCGTGGACCGGAGTCCGGACTCGTGTCTGTGTGTGGACTCGTGTGTTCTGTTCGTCCCCCTGAATGAGGGCCCTAGTGTCCCCTTTTATAGAGCAAGGGAGGCCAGGGTTACATAAAAGTATTACAGGTGTCGGGGCGTATGGTGCCCCATACGGAGAAGGGTAGGAACCCTGTCTTGTCGGGGCCACTGGAGCCGATGTGATCGTCGCTGTTGAGGCGTCCTTGGGTCGTGGCTTCCATCCTGGGCGCGGACGTGGTGGTGCGACAAGGCGGGAGCCGTACAGCACCCATCCCGGAATGTACAGTACGCGGTGAGGTCCCTCCGGGTCTTGGGGTACCTGTCCTCCAATAGCACGAAAGTAGTTAGGGCTCGAAGGGCGCGGAGCCGGCTTCGAGGTGGTGCCACGGGGGCTCGAGGGGCGCGGAGCCGGCCTCGAGGTGTTACAGTGCAGGGCTCGAGGAGCGCGTAGCCGGCCTCGAGGGGTTACAGTGCCTGGCTTGGCCGAACAGTGCCGTACTGGTGCCCTTTTGCCCATGCTTGTGGTGAAAACGAGACTTGACCTTTATACCGAGTCACTGTGGTACATGCTGTGCACTAGTGGACATGACCGGAGTAGGTGAAGACATTAAATGCGTGGCATGGGTTGGTACGGCTGTCTGTGTAGCTCGAGGTCCGTGCGTTAAGGCTCGAGGTGTGGGGCCGCGCTCGCCCGAGGCCTGGAGGGCTCGAGCGAGACGGAGAGTGATCGTGCTTGCCCGAGGCCTTGCTGGGAGGGCTCGGGCGAGACGGAGACAGAGCGTTCGCCCGAGGCCTGGCTGGGAGGGCTCGGGCGAGGCGGAGATAGAGCGTTCGCCCGAGGCCTTGCTGGGAGGGCTCGGGCGAGATGGAGACGGAGCGTTCGCCCGAGGCCTGGCTGGGAGGGCTCGGACGAGACGGAGACGGACGTGCGTTCGCCCGAGGCCTGGCTGGGAGGGCTCGGGCGAGATGGAGACGGAGCGTTCGCCCGAGGCCTGGCTGGGAGGGCTCGGGCGAGACGGAGACAGAGCGTTCGGGTGTGTGCGTCGATTGGGGGTACCCTTTTTTGTACCACCGACAAATACCTTGGCGTGAAGGACTCGAGTCGGCATTCTGCCGAGCAGTTATCGAATGAAGAGATCCTAAAGAGGATGAACCGGCTGTTGAAGAGTCGTGAACACCTTGTGCTGATGATGTCCACCTTTTCCGCTATCAATCCGCCTTTGGAGGTAAGAAATCTTAGTACCCGTCATTTGGATTCTTACTAGATATCATGCCGACTGAATATTAACTTTCTTCCCCCTGTTTTGATAGACTCAAGGATAGAACAACAACGACTGCCCACCGCTGCCACCAACTACTGAAGAGGGAGGGGGCATCGTTCATGAGGGTCCCATCCGAAGTGAGGATCTTCATAATGAGTCATGCTCCCTTGGTGATCTTGATGGGTTAGACTCAGAATCAACTGACTCTGATGTCATGTTCCTAGATCCCAGTGCTGAGGGTAGCCGGAAGCGGTCTCCGGGTCCACTCCAAGAAGCCGGAGATCCTATCCCAAAGAAGGATCGCACTGGTAATCGCCGTGCTTGCCATAAAATTCTTTCTTCCAAAGTGTTGGCTGCCAAACACTGTAGTCCGGGTGCTCCTGGTAAGGGAACCCGTGTATTTTGGTTGACCATCTGTTGGGAGCGATATGTGTCTGTTACTTATGGCTTTATCTGATACAGATATTGAGGCAGCTCAAGGAACTTCAGCTGGTGCTGCTTCTGAAGAAACTATGCTCCCGGATCAGCAGCCGAAGAAGCAGAGTCTGAAACTGCCATTGAACCTGGGGCTAGCCAAGTAAGCCGAATTGTAAGTTGTGTGCTATTTTTGTGATTCTTTTAATTAATGTGAACACTTGTCCTCTGCAGGAAGGTAAAAGCTGCTGGTGCTTCTTCAGGAGATGCGACTGAAGCCCAGAAAGGGGAGGAGTAGGAAGTGCAGGGGAAAGCTGAATCGAGCGTTCCTCCTATTATCTGTCAGGTGAATACCGTACCGGACCCCTCTCCATCTGGTGCTCTAGTCGACAGGGTTCCTGAAGTGGATGCTCCTCCCTTGCCTCAGGTTGGTGTTCCATATTCCATCTTTCGTTCTCCTGCTCAATTGAAGCTTGACCGGGTGATGAATGATTGGTTTTTTCGTACCCGTCAGCCTGGTGAACCAACCCTAGAGATGATCCAAGCTGGTACCAGTGCTGGCGGGGAGATTGAATCCTCAGTTCTTCCGCAGGAGGGTTCTGGTGGTGCCCCTGAGTCCTCTCATCAAGGTTCGAAACTCAAAGTTGTGGGGTACAATCCGAACCTCGTCCGTCTAAAGGAGCTGGGTGAAGAAGTGATGGCGCCAGCCATGGCGCTCAAAGAATTTATTGAGGTAATTCCCTGAAGTCCCTTTGATGTAGCATTGTTGCTTTCGGGTACTTAAAGTGTTGTCTCTGCGTAGGGTTTTGATGTGAAGGTGACTGAACAGATCACTCGGATCCGTCAGGAACTTTCTGCTGAGAACCAAGCGCTGAAAGAGTACATAGCTCAAGAGCATATCAGTCAAAAGGTGGCCACCCAGGTTCTGCACAACTGTATCAACGAGCTTCAGCAGAATCTCAAGGTCACTGTTGATGAGCGTGATGCGGCCAATCAGCGGAAGATTGAGTTTCTCTCAAAACATGCTACCGCTGAGCAGAAACACAAGGAGGTCATGAAATCTTCCAAGAAGCAACTCACTGGTTAGTCGAAAGAAAATCCAAAGTCCTTGTTATTTTGAATTCACGATACTCATCCGGTTTTTGTCTGTTGTTCTTCAGAATCACAAAAACTAGCCGTTAGATGGTAGAGTGCTTTCAACCGTAAAACGGCGGAGCTTGAAGAGGTATTTGCTAATGCGCAGAACACCCTTCAAGAAGCCAAATTGATTCGTGAAGGTGCTGACCGAGACCTGCTGCAGGCTTTGAAGTCGACAAAGGAGTCGCGGGAAGCTCTGGGGGCGGTTCAGACGCAACTGAAGGAGTCCCAAGAGTCTTTGAAGACTTCTCAAGATTCTTTGAAGGCATTAGAGCAAGCCGTGGAGCCGGTCCTTGACTTGGTGCCGCGCCCCGAAGGAGCTGAAGAGTCCATGATTGATCAAGCTAAGACCGCACCTGGGCAGCTTACTCAATATATCAAGGATATGGCTACTTCGGTGGTGTGCGGTCTTCTTGCTACTCTGCGACTTCATATGCCGTCCTTTGATCTATCCTCTGTTACGAATGTTGACACTTCTTAATGCAATTGCCCAAAAATAAACTTTAATGAACTGATTCTAGCAAAAGCCCTCAGAATTGTACGGGACACTCCTAGCATCACTTAATGTCAAGTTGTCATCCCCAACATGATACTAGAAATGTAATTCATTTGTGACACTAGCTCAAAAAAGATATAAATATTTATCCGCAAGCGCACAGATAAATATACCCATTGTAGCAGCATTTCACCCAGGTTGTCTAGGTATCGTTATTTATATTTTACCGAGGGAAACAGTGAAGCGGGAAACAAATGGACATAAATGTAATTCAATGGTAGTGGAAATTACTATTCATTCATTAACTGCTCACATGTCTAAACAGGGGTAAGACAAGATAAAGATAAATAGTGAATAATAATGATAATGGGAATTCTAGAGATAGAGCAAACTACATGAATCAAGTAGAGCAGTCAGGAGATTAATTAAGAGATTCGAATCCTAAGTTACTTCATATTTACTAAGCCTAGTAATTACTCTAGTTAATATACAATCATTTATAGCTAATAATCTATCATCCATGATCAAGGGACATTATTTAATTAGAATCAAGAACAAAGTAATGAATTCTAACTTGCAACCGCGTTCTACTAAGGTCTACACTCGGAGGGAGGACTACAAAGGACTCAACAGGACTGTCACTCCTCCGATCTACCTCTCGACCCGGAGCATAGAATGTATTCGCAGGTAAACTAGGCCTAAACAGGCTTTTTTTTACCTTTTTTTTAAAAATATTTCAATAATAATCCCACTCAAATAAAATTTGTACATTCTAACCCTTTTGTTGTCACGCCACCGGGAGTGGCGTGACAAGGTCTTACACGTCGGACATCGTTTCCAACGTGGAAAACCTTGTCACGCCAATGCATGTGGCGTACATCGTTTCCAATGTGGAAAACCTTGTCACGCCAATGCATGTGGCATGACAGTATAGTCTTGTCGTGCCACCGGGAGTGGCGTGACAAGACTGAATTTTCGAAAAATCACAACTCTTCAATACGACGTCGGATGAAGATGATTTTTATATGAAAATTGTAGCTCTCGATGAGATCTGCAACTTTGTAGTTTTGAGTGTTTTCATTTGAGGACATGAAGATGCTCAAAAAAATTAAATAAGTTAAACCTCCTATTTCTAAGCTAGCAATTCTTTTTGGCATTTATTCAAGTATTGTTGACGGTAAATAATGGTAGTTAATAGATGTCAACAATGAGTCTGCTTGAGGGCAAGAGTGATGAAGACCATGTGGCAATGCAGGAGGAGGTCAAGACCGTTGTAGAGGAGAACTCTCAGATGCTGGATCTTGTAGAGTAGTAGGCCTTCCTGGTCTTTGGCTAGAATTTTGTATCTCCTGTAAACAAATATTGTGATGGTTAAAGAATCAAAGTATAATTTACTTTTGAGTCTGTTAGTTCGTGCGTTTTTACGTTGTTGACTCGTCATTGCAAGGAATATCTTGTCAATGGGTCTTTGTGTTTGGTGGATGTATGACCAGACGTCTTACTAGACGAGTCTATCCGAGTGCTCTTTAGCACTTGAAGTTGGGTCGTATGACTTTGTTTCTCTTTTAGTCTTCGGCGACTTATCAGAGAACTTAGTCTTGCTCGAGTACTACTCTTAGTACCTTGTTTCAAGGGATAAGTGTGATCAAGCACCTCTTGAGGACCAATCTGATGGTTCCTGTAGGGTGAATCATATCGTCTTGACGTTCGCAGCTTGAGTGCGAAATCGGATGGACCTTTATCTGATTAGTAAGCAACAGGGTGAGTACTACTCCCCTTGTTGTACCTTATAGGAACCGATATCTACTTTTTAAGATATTGTGTTCTCTATAGGTGGATAGCTGGGTTTTTAATCCGTACTAACAGGTGAGTTGTATTGAGCTCGGAGCTCGTTACTCGAGTATGGTTGCCTCTGAACCAAGAAGAGCCCATCCGAGTAACATTTAATATTAGTCGGTGGGATAGCAGAGTACAATGGCTAGTGCTTATTGCATGCTTTCTCCGAAAATTTTATCCGACTAATAGTCGTGATAAGTGTAGCTACTTGAAAGGAGGATGCGTTCTTTTTCCGGCAGAATCCACACTTTATTCATATAAAATAGAAAAGTACAAGCTGCCCTGAGACGTGTTTGTAGCATAGCACCTAGGTGTAATACTTTGTCAGATGCTCAATATTCCATGAATTTGGTACTTGAGTACTATCCTCTGTGACTAGCTCAAATGACCCGGGTCTTGTTACTTTGGATAAGATATATGGCCCTTCCCATGGGCTCATAAGCTTGTGGCGTCCTGTGGTGTTCTGAATTTTCTTCAGGACCATGTCGCCAACTTGGAAGGTACGATGATGGACGGGTTTGTCGTGGTAGCGCCTCATCCCTTGTAGATACCTTGCGATTGAAAAACGCGGCTAGTCGGGCTTCTTTGAGGCTATCTGAAATGACCTTGATGCCTAAGAGGGGGGGGGGGGGTCAATTAGGCAAGTTAAACTTCTACTCTAAACTATGATCTCTAATTACCACCTAGTCAAAACCTATGCAAGAATGTAAACTATATATATGTGCAACTATGGTTTAGCTAGGTGTGTTGCTATCTTTACCGCAAAAGAGTTTTGCAACCTATGATCCAACCCTATCAACTAGCCTATCAACTAAGCTAGGAAAGATAAAGCTTTCAAAAAGGAAGCAAAATAAATGCGGAAGCTAAAGAGAAGGGTAGAGATGCAAACTCCCGTCGACGACTCTGGTATTTTTACCGAGGCATCTAGAAGCGCGCAAGCTTTCCCCTAGTCCTCATTGGAGCCCCTCGCAAGGGCCAAGCTCCCGGTCGGGTTACTCCGTGGATAGCCCCGGGCCTTCCCCATGCGTAAGTGGGTCTCTGATTAAGCCTCGCAAGGCACGACCTCTCCCGGATGCTCCCCGCCGTCTTCACTATCAAGCTTCCGGCCGAACCGCCGTGGGCCTTGTTCCCTTCGGTACACGGTGGCGGCCACACCACAAATGCGGTTGGTGTGGTCTCGCAAGACTACAAGCCCCTTCGATGTACAAACAACAGTGCACACAAGCACCGATAGGTAAGAGGTTTTCAACCTCACTAAACACTAGGCCTAACACCTAGAGCAAGCGCAAAGCGGTGGTCTAACTAGCCTAAGCACTTCGCAAAGAACCTACACTAATCACCTAGTAGATCACTTGAGCACTTTGGTGGCTAGAGCAACTAAATATGTGTCTATGCACTTGGTACACTTCCTTGAGCTCCAACACTCTAGTTTTGGCCGGCCATGGGGGTATATATAGAGCCCCAACCAAATAGAGCCGTTTGGTGAAAGTCTTGGACTTCACAGCGTAGCATTGGACGTTGCAGTCGTTACCATCGGACGCGCGTCCGATGCTCCTTTAACGGCTAGATGCCAGTCTGGCACTGTGTCGCAACGGCTACTCAGCGTCCGATGACTGATCATCTGATGCGTCTGATGCTAACAGAGCCTCCCTGGAACCTCTCTGCATAGGCATCGGACGCAGGGTCCTGTAGTGTCTGATGTTACAACGACGCGTCCGATGTATGCTGTGCAGGTTTGCATAGTGTAACCGCAGCGTCCGATGTGGTGACAATGGCACGTCTGATGCTTCTGCTGGCGCCAACCTGAGCTAGGGTTTACCATCGGTGCGTCCGACGGTTTTGAGCCAGCGTCCGATGCAGCGTCCGATGTCCCTGTTTCTTCGTTTCTTCGCGGTTTCTTGCGCCGTCTTGGTTCCATTCTTGTGCCTTGGACTTTGCTTGATCTTTGTGAGTCCTCTACTGAGCTTCCAATGTCTTGCTTGAGGTGTTGATCATTGGATCACCACGTCGCCTTAGTCCAAGTCACATTTGCACCCTATTGAACTACAAAATAGACACTCACAAACACATTAGTCCAATATGGTTGTGTTGGTCATCAAACACCAAAATCCAAAGTTAAATGGGCCGAGGTCCATTTTCCTTACAATCTCCCCCTTTTTGGTGATTGATGACAATACGACCAAAGCAAGCAAATAATAGATACAAAAATTTAAAATGCAATCTACTTGCTAGGATGGAATGCAAAGACAAGATCATATGATGTTGAAAATATATCAAATTGAAACAATACTTAATAACATATCTTGTCTTTGCCATAGAGTCCCTTTGTGGCAATATGGTTTTAAGCCTCCCCCTAAAACCATAAACCACTTCCTCCCTTTCTCGGACCATCCCATAAGTAATTATAGAAAGATTTTTTATTTTGGTTATTTTGTTTGTTTTAGTTTGCGCTTGCTTTTGGTCCTTCAAATCCTCCCCCTTTGGAATCAATACACCGAAAAGGAAGACATTAGAGCACAAAGGAGGGTCAAATTTTGTGATCCTTTTTATGTGGAGTGGAATTGATCACAAAACTTGACACTCACATTATATAAACTAAACTCCCCCATGAAGGACCGAAAGTGCTACCAGAAAGCGACCAGAGGGGGGGGGGGGGTGAATGGGAGCTTCAAATTTTCCTTTTGGAAACTTGTAACTAATGTCCCGAAAATCAACCCCAAGAGGAAGAACGATGCGCGTGATGTCCACGACCCAAGAGAATGGGTGGATGTTCCCTAGGAACACAGCGGGACACCACAAAAATTCCCTCGCCCAAGTTCACGCAGGTCAACTAGTGACAGGATGAACTTTGGGTAGCCTCGACCTCCCCCGAGCAACGCGAGGGGGATTCAAGCTATTTTGTAAAGCGAGAAGCCCAATTTCTGTAGAGCACGAAGTCTGGAATCCAACGCAACAAGCGGATCTCAAATCGTAAGTCGGACGAACAAACTGCGGACGAAAACGCGCAGGACAGACTCGACCGGACTCTGCCTGCGTCCGGTCACTGACCACCGGACGCGTCCGGTCACAAGAAATCAGTTGTGGACCCTTACTGTGTTGGACCGAACTCTGGGAAGCAGCGCGTCCGGTCATTATGAGAGCGTCCGGTCAATTCGGACAAAAATAGGGAACAGTACCAGAGGCGAGTCCGATCACTCAAAGGAACAAGCGTCCGGTCAGATTGCTGAAAAGACTGAGAAAAATGTTCATCGACTGGACTCTTGACCTAGCGTCCGGTCATCCCGACTCGGGCGTCCAGTCACCGCGATATCCCACTGTTCATCCTCCGATTTGATTCAAGCTCACCCAAAACAAAACCTCTAGGGTTCAAACTTGGTGAGATGAGTCACAAGGAGGATAGTGAGCTATCTCTAAGAGATCATGGCTCGAACCTATCCCCAAATCGATGAATCGAAGAATTTCGGGAAAGGGAGAAAAACTTGACCCGAAACGAAAATCGACCGATCTACTAGCTCGTGAGGTTAGAGGAGAAATCCTTCGGTCGAAAGAGGTGCCTCACGATCTAGAACATCTTGGTTCAAACGGATTTGCAAAAGACGCCCCAAGTAGAGAGATCGATCAACGGGAAAATCATGGAGAAAAGAAACCCGCGAAAAACACGAACAAAACGTGAATCACAACCACAGATTTGCAACCGCGTGGCTACCACACGCTACAACAGTGAGATTACGGTCTCACTTCCTCAAAAACTCACGGACACAGAGGTATTGTTCTCTTCTCTATGGATCTCAGTTCGCTACAACAGAGGATGGGGAGAGCAGGAAAACCTAGAAGGCAAAATACCAAATGACTGAGATAGCATGGGAGGAGGGTGTCTCCCTCTACTTATCCTAATTCTATTTCCTACTCTACCCCTCTCTAATTACAGAGCGAGCCAGCTAAACCCTAGGGTTATTCTGGACCAACTCAAGATAGCTGGTGATCCAACGGCCACGCCCGCACAACTGGTAGCGTTGCCTCGACGCAACCTCACCGATTGCCGCCACGTGCCGCCACCGCTCCGCTTGTCCTTTTCACGGACTTCGCCCCCGGTTTTGAGGCCCAAACAGGGAAACCAGCCGACCATCGCCTGAGTTTTGTGGCCCAAACTCAGAAACCCGCATCGCCTAGGTTTTGAGGCCCAAACTTGGAAACCGTCCTCAGCCCGAGTTTTGTGGCCCAAACTCGGAAACCATCAGCGCCCAGGTTTTGAGGCCCAAACCTGGAAACCGTCCACTCGGTGGTTTTTCTGTGGCTCAACCACCAAACCGAGCCGTAGAGGGGATGCACCGCCCGTGCACCCCGTCCACCGACACGTGTCCTCAGGTCCTCGACCCAAGCAACACCGTGCCCACAAGTCTTCGCTCGTCGCTGTCCCAGGCTGTCAGCCACCACAGCTGATCCTCGGGCCATCGGTCCCTCAGTCCAAGCCTCACGTCCGCCCTTCGCCACTCTCGGTCCATCGGCACGACACGTCTCTACTTGACCTTCACCTTGCCTCTGATCACTGTATTCGTGCTCGACACCTGCACTACACAAGCCAAAGAACATGCGCATTATCCCAGTTGACAATCACTCATCACTCAGAGACTCGGCATACACCCATGTATCCGCAATCTCCCCCTTGATGAGTGCATTGTCAACTACCAATACAAATCATAATGAATAGAGGAAGGAAGGAAGAAAGAGAGAGAACTCGACCAAATGACCCAAAAGCATAGCAAAGCTGAAGAAGGTCTTGTGGAAAGAGCAAGACAACTTGGTTCCCAAAGACATGGGCAACGACTCGATGCAACCAAGCAAAGCAAAGCTAGCCCTCAAGAAGAGGTAGAACAGGCTCAACACCGCTAGCGAGAAAACTTGATGCCAATTGGAAAACCAACTAAGACTCAAGCAAAGCAGAGCTAGCCCTCAAGAAGAGGCAGAACGGGCTCAACACCGCTAGCGAGGAAGCTCGATACCAACTGAAGAGAGCTAGATATCAGCTGAAGAGCATAAAAAGCAAAGGTGCTAGTCCTTCAAGAAAGAGGCAAAGGCTCAACACAACTAGCTACCAAAAATGCTCTGAACCAACTATTACTAGCTCGAATATAAGACAGGCCAGAGCTCCTTCTTGATCTCTTCCTCTCTCTCTCTTCTAGTTCTAATATAAGACAAGGTTCTAATCCTACTAGAGGGGTATCTAGCCTTCTACTTGATAGCTGGCTCTTGATTACAACTAGATGAACTAGATCTAATTCTAGATGAACTAGAAGAGATTTATCTAGAGGGACCTCTACTTCTAATTGAAACCCTAGTTTCTGATGTGGAGATGAATAATGAAGATGGAGATGCCTGGAGAGGAGGGTCTGGGGCTGCTTATATAGCCCTGAGGGATCAACCGCGGCCGTTGGATCAAACCGACTTAAGGTATGGCTAAGATGCATCCTAGAGGTCGGTGGAGGAAGCTTGCAGAAGACGGAGACCAGCGGGCCCAGGGGGGACCGACCGGTGGGTCCAGGGGACCGGTCGGTCCCACCTGGAGGTGGACCGCGGTGCCCTTTCTCGTGGTGTCTCTATGTGTTCTCTGGAGTCTTCTAGAAGTATCCCGATGTGGCGGTTGCGTTATCTCCCAACGGTTTCCTTCTATGGGAAGCTATCGGTGCCGATTTCCTGGTTTAGTCCCTGCAGAATCATAACTCACCAAAACTCGTGGAATATTGTCAGTTGAAACCCTAAACCTTTGTTGGTGATCAAATTCTTGCCCTTTTCATATTTATTTATCCTTTAATTTTGATAGATAACCAGCGTCAACAATCCCCCAAACTTACCCTTTGCTAGTCCCTTAGCAAAACCAAAACATAACAATGGATCAGGAGTTGCTACAATATCTTCACTTCCAACAAGTATACCTGCCGTTAATCAAAAATTCTCCGAAACATATCATGTTATTTCTTCATGGGGCTTATTACTCTTACCTTAGATCCTAAATAATTGAGAGATTGAACATTCGAATCAAGCACTATGTCTCTAGTTCTTTCACTTCACCTTTATCCCGAAGTTTTAATTAATTTTCAAAAGCATTAATACATATGCTGTTAAATTAAACAATGGATCCAAAGAGAAAGTCAACCAACCATTGAATCAAGAAGTGCATGTGTATGAAAAAGGGAGTCGAATGCTCTTTTGAATATATTCACTCTCTTCTGTCTATCAGAGACATATGACTATCAGGCTAATTCTACTATCGGGCACGTTCCCATTTTTTTTTTGACATTTTTTTCTCTTCGAGGTTCCGGACACTTGTCCCTTTTTATTTCCTCGGGATCTATATTTTGAGGTTTCGGACACTTGTCCCTTTTTATTTCCTCGGATCTTCTCTCTCTTTTTTCTCTTCTTTTTTTTCAAATGATAACCACATGCTTCCAACAAACTTCAGAGAGTAAAGCAACAGATAATTATGAGCATTTATGCGGAAGATGGATGAAATGTGTAAGTGATCTCAATTCAATGGTATGATAAACTACTCATAGGGTCAACAAAGCTAATTTAACTCAATGCAATTATTAGTCATGTTTATATTTAGAAATCTCCGGAACTTTAGTGTTGTTTAGAACAAGATAATAGCAGCTCAGATCATCACATGTCATATCCCAATTACCTAGACCTTAGATTAAGTATTTGCCAACCATGCATTTTATTTTAAGGCATCATTATTAATTAGGAGAACTCATGCTTTGAAGGCTAGGTACTTGAAAGAAATTAGATAGAGCAACTATTCATCATTTCCATGCAAAAGATTAGAGAGAGCAGGTTCTTCTTTGGTCATCAACTTCTTAAAACAAACTAGACACACTATTTTATTTATTAATCTAACACACTTTAAGATATAAAATAAGAGCTAATAATAATAATAATAATAATAATAATAATAATAATAATAATAATAATAATAATAATAATAATAATAATAATAATAATAATAATAAAGACATACCTGATTCGTGAAGATAACGGGGGTGCGTCTCCCCAAGCTTGTTCCCTTAATAGCGTTGAGCCTTCATGTGCCCATATATTTTTGTCTCTTTTTTTAATGGTGAGCTTTCATGTGCCCACATATTTTTGTTCTTTTCTTTTAAGGGTGAGCCTTCATGTGCTCACATATTTTTGGTGTTTTGAATTTATTTATAGAATAAAACTTAAGAGGATAGAGATACTTACGCGGATATATGGGAGTGCTTTCCCCCAAGCTGAATGTTGACGTAGCCGTTTGATCTTGCAATGTAGCAGACTGACAGTGGATATGTCCTTCCTCTATTAGAGCTTTGATTGATGTCGATGGTTGTTGAAACAGTGCTCCAGTAGTGGATGAAACATTCGCTTGCTCGTCAGCTTTTCTTGGCCTTTCAAATCCTGTGAAACTCAAATAGACAACAAAACTTGTGGAACAGATTAAGCATTAGCGGTTGGCCACTCAAGCCTTAGTTGTCCAGAATTTCAGTAAGATCTCTTTCTCAATATTTTTATGTTTTTATATTTTTATGATGCAAGAGAAAATGCAACAGGATGAATGTATGCATATTTATTTTTAGTATTATTATTATTATTCTTTTATGCCACCACGGTGAATATTCCTGTGGGTTTTTACACACCATAGAATTATTCACATGGGGCTTCATGGTTTGTAGTGTAACTAATGCAATATTTTTATTTTCTTTTCTAATGCAATGCAGAAATTAAAATGTTTGTGAATTAACTATGATGATATAAGAAATGATTATGGATTAAATATGAGAAATATGCGGCAAAGTAAATATGAGGATAACTACCGATTTTACCTTTTGGCGAAGGTTCAGATATTTAGGTCCGACGAACCGGACCTTTCCTTGGTTCAGACCTCCCAAGGTATGCCAGACGTTTGGAAAGTTGTTATTGATTGTACCTCTTAGGTGCAGACTTTTTCTTTCATACTTTCTTGGTCTGAGTCTTCACTTCCTGTGGTTCACTGTCTTGAGATTTCTTTCCTTTCTTTTTCGGGGACAGTGTTGATAGCTTCTTCTTCGTGATTGACCTCTCTATTCTCGATAGCTTTGTCTTCTTTGGCTTTGAGAGCGGTGTCTTTCACTTCTATTCTTCTTGGGTGCTTCATTGGGCATTTAGTTGATGAAGTTGCATCGTGCTTTTTCTCCAGGAAAGTGAAAATAGATTTCCTCTTGCAGATTATTGCATTTGTAGTGTAGAGGAATCGTCTTCCTAGGATGAGGTGGACATCATCGTCTTCTCATGTCGAGGATCAAGAAGTCTGTGGGGACTTAATGACCTCTAATTCTGACTACGATGTCTTCCATCATTCCTTCTTGTTTATGCCTCTTGATATGGTGTCACTCATGTTCTTCGTTGTCCAGCAATTTGAAGTGAAGCGTTAATTATGGAAGCTGGCAGCATCTTGCTCAATGTGCATGTTCTTGTAGATCTAAGACCTTTACTATGTAGATTTTGGAAGTGATAAACTTCTTCATGTTTGCTTAAGAGTGTATCCTGCTCATAAAGACAAGGTAGAGATCAAGTGCATGGGCTCTGTTGGTGGAAAAACACCAACAGAACCAAAAGTTTTGTTTATTCCCCTCTAACCTTGGGCACATTGCACAAGACAAACTTGTTGTTTATGTGTTCTATTCAATTTAACATGAATGATAGGATCAGAGGATGAGCATGAAAGTAGCATCTTAAAATATTTAGCAGATCAAATTACTTAACCCAAGGAAGGATAATCTATGCATAAAGTGTCAATCTTTTCATGATTAAGATATATCATCTTCCAAAGGTTAGATGCACAACATTTTAGCTCATGTAGTTGAGACAGTGAGATTCAAGAGAGTAAAGCTAGGAACAAAGATCAAAGGACTAAACATGTTGAGTTGATTAGGTTGGATCAAGTGAGGTGCAACTTAAACATGTTTTGTTCTTTATCTATGTTCATACTAGAATCAAAAAGAAACTTTTAAAGTGATGGTCACTTACCTTGAAATGTTACTTTGTCATTGAAGAGTGATGTGTCGAACCACCTTGTGGAAGCTTCTCTTGTCTAGCTAGCTTGTCCTTTCTTGCTCGTCTCACAGTGTGCTTGAGAGGATGAAGATCACGGTGAAATCATCTTTATAGGTGTCGACCTTCCTTCTCTATGTGTCGACTTATCAGTGAAGGTGCAATGTTCCTCAAGTATGCTGACTAGGATCCTCTCTCTTTCTTGTATTAATTCTATACTATGAGGATGTAGGGATAGTTCCACATTCTACTCTTGTCAACCTTTCTTGTTTTCCTTTAATCATTGTGGCAAGAGACTTGAATTCAGAGCTGCTACTCGAGTGCCTCCAAGAGAGTTTTTTGTCTTGTAATGTCACAACTGAGACTTGTCCTCTCAACAGTGTCTAGATGATGGAGATCTTATCGGCTGTTCTTCTTGATTTGCTAGCTCAGATAATCTCTTCATCTTTGTAACTCTTGTGGTGCAGTGGCTTCATCCTTCATGATGCCCTCCTTAATTCTTGGTAGTTGGTTCTCTTTCGAGGTCTTCTCTTGGTTCTCTTTGGCTGCTCATAAGTAATATAGATGTTGAAGATGCAGCGAAAGATCCAAAAGTTGACTCCTCTATTCGGCGAAGATGATAACATTGATGGTGTTCAAGAACGATCTTCCAAGAATGAGTGGTGGATCATATTCTTCTTCTTGACTGGGTCAGCATCTAGTGGTTTGTATTGATCAAAGTGGTGGATAGGAGATCAATATGTCTTGAAGTGGTTTTCTCCTTCCTCCCTTTGATTATGAAACACATCTAGACAACGGAATTGTCTCTCCCAGGCTGGCTTGTGATGTAGATGGACTCCCAACAACATGTTCATGTGTTTGACTTGTAGATCTTGCTATTGTTGTAGTTGTACCATCTTATCTCCCAAACTAGCTCTTGATTAGAAAAGAGGACAACTTCCCACTTCTTATCTTGATGTCTTGGACAATGATGATTGCAGGCATAGGTTGTCTCATACGATGTAAGTTGTATCCTGTTGTCATCAGCGCCCTAGCAAGACTCAAAGCTAGGCTAGCACCATTTGTGATCTGAGAGTAGGTTTGTGTGTCTATGGTTTGGGTTTTGGATCTTCAATGTTCAGACCAAACCATGGATGAACAAAATCTCTCTCCTATGTAATGTTAGTGGACATATACCCGAAGGATCGCAAGAATTTGAAGCATGGGTTATTATCCACAACTTATGTATTTTGCATCTATGCTAATAAGGAGATGTTTTTAGGATTATTTTAGCATAGACTAGTATTTATGTGTTGGTTGCACTTTAACATGATTCAAGGCAAAAGATAACTTGCAGTAGAAGACAAAATAAATAAACTTGATACTCACAGTTCTTTCATCTATGATGAATGAGCTGAGTCTTCATTGTGCAAAGTTGTTGAAGTTCATGTGTACGCCTTGCTTCATCTTCGGTGTGAGTTCATCTCCGGACTTTCCCAAATTGATATTGAAAGTTTCCTACAGGGGTTAGTCCAACAAATATCCAACATCCACTATAGCATACTATCGGCTCAGAAACCAACCTAGACACCACGTCTAATTTGATTTAAGAGGGCATTCTAACCTAAGCATGCTTAAATTAAAAGGCCTTTGAAAGCAAGATCACTCACTCCTAAACTAGGCACCATGCTTCATTTAAGAGATGTATGAAAGTACTTCAAACCTAAACATATACTATAGCAAATAAAGGTAACATGAAGGCATCATAGAGATTTACTCAGATGAAAGAGCATGATGAGCATATCTTAAAGGTAGGGACAACTAACATAGCAACATGGCAAGAAATGTTCTTAGAAAGTCTATTCCCCAAGCTTGGATTTTGCACAAATCAAGATTGGATGAATGTAATTCAATGTTGCATGATGATTGGTTGGACATACCTTGTGTTTGTTGTTCCTTCGTTCTTTTCTGCTCCAGACCTAGAAAGGTTAGTGACAAAATACCCGAAGGAATATTTTCATAATTATATTTCTATGCTCATTACAAGGACAGTGCAACAGAAAGGTAGGCATAGTTCATAACCAGGTATTATGATGGGGTATAAGGATTCTACTGGTTATAGCTTGCTCAGGGTAGTGATAGATAAGAGTGGAATTCAAAAGCAACATTCATAAGAATGAAAACAAAAATAATGAAAAGACTGGGACAAAAAAGGAAAAGATAAAAGTATGATTACAAGGTTAAACTAAGACTTAAGATGATCTACCGTTCCCCGGTAACGGCGCCAGAAATGCTTGTTGACACTTACTAACTTCGCTACCAAGAGTAGGGATAAACTCTATCCCCGGCAACGGCGCCAGAAATGCTTGTTGGTATAAATTAACGCACACTCTACTTTATCCGCAAGCGCACAGATAACATCTACCGATGTAGCACTTCACCAGAGTAACCCAGTTTTAATATCGAACCCAAAGGAACAGATAGTGTTAAGTCTCAAGTCTAACCCCTGAGTAGCTAACAAGGACGGAGAATCTAGAAGCATAGAGGGGATCACTAAGGGTGTCTAATCCAATTTAAGAGTGATATGTTTATATTATTCTTAGTGGGGAAGTTGCCATAAAAGGTCACAAACAGAGTATGAGTCTTTTATGCAAATGTATAATCCTACCGAGCCTACACACGGGTACTTGGACTATAGAAGAATCAACAAGGCTATAAGAGTCACCCTTGCGAACAACCACTACTACCGGCGTTATAGGAGGCATATATGAGCTATCAAGTCTAAGCACCACGCTTACACTATCCAACAACTCTAACTCTAGAATGACTAGAATTAAGTACTCAAAAGAGAGTCACAAACCTTAAGAATAATGAGAACAATAGCTCAAACTTAAATATAGACGTTGATTACCGAAACAATCGCTGAAGCTGATGATGAACTTGAATCCACAGGTACAAGATGAAGAAGTGGATCCGACAGGCCAGAGCTCCTTCTTGATCTCTTCCTCCTCTCTCTCTCTCTCTCTCTCTCTCTTCTAGTTCTAATATAAGACTAGGTTCTAATCCTACTAGAGGGGTATCTAGTCTTCTACTTGATAGCTGGCTCTTGATTACAACTAGATGAACTAGATCTAATTCTAGATGAACTAGAAGAGATTCATCTAAAGGGACCTCTACTTCTAATTGAAACCCTAGTTTCTGATGTGGAGATGAATAATGAAGATGGAGATGCCTGGAGAGGAGGGTCTGGGGCTGCTTATATAGCCCTGAGGGATCAACCGCGCGCGTTGGATCAAACCGACTTAAGGTACGGCTAAGATGCATCCTAGAGGTCGGTGGAGGAAGCTTGCAGAAGACGGACCAGCGGGCCCAGGGGGGGACCACCGGTGGGTCCAGGGGACCGGTCGGTCCCACCTGGAGGTGGACCGCGGCGTGCCCTTTCTCGTGGTGTCTCTATGTGTTCTCTGGAGTCTTCTAGAAGTATCCCGACGTGGCGGTTGCGTTATCTCCCAACGGTTTCCTTCTATGGGAAGCTATCGGTGCCGATTTCCTGGTTTAGTCCCTGTAGAATCATAACTCACCAAAACTCATGGAATATTGTCAGTTGAAACCCTAAACCTTTGTTGGTGATCAAATTCTTGCCCTTTTCATATTTATTTATCCTTTAATTTTGATTGATAACCAGCGTCAACAATCGCGCAACACAAAGTGCTCATTAACTCGCACCGACCCACGAGACAACACTTTACCTTTACTATTGTCGCCGAAGGTGATAAACTCCTTTCCGGCGACCAGACTAAGACTGGAGAACCACTTGGCGTTTCCGGTCATGTGCCTCGAACACCCGGAATCCACCAACCAAACATTCTCCAATAGTTTTACCTACACCAATAAAAAGACATAGGGTGAGCATACGGTCCAACACTGGGGTTAGTGAAATAAGGGGAATACCAGTGTTGGGCCGACTGCTCAAAAGAACGGTTAGCAGAAAAAACCATTCCTAGCACGTCTACGGAAAGAGCGATCACCACGTAGAGGAAAACATGGTCCGCTAAGGAAGGAGCGTCCATCGCGATACTCAAAATGCGGTGGAGGGAAACGCTCAACTACAAAGCCACCGCCACGGGGTCCATAGCCTACAACTGCAGGCTCCCGCCGGGCACGACCTCTCCGCTGCCTAGGCCTAGGAACTTGAGGTTCTAGACCTCTAGGCCTAACAGCACGCCTCTGAACATTCGGCACATGTACATCATGGAAAGGATGGTACATGTCCGTGTTGTTCATCTCCATAGCGCAGCGCGCCTCTCTCTTGCGCCGAAAGCAAAACTCACTCAAGTGTCCATCTCTCCCACAGTGCTCACAGTGGTACCTCACAGCTCTCATAGGGGGTTGTTGGTACTCACGGTAGTGGGTGTGGATCACTTTGCCCTTCTGTGGCATAAGCTCCTCCTGAATGGGTGGCATGGTGTCCAGCTTGTTCTTGAGGTGGTTTGTTTGGGAGCCCATGATTGTTTCTTGGGTGGAGCTCTTCGGAGGTTCAACAAAGACCCCATCCTAAGGTGTAGGCTTGAGAGACTCTTTGGGTGGAAATCTTGGTAAGCTTGTGAGTATGGTGGAGTTGGGCTTCTCACATTGGTTAAGACCACTCGACTCTCAATCTTCCCAAAAGATGAAACATCCAACACCCGAGCCAAAAACCTACCACCTGGACCTTCCAGCAGCTCGCTTGAATTGGGAGATCATCATCCCGAGCTGTGGCTCACCACTGGACAACCATGACAAGATGGTCCGAAGGTATGTGTTTTCCTCCTCAGTTTGCATCTTGTCATGCTTCACATTAGTGATCTCCATCTCCAAACCCTCACAAAGAACACACCTAGCCACACATGTGCTACCCGAGTTGGCCTCTTCAAGAGACACAATCTTGGCATTCTTCTCTGCCAACTCAGATTGCAAGGCGGCACAGGACTTGCATGCACCCAACAGCGAGGATCTAGCCTTCAGCTCATCCACCTTTCCTACCAACACAGCATACTTGCTTCTCAAAGTGAGAAGGTCAGTCATGTGTGTGGTGCACATCTCACACTCCTCGTCATCGGTAACAACTATGGTGGACTTGACAGATTCAAGTTCCTTCACTGTATCCTCCCACTTCTGCCTAAACTCCTTGCGCTCTCTAGCAGCACGCCTAAGCAACTTATCCTGACTAAGGAGCGCAGCAGTAAGCTTCTTGACCTCAGCAGAAAGCTCGTCGGGGGTCTAAGACACCTGGGAGGTGTCGTCGTCGTCGTTCCGAGGGATCTCCTCCAGCTCGTCGTCGACCTCCTTGCCGAGGGCCATGGTGCAGAAGCCCTCGTCGTCGGCGAAGAAGGAGAGGCCGTTGAGCTTGTCCTCGATCCTCTTCTTCTTCTCGGACTCGTCATCGCTTGAAGAAGCGGAGTCGTCATCCGAGTCCTCGACGTCGCTGAGCGTGGCGAATAATGCACGCTGCTCAGTCTGGGCCATCTCCAAGTACTTCGTCTTGATGTACTCCTTGTTGAAGCCGCCCTTCCGCTTGTGCTTCGCGGGGACGTACTTCTCCTTGCGCTTGCTGGAGTCGTACTTGTGCCCATGCTCCGCCTTGCCGAAGACTTGCTTGTTCTTCTTCGGGCAATTGGCGATGAAGTGGTTGGGGTCACCGCACTCGAAACATCCCGAGCGTCCTCCTCCGCGGCGACGGTTCATGCGGTTGTTGTGGAACCGCGAGAACTGGTTGGCGAGCAAAGCCAGCTCGTTATCCCCCATGAACTCCAGCTGCTCCTCTATGACAGAAAGAAGAGAGGAAAGTGCAAAGCCTCCAGAGGTGTTAGCAGAAGAGCCAGAAACCAAAGCCATCGACGGGCCAGAAGGATTTTCATAAGAAGCCCTCGCCATGGCAATGATCTCACTGGACTTGAGCTTACTAAAGAGCTCGTCGCACGTGAGGGTCTCATAGTTAGGCGATTCGATGATCGCCTGAACCTTGGAATCCCACACCGATCGATCAAGAGTGTGCAAAAGCTTCAAAGCTCTCTCATGATTGTCGAAAGGCAACAACTCCTTGTTAGCCCTCATCCTGTTGACAATCACCTAAAAGCGAGCGAATAAACTTTCTATGCTCTCGTCAGGCATATGTCGAAAGTTCTCATACTCTCGCTTGAACGACTCGTAGAGACGGGTTTTGGCTTGAGAGGTTCCCTCATGGAAACGCATGAGGGTAGCCCAAATCTCCTGAGCCGTAGCGAGGTGAGAAACACGATCAAACTCACTCATGCTCAAGCATGAGAAAAGAGCATTACAGGCTCGGCTATTGGCATCGTGCTCACCGATCTGAAGCTGAGAGATACGAACAGCGAAAACCACGTAATCGGCAGAGTTGCAAATATCCCAGATGGAAGCACTCAAACTCTGCATATAGGCCGACATGTGTATCTTCCAATACGCATAGTTCGTCCCATCGAAAAACAGCGGTTTGCCCACGCCGCGATCCATGTCGCCTTCTGTGGATCTGGAACCGGCTAAGGTGGAAGATCCTTAACCTGCTCTGATACCAATTGAAGGACCGAAAGTGCTACCAGAAAGCGACCAGAGGGGGGGGGGGGGGTGAATGGGAGTTTCAAATTTTCCTTTCGGAAACTTGTAACTACTGTCCCAAAAATCAACCCCAAGAGCGAGAACGATGCGCGTGATGTCCACGACCCAAGAGAATGAGTGGATGTTCCCTAGGAACACAGCGGGACACCACAAAAATTCCCTCGCCCAAGTTCACGCAGGTCAACTAGTGACAGGATAAACTTTGGGTAACCACAACCTCCCCCGAGCAACGCGAGGGGGATTCAGGCTATTTTGTAAAGCGAGAAGCTCGATTTCTATAGAGCACGAAGTCCGGAATCCAACGCAACAAGCGGATCTCAAATCGTAAGTCGGACGAACAAACTGCGGACGAAAACGCGCAGGACAGACTCGACCGGACTCTGCCTGGGTCCGGTCACTGACCACCGGACGCGTCCGGTCATAAGAAATCAGTTCTGGACCCTTACTGTGTTGGACCGGACTCTGGGAAGCAGCGCGTCCGGTCGTTACGAGAGCGTCCGATCAATTCGGACAAAAATAGGGAACAGTACCAGAGGCGAGTCCGATCACTCAATGGAACAAGCGTCCGGTCAGATTGCTGAAAAGACTGAGAAAAATGGTCATCGACCGGACTCTTGACCTAGCGTCCGGTCATCCCGACTCGGGCGTCCGGTCACCGTGATATCCCACTGTTCATCCTCCGATTTGCTTCAAGCTCACCCAAAACGAAACCTCTAGGGTTCAAACTTGGTGAGATGAGTCACAAGGAGGATAGTGAGCTATCTCTAAGAGATCATGGCTCGAACCTATCCCCAAATCGATGAATCGAAGAATTTTGGGAAAGGGAGAAAAACTTGACCTGAAACGAAAATCGACCGATCTACTAGCTCGTCAGGTTAGAGGAGAAATCCTTCGGTGGAAAGAGGTGCCTCACGATCTAGAACATCTTGGTTCAAACGGATTTGCAAAAGATGCACCAAGTAGAGAGATCGATCAACGGGAAAATCATGGAGAAAAGCAACCCACGAAGAACACGAACAAAACATGAATCACAACCACGGATTTGCAACCGCGTGGCTACCACACGCTACAACAGTGAGATTACGGTCTCACTTCCTCAAAAACTCATGGACACAGAGGTATTGTTCTCTTCTCTGTGGATCTCAGTTCGCTACAGCAGAGGATGGGGAGAGCAGGAAAACCTAGAAGGCAAAATAGCAAATGACTGAGATAGCATGGGAGGAGGTGTGTCCCTCTACTTATCCTAATTCTATTTCCTACTCTACCCCTCTGTAATTATAGAGCGAGCCAGCTAAACCCTAGGGTTATTCTGGACCAACTCAAGATAGCTGGTGACCCGACGGCCACGCCCGCACAACTGGTAGCATTGCCTCGACGCAACCTCACCGATTGCCGCCACGTGCCGCCACCGCTCCGCTTGTCCTTTTCACGGACTTCGCCCCCGGTTTTGATGCCCAAACCGGGAAACCAGCCTTCACGACCAACCCCCGGTTTTGAGGCCCAAACCGGGAAACCAGCCGACCGTAGCCTGAGTTTTGTGGCCCAAACTCAGAAACCCGCATCGCCCAGGTTTTGAGACCCAAACCTGGAAACCGTCCTCAGCCCGAGTTTTGTGGTCCAAACTCGGAAATCATCAGCGCCCAGGTTTTGAGGCCCAAACCTGGAAACCGTCCACTCGGTGGTTTTTCTGTGGCTCAACCACCAAACCGAGCCGTAGAGGGGATGCACCGCCCGTGCACCCCGTCCACCGACACGTGTCCCCAGGTCCTCGACCCAAGCAACACCGTGCCCGCAAGTCTTCGCTCGTCGTTGTCCCAGGCTGTCAGCCACCACAGCTGATCCTCGGGCCACCGGTCCCTCAGTCCAAGCCTCACGTCCGCCCTTCGCCACTCTCGGTCCATCGGCACGGTACGTCTCTACTTGACCTTCACCTTGCCTCTGATCACTGTATCCGTGGTCGACACCTGCACAACACAAGCCAAAGAACATGCGCATTATCCCAGTTGACAATCACTCATCACTCAGAGACTCGGCATACACCCATGTATCCGCAATCTCCCCCTTGATGAGTGCATTGTCAACTACCAACACAAATCATAATGAATAGAGGAAGAAATGAAGAAGGAGAGAGAACTCGACCAAATGACCCAAAAGCATATCAAAGCCGAAGAAGGTCAAGTGGAAAGAGCAAAACAACTTGGTTCCCAAAGACATGGGCAACGGCTCGACGCAACCAAGCAAAGCAAAGCTAGCCCTCAAGAAGAGGTAGAACAGGCTCAACACCGCTAGCGGGAAAACTCGATACCAATTGGAAAATCAATTGAAAATCAAGCAAAACAGAGCTAGCCCTCAAGAAGAGGCAGAACAGGCTCAACACCACTAGCGAGGAAGCTCGATACCTGTTGACACATCTTAATGCAATTGCTTATAATAAACTTTAATAAACTGATTCTAGCAAAAGCCTTCAGAAATGTACAGGACACTCCGAGCATCACTTAATGTCAAGTTGTCATCCCCAACATGATACTAGAAATGTAAATTATATGTGACACTAGCTCAAAAGATATAAACAAATATTTATCCGCAAGCGCACAGATAAATATACCTGTTGTAGCAGCATTTCACCCAGGTTATCTAGGTATCGTTTATTTATATTTTACCGAAGATAGTAATGAAACTAGGAACTAGTAATTAAATATGTTTCAAGGGTAGTAGAGATTATTATTCATTCATTCATTCACTACTCATATGTCTAAACAGGGGTAAGACAAGGTAAAGATAAATAATAATAATAATAACAGCGGGAATTCTAGAGATAGAGTGAACTACATAGATCAAGCAGAGAGTCAGGTGATTAATTAAGAGATTCGAATCCTAAGTTACTTCATATCTACTAAGCCTAGTGATTACTCTAATCAATATACAATCATTTATAGCCAATTAATCTATCATCCATGATCAAGGGACATTACTAGATTAGAATCAAGAACAAAGTAATGAATTCTAACTTGCAACTGCGTCCTACTAAGATCTACACTCGGAGGGAGGACTACAAAGGACTCAACAGGACTGTCACTCCTGCGATCTACCTCTTGACCCGGAGCATAGGATGCATTCGCAGGTAAACTTAGCCTAAACACCATGTTTACACTAGTTTGACCACTTAACTCTATCCGGGGTAAAGCTAAGTATTTTACGAACATGATCATAAACTCTATCATAATCAGATCTATATTAAATATATAACTAGAATAAACTCCAAAACTGAATAAACTGAAATATATTAAAGTAGCATAAAGTCGAATAAAGATACAAATTACCGAGTCTTCAACAATGATCCAGAGACTCAGACGAAGCTTCTAGCCGGATATGCCGACGAAGTCGCCTGCCTCTACTTGAATCTAACTAGACTAAACCCTAATCTTGATGTAGAGCTCTAACTCTTTTCTCTAGAAACCCTAATTTCTGTCTTGTCTTCTGATCTTGATCTGCCTGATGATCTGGAGGAGGGTCAGGGGTCTGGTTATATAGCCCTGGGCGTGGAATCGTGATCGTTGGATCAAACCGACTTGGGGTACGGTCGAGATGCATCCTGGAGGTCGATGGAAGTAGCTTGCAGAGGACGGAAGCGAGAGGCCTCCGTGGCCGACCGATCGGTGGGCCCTGTGGGACCGGTCGGTCCCACAGGTAAGCCTCCTGTGGTGCCTCTTCTCGTGGTGTCTCGTGGAGTCTTCTAGAGATATCCCGATGTGGCGGTGAAGAAATCTGCATCGGGTTCCTTCTTGGGGAAGCAATGTGGTTGGTTTTCCTGTTTACTCCCTGGGAAATGTAGAATCACCAAAACTCATGGAATTTGTTAGTTTAAACCTCCTATTTTTAGGTTGGCAATCCTTTTTGACATTTATTCAAGTATTGTTGACAGTAAATAATGATTGTTAATAGACGTCAAGAAACTCCCCCAAGCTAAACTTTTGCTAGTCCCTTGGCAAACATAGGGTTCTGAGAGTAAAATACAAGCCATCAACTGACAACTTTGTTAAAATATTTTGAAAGAATTTTCGCATGTTCCTTTTTGCCAATCTCTTACCTTAGTTCAGCATAGTTGAAAGTTAGAAGCAATCAAGTCAAGCAATATGTCTCAAATTCTTCATTCCAACTTTTACTCCGGAGTTTTGCAAGGTTTTCATAAAAGCTCAGAGAACTCCTGTATGACATTTTTCTTATATATTTAGAATTAAAAACATACCTTACTAAGTCAAAGTTCTGGGCTTAGGGAGAGAAATGTCATACTCTTAGATCAAGCATTTAAAACCTCTTTTTTTTGAATTTGTCAACTCTTACTGGTATATTGTAATTAGAGGGACCATGGGCTATCATTCTTTTTCTTTTCATATTTTTGTCACACATTTTTCTTTTCTTTACTGAGGTAGTCGGACACTTGTCCCTTTTTCTTTCCTCTTTATCATATTTTTGCATAGCCCATGCCTCTAACACAATACTACTTCGGAAGAGTGAATCTTTTACTTTTATAGAAACTTGATCTTTTAGAGCATGATAAACCTCTCTACCATAGCTAAAACTTAAACAGAGCAGGCAGCCTTAGAGTATGAATTATTTATTATCAGGCTTATGTCATACAAGTTCTCATCATCTGTTTGAAGTTTTCAAAATTAAATTTTCGGAGATTTGCTGAAACTAAGAACAAGATAAATAGCAGCTTAGACTTTTTCATCTCTAATTCTCAACTATCCAAACTTTTGGTTAAGATTATAAGATTTTTCAATTCAGAACTTGGAAGAAAACATGTTGTAGTTGAAGCTATATTAAGCAGTTTTTTTATTATTATATATTCTACATCAAGATTATTTTATTTGAATACTAAACAAATACTAGCTAAACATAAAAGGGTACAACATACTTACCTCGGGAATAGGGGGTCCTCCCCCAAGCTATTTTTATTCGTACGGTGGTGGTGGCTGAGGTGGATTGATTCCCATCTGCCCGAAGAGGTAGCATAAATTCTGGTTCGTCTGGGCGCCTTGATGATGTATTTCTTCAAGAGTGTGGCGCATATCTTCTTGACCCGTCTCAAGATGAGTAAGATGAGTGTTGATGCCCTGAAAGGTCTCGGTGGTACGGGAACTGGTGGTGTGGCTGGTATTCTGGGTAACCATGGGTAGCATGATAAGAGTGTGGATGATGAGTGGCGTCATGAACACCTCTCCCAGAGAAAGACATTCGTCCTCCCTAGAAGTCATACATCGTATCCTCTTCACGATGAGGTGGAGTGTAGTTGCGAAAATTTCCTTGCCCCCATGAATCTTGTGGTGTATGTGGCTCATAGGCAGTAGTATCTTCCCAGGCTTGATGGTGTGATGAAGATGGTCCAGCTCGTTCGAATCCTTGATAGTGAGTATAGGCTGGTCCGGCAGGTGTAGCGTCTTCTCCTTGATATCTTGGGGCAGCGTTTCTAGTAAATCTTGCTGAGGGGCTTCTTCCTACTCCTGCGCCGGGTCTCTGCAGGTTAAGCAAAAAGGTTTCCACGACATACAGACCAAGTGATCTGTTTGGCAACTCATATTCATTTGTATAACCTTTATATTGCATATAGAGTTTGTTATTTCTTTTCTTAATAAGATGTGCTTGGCTGAAGAAGTAGAAACCTATGACTGGTCGTGGAGTGGAGATGTACATAATATTTCCATTCAAGTTGAGGTTTCCGGCAAGACGAGTAACCCAAGAAGTGATGGATATAGGGCCTTGTAGAGTGTGAATGTAAGGCTAATAGTCTACCAGGAGTTTTACAGGTGAAATTTTAGTTTTCTTAACCACAGCATACATAATCTTTAACTCCTCAGTTCTAACAATACGCCCTTCTTGTCTAGGAAAGAGAGTAAAGCCTAGCCACTTGTGCATCACCCTTAATGTGGGGTTGTGTATATCATTGGTGCAAGGGTGATGGTCTGTTTTCTTACCAGTGATGTCCTCCCAGAAGCTATTTCTATCAAAGTTTCTTAAGGCGACATCTAAATCTATAGTGCAGGTTTCAGGAAAGCCCAGATTTAGGCTGAACTGCTTCCATGTGAGAGTGAAAGGTTCGTTGTACAGCCTAAAATAGACATACGTGTCATCCGAAGAAAGAGTGCAAAGAAATTCTAGAGTGAGCAATCTACAACCTTCTTCGGAGAGCTCCCAAGTGTTCTCCCACCCAATATTATGAAAAACTAGATCAAACTCAGAGTACATACCTGTATCTCGAAGAAATTGTGAATCGAAGGTAGGAGTGTGAGTGTACTCTTTATCGCGGTAATGCCTGAATAGGTCCTTCTCATAGGTTGTTTGGAGCTTGATGTGCCTTTCATGAAGAAGATCACGTGGCTCGGACCGGCTTGTGGTAGAGGATTGAGGCAGGGATGACGTATCCATGTCCGAGCCTCCTTGTGATGAGCCAGCACGCGAACGGCTTCTTGTTGATCGGAAAGTGAGCGTGTTCTTCGCCTTTTTTAAGAAGTTGCTCATCTTTGCTGTAGGAACAAGAGAACACACAAACAAAGCTAGTGGAACAAGTGAAGGTTAGAAGAAATAGATGTCAGAGAGTTAGCGGTCCAAAAGTTAGTAGTCCAGGAGTCAGTCGTTCAAGTTGAAAATTTTATTTCAACTTCTCCTAGTTTATTAACTAATTGGGCAACACTTCCCCTCTCTTATTGATTTCTCTTGCTTGCTCCCACTTTCCCTTGCTAGAGATTTCTACTTGCTATTTGCTTAAAAGCTTCTTCCTCCCTACTCTTTATTTTTCTCACTCAGAAACTACCAAAAATGAAGAGCTAAGCAAACTCGAAATTGGAATTCCAAATTTCGAAGTGAGGTTGGTGTTTCTGAAGAGTGGAGTGTGTGGAGAGTGTGAAGAATGCTTGCCAATTTATAGGGGGAGAAGGGGGTGGCCGGTCGGTCTAGTGGTGGGACCGACCGGTCCCCTGTGGGGCCCACTTTCTTCCATCTTGCTCCCTTACCTACCTTGCTCAAGTTCCCACTCTTGGGAGTATATGCCGACGGTTGCATGTGGTGGTAGGTGGGAAGAGTGGTTGTGAGTGCATGTGATAATATGAAATGATATGATGTGGGTCCCAGGTGTCTGTGGGTCCGTATGTCTCTCGTATTTGTACAATGCAAGTATAAAGAAAATTGCTTTTATGAAACTATAGAAAATGAGGATTCTAAAGATGAAATTCTTAAATATTTTTGTTGCCGTAGTAAATAATACTTACAGGATTCGTAAATATTAATTACGTGGGGCTAATTTTATGATGCAATAAATTTTTATTATTAAATATTTTTATATGCATGAGAAAAATAAATATGAAGGTGCAAAAAGTAGATGCTGATAACTACCGAGTTACCTCCGGCGAAGGTTCGGGGTTTAAAGTCCACCGAATTGGACTCTCCAGTCTTCTTCATTCTTCTTGATGGGTCTCCACTTCTGGAGATAGTAGTTTTGTTTCTTGAGTTTTATGGTCTACTAGAGTTGAGCATTGTTCGGGCCGTGGTTTGAATGAGAACTTTTCTTCCTTTCCATTTATGGTGAATTTGATTTCTCCAGCTGTGACATCAATATGGGCCTTAGCGGTGCTCAAAAATGGTCTTCCGAGAATGAGTGATACTTTTGATTCTGGGTGCATTTCTAGTACCACGAAGTCTACTGGTACGTAGAACTCTCTAATCTTGACTGGGATATTCTCAGCAATTCCTATAGGGTATCTGAATGATTGATCAGCTAGCTGAAGACACATTGGTGTTGACACAAGTGCTGAATGGTTGAGCTTATAGTAGACTGATGCGGGCATCACACTAACACTAGCTCCAAGATCGCATAGTGCATTGCTAAACCGTTGATTTCCAATTGAGCATTCAATAGTGGGGCATCCTGGGTCCTTCTTCTTTTCTGGTATTTGATTGAGGATGGCCGCACTACATTCTTTTGTTAGCTCGATTACTTCAGTAGTTGGCAGTGGTCGTTTGTTGTTAAGTATATCCCTCACATACTTGGCATTGGTAGGTACCTGTAATGCATCTAGCAGAGGAATATTAATATATAGTTTCTGAATTACTTCAACAAACTTACTGAACTGTGCATCTAGCTTTGTGTTTCGATTTCTGCGTGGGAATGGTAGAATGTTGGTGTCTTGAAAATCTATCGGTCTTTCTTCATTTTGTACTTGAGTTTCTTGAACTTCGTCATCTCTTTCTTCTGCCCTTGGAGGTGTTACTGGTGCTGTCTGTCTTCTTTGTGCTCCTTCTGGGTATGGCGGATCTCGAGTGGTTCTCCCATGTCTAGTGGTGATTCCCCTTAATCTTCTCATGGTTAGTGGTAACAGGCAAAACAACAACCAATTGTGATATTTGAGTTTCTATTCTCTTATTATAATTGAGTTGATCTTTAATGGCAGAAGAAAATTCATCCATTTTAGCATTTATGTTTTCAAGAGTTTTATCATTTAAAGCAAGTCTTCTAGTAATATTATCATTTATCCTGGCTTGTTCTAAAATTAAATCTCTTAAAGTAGGTTGCTTAGAGTTGGAAGAACTGAAATTACTGGTATACTTATCTGGGTTGGAAGGTTGTTGTTGATGCAATCCTTGCTTGTGTAGAATGGTGGAGTTGTAAACTTCTTCCTGATCTTCGGGAAATTCTATTCCCAAATACTTTCCACTTCTAGTTTGAGTATCAAATGCGTCTTGAATAGCTTGACGTTCTTCCTTGTAGTTGGCTCTCTGAATGAGTCGATCCATAAGTACATCCATCTTTGTTGATAGTGCACACACTTCTTCTGGAACTTCTTCAATTTGGTGACAGCGTTGAGTAGTAACTTGTTTCCAGCTTTGATTCTCAGCTATCTTATCCATTAGACATTCTGCTTTTCCGAAAGTGAGTGACATAAATGATCCTTCAGCAGTAGCATCAAGTTGCTCTCGCGCTCTTGGTAATAATCCATGATAAAATAGTTGCATGAGCAATTCGTTCCCTATTCCATGATGTGGGCATCTTAAGATTTGATCCTGAAAACGCTCCCATGTTTCTGGAATAGTTTCTCCTTTTTGTTGGTGAAAGTTGTAAATCTTTCCCCTTAAGATATTGACTTTGCTAATTGGGAAAAATCTTGATAGAAAGGTCTCTGAACACTTCTCCCATGTCTTGATGTTGTCCATGTTTGAATAGAACCACTGCTTCGCTTTTCCTTTCAGTGAGAAGGGAAAAAGATGAAGAAGTACAATGTCCTGGGGAATGTCCTTGATGATGATGGTGCTTCCAATCTCCAAGAAATCTTGTAGATGAGGAGTTGCATCTTCTTCTTCCTTTCCACCAAATGTAGTAGCTTGCACCATGTTGATAAGACTTGGCTTGAGTTCGAACTCAAGGTTGTTCGTCTGGAGTGTAGGTTCGGTGCGAATGTTCCTGACACTTGGAGTCGAGAACTCCAGCAGAGCCTTGTTAGCCATGGTTTGACTACTAATGTTGATCTTTTACACGATCAAGTTGATTTCTGATTTGAAAGTGATGTATTGCAACTGAATCCTGTATTACCCTGTATATGATATAAACAAAGAAAAGCAAGGGTAAGCCTGCCAAGACAGAGGTACAAGTGAATGAATGAATAAATAATCTCCTTTGTTAAATTCCTAATATGTTTTACTTAGTTCCCGGTGGCTTCCGTTACTTAGATAGATGTTCCCCGGCAATGGCGCCAGAAATGCTTGTTGACACTTCTTAATGCAATTGCTTATAATAAACTTTAATAAACTGATTCTAGCAAAAGCCTTCAGAAATGTACAGGACACTCCTAGCATCACTTAATGTCAAGTTGTCATCCCCAACATGATACTAGAAATGTAAATTATATGTGACACTAGCTCAAAAGATATAAACAAATATTTATCCGCAAGCGCACAGATAAATATACCTGTTGTAGCAGCATTTCAACCAGGTTATCTGGGTATCATTTATTTATATTTTACCAAAGATAGTAACGAAACTCGGAACTAGTAATTAAATATGTTTCAAGGGTAGCAGAGATTATTATTCATTCATTCATTCACTACTCATATGTCTAAACAGGGGTAAGACAAGGTAAAGATAAATAATAATAATAATAACAGCGGGAATTCTAGAGATAGAGCGAACTACATAGATCAAGGAGAGAGTCAGGTGATTAATTAAGAGATTCGAATCCTAAGTTACTTCATATCTACTAAGCCTAGTGATTACTCTAATCAATATACAATCATTTATAGCCAATTAATCTATCATCCATGATCAAGGGACATTACTAAATTAGAATCAAGAACAAAGTAATGAATTCTAACTTGCAACCGCGTCCTACTAAGATCTACACTCGGAGGGAGGACTACAAAGGACTCAACAGGACTGTCACTCCTGCGATCTACCTCTCGACTCGGAGCATAGGATGCATTCGTAGGTAAACTTAGCCTAAACACCATGTTTACACTAGTTTGACCACTTAACTCTATCTGGGGTAAAGCTAAGTATTTTACGAACATGATCATAAACTCTATCATAATCAGATCTATATTAAATATATAACTAGAATAAACTCCAAAACTAAATAAACTGAAATATATTAAAGTAGCATAAAGTCGAATAAAGATACAAATTACCGAGTCTTCGACATTGATCTGGAGACTCAGACGAAGCTTCTAGTGGGATATGCCGACGAAGTCGCCTGCCTCTACTTTAATCTAACTAGACTAAACCCTAATCTTGATGTAGAGCTCTAACTCTTTTCTCTAGAAACCCTAATTTCTGTCTTGTCTTCTGAACTTGATCTGCCTGATGATCTGGAGGAGGGTCAGGGGTCTGGTTATATAGCCCTGGGCGTGGAATCGTGATCGTTGGATCAAACCGACTTGGGGTACGGTCGAGATGCATCCTGGAGGTCGGTGGAAGTAGCTTGTAGAGGACGAAAGCGAGAGGCCTTCGTGGCCGACCGACCGGTGGGCCCTGTGGGACCGGTCGGTCCCACAGGTAAGCCTCCTGTGGTGCCTCTTCTCGTTGTGTCTCGTGGAGTCTTCTAGAGATATCCCGACGTGGCGGTGAAGAAATCTGCGTCGAGTTCCTTCTTGGGGAAGCAATGTGGTTGGTTTTCCTGTTTACTCCCTGGAAAATGTAGAATCACCAAAACTCATGGAATTTGTTAGTTTAAACCTCCTATTTCTAGGTTGGCAATCCTTTTTGACATTTATTCAAGTATTGTTGACAGTAAATAATGATAGTTAATAGACATCAACAATACCAAACGAAGAAAGCTTGATACCAATTGAAGAGTCATAACAGCAAAGGTGCTAGTCCCTCAAGAAAGAGCAAAGGCTCAACACAACTAGCTACCAGCTCAAAAACTCCCCCTCACGAAGTGCATACAACCAAGAAATCTCCCCTTAAGTCCAACTTGGAAAACACAAGATTTTGAAAATGTTTTTCTCCCCCTTAGTTGAACACTCGGAGAACATATGATTTGCAATTTCTCCCCCTTAGTTGAAAATGCACCAGCAAGCAAATTTCTCCCCCTTCCAAAATGCATATGAGTCAAAGATGCAAGTTAGCAGCTCCAGGAATATAGTCGATAGAATATGAAGATGCTCGACAGAGTGCTGATCCGATGACTCATAAAATGCATAGAATGCTAGCAAAGGCTCAAACTGATCACGAAATACGAAATCTTAACGTTTGAGCAACAAGAGCAGTTCTCAGCCAAAAATGTATTCATCATCAAAATAGCACGAAGCATGTATAGACAGGAAATCAAACAAGTGCTAAACATGTATACAAGGTGAACTACCCCTAGCACAGTTCAACCATCATGCTATAGAATGAAACATAGACTTGTGTATTCAAATTTTATCGGAGTTGCAGCGGTTTGATTACACAAGTTCAAATTTTAGCATGTGATTGCGAGAGGTTGAAAGCTTGTCATTGCTTAACTTTTGAACTGTGCGAAGCCTATGCAGAAGCAATCAGAAGTTTAAAGCAACAGTTTCGGTCATACACTACATAGCTCAAGTTTAACTCAAAGTGCAATGAGAAACAGTCTCGAAACTGTGATTTGTTGACAAGCAAACCCATCTCGATCTTTCCAATTCACTTAAGTTGGTTCAAATTTTATGTCAGAATATGAACATACCAAGCAAGTGAATGACTCAGAACTAGAGACATAGCAACCTAGCATAAATGAAAAGCACGAGTGAATTCTACACATCCTACACATGCTAGTTGCATATCTCAATGGTGAACAGTTTCAAGTTTTATGTTTATTAAGCAGGTTCACCATTCATAAAATAGCTCAGCTCGACGTGTATCAGTGATTAGAAAGAGCATAAGCTACAAGCATCATCATAAAGCATCAAATCATACACTATACAGAGCATAGTCACATTCTAAGGATTATATACATGAAGCTCGAAATGTAAACATGCAAGATGAAATGCAAAGATGCATGAAGAAACCAAATGAAAAACAAAAAGTCAGTTTGAGATACAAGAGTCAAAATGTTTCCCCCATCTAAAAGGGGAAACACACACCAAGCTCACCTCTGAACCTAGCAAAAGTTGATTGGTCCAAAGGCTTGGTGAAAATATCTGCCAGCTGATGATGAGTATCGACATGGCGAAGGTCGATATCACCCTTCTCATAGTGGTCTCACAGAAAATGAAAGCGCACATCAATGTGTTTGGTCTTAGAGTGCAGCACGGGGTTCTTAGCAACACTAATAGCACTCGTGCTGTCACAAAGCAAAGGAACGCGAGAAAAGCTCAGACAAAAATCACGCAAAGTGGCCATCATCCAAAGCAACTGGGAACAGCAGCTAGCCGCAGCAACATACTCAGCCTCCGTGGTAGACTGGGCGACACTAGACTGCTTGCGAGAAGACCACGATACAAGAGAAGAACCGATAAACTGGCAAGTCCCAGAAGTGGACTTGCGCTCAATCCGGCAACCAGCAAAATCGGCATCGGAATAACCGCAAAGGGAGAGGGTGGAGGAAGCAGAATACCAAATCCCAAACGCAGGAGTGAAGCATAAGTACCTCATAATGCGCTTGACTGCCTGACAGTGAGAAGTGCGCGGCGACGACTGAAATCGTGCGCACAGACACACCGCGAACTGGATGTCCGGGCGTGTCGCCCTCAGGTACAGCAGCGACCCGATCATACTCTGGTACTCCTTCTGGTCTATAGCTTCTCCATCCACATCCACATCCAGGGCCGCCGTGGTCGGCATGGGTGTTGGAAGAGGCTTCGCCTCACCCATGTCGAACTTCTTCAGGATGTCCTTGATGTACTTGCCCTGGTGCACGAACGTCCCCTCTCGGGATTGCTTGATTTGCAACCCAAGGAAAAACGTCAACTCGCCCATCATGCTCATCTCAAACTCCCTGCTCATAGTGTCTACAAACTTGGCAACCAAAGCGTGAGAAGAACCACCAAAAATGATACCATCCACGTAAATCTGGACCAAGAGAGTGTCATTGCCTTTGTTGAGGAGAAAAAAGCGTTTTATCCACACATCCCATTTTAAAACCCTTAGCAAGCAAAAAGGTTTTCAACCTATCATACCAGGCTCTAGGGGCTTGTTTCAAACCACATAAAGGTTTGTGAAGTTTAAAAACATGGTTTGGAAACTTGGGATTTTCGAAACCGGGGGGCTGTCTCACATATACTTCCTCTTCTATGTAGCCGTTTAAGAAGGCACTCTTGACATCCATTTGAAAAAGTTTAAACCCTTTGGATGCAGCAAAAGCCAAGAGTATCCTAATTGCCTCCAAACGAGCTACAGGAGCAAAAGTTTCCTCATAGTCTATCCCCTCCTTCTGACTATACCCCTGGGCTACAAGTCTGGCCTTGTTTCTCACAACATGGCCATCCTCTCCTTGTTTGTTTTTGAAAACCCATTTTGTCCCAATAGGGTGACACTCAGGAGTAAAAGGAACCAAAACCCAAACCCGATTTCTTTCAAAATTTTCAAGCTCCTCATGCATGGCATTGACCCAATCTAGATCAGATAAAGCATGTCCAACATCTCGGGGTTCAAAATCAGTAACAAATGCAGAATGAGCAAAGTGAGAGATTTGTTGTGACCTTGACCGAGTGACACGTTCGTCGATGCTACCGATCATCTGTTGAGGTGGGTGCTGGCGCTGGATGTGTTGTGGCGCCTCCCGAACTGATGTATACTCCCCCTCAGCAGCAGCGGGTGCCTCCTCGGGTACAAAGAGTACCGCTCGAGGTGGCGGATCCCACGGCCCCCAAGATGAAGAGGTGTCGGGGCCGTGAGTTGTAGTAGATGCCGCTCCTTGCGGCACATCAGGTGGAGGGGGTGCTGGATCATCCATACCTTCAGCACCATCATTCTCGTCATCAAAAAGAGGCTCACCAACCTCATGATCATCTGCACGCTCAAAACGAGAAGAAGGACAAACCATGGTCTCGTCGAAGGTGACATCTGATGTCTCCATGACTCGGTCAGTGTCAAGGTTAAGTACACGATATGCACGAGTGTGAGTGCCATAACCCAAAAACACGCCGTCAGAAGAGCGAGACTCAAACTTGTCCAAGTTGCCCTTTTTGAGTATAAAACAATGGCAACCGAAAACTCGAAAATAACTCACTTTGGGCAGTTTTCCAAAACGCAACTCATAAGAGGTCTTTTTCAAGAAAGCTCGGAGAAAAATGCGATTGGAAATGTAGCATGCAGTGCTCATAGCTTCGGCCCAATATTGCCTAGGAGTCCTATACTCATCGAGCATCATCCTGGCCATCTCTACAAGGGTCCGATTCTTCCTCTCTACAATACCATTCTGTGGCGGTGTGTAGGGGGAAGAAAATTGATGCTCTAAACCCAAAGAGTTACAAAACTTCTCAAAATCTGAATTCTTGAATTCGGAACCGTTATCACTCTGAATCGCTCGCATTGAGTTCAAAGGGAACTCATTCCGAAGACGCAAAATCAGATTGCGAGCAAAGGAGAAAGTCTCGGTCTTCACAACTAAAAAGAAGACCCACGAATATCTCGAAAAGTCGTCAACAACAACAAGCACATACCACTTCCCCCCAACTAAGCTCACCCGGGCCGGACCAACAAGGTCCATTAGCAAAAGCTCTCCAGGGCGCTTGGTCATGACCTGAGTCACTGGATGGTGGGGAGCGGCAACCATCTTCCCATGTCTACGAGAATGGCAAACAAGATCCTTCTCCATGGATAACTTGGGCAATCCTCGGATTAGGCCAAGTGAACTAAGCCTTGCAAGCAAGTCGAAGCTCAAATGTCCAAGGCTCCTATGGCACTTCCAAAGATCAGAGGAGGAAGGTCCAGCCACAAGACAACGAGAAATGCCGAAAGATTCCGAGAAATTCGCACGAAAGACTTTCCCAAAGGGCGAAATCACACAAACAAGATTGCCCTGAGGGTCCAAAATACGACTGAGATTCGGCTTAAAACAAATCTCATAGTCGTCACCAAAGAGTTGCGAAACAGAGAGAAGGTTAAAATGCAAGTTAGAGACAAGAGCAACATCGCGCAATACAAAGTGCTCATTAACTCGCACCGACCCACGAGACAACACTTTACCTTTGCTATTGTCGCCGAAAGTGATAAACTGCTTTCCGGCGACTGGACTAAGACTGGAGAACCACTTGGCGTTTCCGGTCATGTGCCACGAGCAACCGAAATCCACCAGCCAAACGTTCTCCAATCATTTTACCTACACTGGGGTTAGTGAAGTAGGGAGAATACCAGTGTTGGGCCGACTGTTCAAAAGAACGGTTAGCAGAAAAACCATTCCTAGCACGCCTACGGGAAGAGCGATCACCACGTAGAGGAAAACGTGGTCCGCTAAGGGAGGAGCGTCCATCGCGATACTCAAAACGCGGTGGGGGAAAACGCTCAACTACAAAGCCACCGCCACGGGGTCCATAGCCTACAACTGCAGGCTCCCGCCGGGCACGACCTCCTCGCGTCCTAGGCCTAGGAACTGGAGGTTTTGGACCACTAGGCCTAGCAGCACGTCTCTGAACATTCGGCACATGTACATCATGGAAAGGATGGTACATGTCCGTGTTGTTCATCTCCTTTGCACGACGTGCCTCTCTCTTGCGCCGAAAGCAAAACTCACTCAAGTGTCCATCTCTCCCACAGTGCTCACAATGGTACCTCACCGCTCTCAAAGGGGGTTGTTGGTACTCACGGTAGTGGGTGTGGATCACTTTGCCCTTCTGTGGCATAAGCTCCTCGTGGATGGGTGGCATGGTGTCCAGCTTGTTCTTGAGGTGGTTCGGTTTTGGAGCCCATGATTGTTTCTTGGGTGGAGCTCTCGGAGGTTCCACAAATACACCATCCTTGTTGTTAGGCTTGAAAGGCTCTTTGGGTGGAATCTTGGTAAGCTTGGGAGTAGTGGTGGAGTTGGGCTTCTCACATGGGTTAAGACCACTCGACTCTCCAATCTTGCCAAAAGATGACACATCAACACCCGGAGCAAAACCTACACCAGGACCTCCGGCAGCACGCTTGAACTGGGAGATCATCATCCCAAGCTACGGCTCACCACTAGACACCCATGACAAGATGGTCCGAAGGTATGTGTTTTCCTCCTCGGTTTGCATCTTGTCATGCTTCACGTTCGCTATCTCCATCTCCAAGCCTTCACACAGAACGCACCTAGTCACACAAGTGCAACCCGAGCTGGCCTTCTCAAGAGACACAATCTTGGCATTCTTCCCTGCCAACTCGGTTTGCAAGCCAACACAAGACTTGCACGCACCCAACAGCGAGGATCTAGCCTTCAACTCATCCACCTCTCCAACCAACGCCACATACTTACCTGTCAAAGTGAGAAGGTCAGTCATGTGTGTGGTGCACATCTCGCACTCGCCCTCCTCAGAAATGACCATGGTGGACTTGGCAAACTCAAGTTCCTTCACCGTATCCCCCACTTCTGCCTAAACTCCTTACGCTCTCTAGCAGCACGCCTAAGCAGCTTATCTTGACTAAGGAGAGCGGCAGTAAGTTTCTCGACCTCAGCAGAGAGCTCGTCGGGGGTTAGAGATACCTGGGAGGTGTCGTCGTCGTCGTCGTTCCGAGGGGTCTCCTCCAGCTCGCCGTCGACCTCCTTGCCGAGGGCCATGGTGCAGAAGCCCTCGTCGTCGGCGAAGAAGCAAAGACCGTTGAGCTTGTCCTCGATCCTCTTCTTCTTCTCGGACTCATCGTCGCTTGAGGAAGCAGAGTCATCATCCGAGTCGTCGACGTCGCTGAGCGTGGCGAAGAACGCATGCTGCTCAGCCTGGGCCTTCTCCAAGTACTTCGTTTTGATGTACTCCTTGTTGAAGCCGCCCTTCCGCTTGTGCTTCGCGAAGACGTACTTCTCCTTGCGCTTGCCGAAGTCGTACTTGTGCCCAAGATCCGTCTTGCCGAAGACTTGCTTGTTCTTCTTCGGGCAATTGGCGATGAAGTGGTTGGGGTCGCCGCTCTCGAAACATCCCGAGCGTCCTCCTCCGCGGCGATGGTTCATGCGATTGTTGTGGAACCGCGAGAACCGGTTGGCGAGCAAAGCCAACTCGTCATCCCCCATGAACTCCAACTGCTCCTCTGTGACAGAAAGAAGAGAGGAAAGTGCAAAGCCTCCAGAGGTGTTAGCAGAAGAGCCAGAAAGCAAAGCCATTGACGGGCCAGAAGGATTTTCATAAGAAGCCCTCGCCATGGCATCGATCTCACTGGACTTGAGCTTACTGAAGAGCTCTTCGCACGTGAGGGTCTCATAGTTAGGCGATTCGATGATCGCCTGAACCTTGGAATCCCACACCGATCGATCAAGAGTATGGAGTAGCTTGAGAGCTCTCTCATGATCGTCGAAAGGCAACAGCTCCTTGTTAGCCCTCATCCTGTTGACAATCACCTGAAAGCGAGCGAATAAACTTTCTATGCTCTCGCCAGGCATATGTCGAAAGTTCTCATACTCTCGCTTGAACAACTCGTAGAGACGGGTTTTGACTTGAGAGGTTCCCTCATGGAAACGCATGAGGGTAGCCCAAATCTCCCGAGCCGTAGCGAGGTGAGAAACGCAATCAAACTCACTCATGCTCAAGCATGAGAAAAGAGCATTATGGGCTTGGCTATTGGCATCGTGCTCATCGATCTGATGCTGAGAGACACGAGCAGCCAAGACAACGTAATCGGCAGAGTTGCAAATATCCCAGATGGAAGCACCCAAACTCTGCAGATAGGTCGACATGCGTATCTTCTAATACGCATAGTTCGTCCCATCGAAAAACGGCGGTTTGCCCACGCCGCGATCCATGTCGCCTTTTGTGGATCTGGAACCGGCTAAGGTGGAAGATCCTTAACCCGCTCCGATACCAATTGAACGACCGAGAATGCAATAGCAAGGCGACCAGAGGGGTGGGTGAATGGGAGCTCAAAAATTTATCTCGAAACTTTGGCCTTTGTCCCACAAATCAACCCCCAAAAGCTTCGATCGAAACCATGATGCCCACGACCCTTGGAAGAGGGTGGATGATCCCTAGGATCACAGCGAGGCACCACAAAGCAATAGCAAACCAAGAACCAAAAAGCACCGGCACAAGTTTGACTCCCAAAAACCAAGTCTCGAACGTAGATGGAAGGATACATCGAGAAATCCCCAAAAACCAATGCTAACAAGTAGCAAAGATACCTAGAGAGGTTCCTCGGTGAACAATAGGGCCAAACGAGAAGTCCGAAAACCAAGCGAAGAAGCCGGAAGAGCAAATGCACAAAACCGGAGGCTTCAGCCAAATCCCGGACTGTCCGGCCCTGGGGTCCCGGACTGTCCGCCCCTACTGCGGACTGTCCACGAGGGGATGGCGGACTGTCCGCCGGTCAAAAGTGCCGAAACGCACTGCTGCTGAAGTTCCCTGGACTCTTCCCGGACTGTCCGCGAAAACCAACGGCGGACTGTCCGCCGGTCAAGGAACAGTAAACCGGTCAACACCCGCAACCACTGACCTGGCTCGATCCCGACGCGCAGACTGTCCGCGCCCTGAGTGGCGGACTGTCCGCGGTCACTCAGGGAGGGCGATTTCAAACGCCCTTCTCCCAAAACTTCCCAAATCTGATCCAAATCAAAATCCCTTGTTCCCAAACTTGGAGCAAATGATCACAAGGTAGTTGGAAGACTATCCCCAAGAAATCATCCGCTCAAATTGACTCAATCAACGGGAAATCGAAAGGGAAGAAGTATGAACGAAAAAGCGCCACGAAAACGAAATCAACCCGATCTACTTGTTCGTGAGGAGTTAGATGAATTCCTTCGGTGGAAATGATCTCCTCACTATAAAGAACAAGTTGATTCAAACGGATTTTGCAAAGACGCAGTAGAGAGGGAGATCAAGTGACGGGAAAATCGCGGTGATACGAAGAACGTGAAGAACACGAACAAAACGCGAATCAAGTTATCGATCAGCAACCATGTGGCTACCGCACGCTACAACAGTGAGATTACGGTCTCAATTCCTCAAAATCTCCAGTACACAGAGGTATGGTTCTCTGCGGATGTCAGTTGCTACAGCAGGGGATTGGGAGAGCAGGAAACCCTAGAAGCAAAGAGCAAATGACTGAGATAGAATGGGAGGAGGGTGTCTCCCTCTACTTATCCTAATTCTAATTCCTACTCTATCCCTCTCTAATTACAGAGCGAACCAGCTAAACCCTAGGGTTATTCTGGACCAACTCAAGATAGCTGGTGACCCGACGGCCACGCCCGCACAACTGGTAGCGTTGCCTCAACGCAACCTCACCGATTGCCGCCACGTGCCGCCACCGCTCCGCTTGTCCTTTTCACGGACGTCGCCCCTGGTTTTGAGGCCCAAATCGGGAAACCAGCCTTCACGACCAACCCCCGGTTTTGAGGCCCAAACCAGGAAACCAGCCGACCGTAGCCTGAGTTTTGTGGCCCAAACTCAGAAACCCGCATCGCCCAGGTTTTGAGGCCCAAACCTAGAAACCGTCCTCAGCCCGGTTTTGTGGCCCAAACTCGGAAACCATCAGCGCCCAGGTTTTGAGGCCCAAACCTGGAAACCGTCCACTCGGTGGTTTTTCTGTGGCTCAACCACCAAACCGAGCCGTAGAGGGGATGCACCGCCCGTGCACCCCGTCCACCGACACGTGTCCCCAGGTCCTCGACCCAAGCAACACCGTGCCCGCAAGTCTTCGCTCGTCGTTGTCCCAGGCTGTCAGCCACCACAGCTGATCCTCGGGCCACCGGTCCCTCAGTCCAAGCCTCACGTCTGCCCTTCGCCACTCTCGGTCCATCGGCACGGTACGTCTCTACTTGACCTTCACCTTGCCTCTGATCACTGTATCCGTGCTCGACACCTGCACAACACAAGCCAAAGAACATGCGCATTATCCCAGTTGACAATCACTCATCACTCAGAGACTCGGCATACACCCGTGTATCCGCACCAATGTACAAACAACGGTGCACGCAAGCACCGGTAGGTAAGAGGTTTTCAACCTCACTAAACACTAGGCCTAACACCTAGAGCAAGTGCAAAGAGGTGGTCTAACTAGCCTAAGAACTTCGCAAAGCACCTACACTAATCACCTAGTAGATCACTTGAGCACTTTGGTGGCTAGAGCAACTACATATGTGTCTATGCACTTGGTACACTTCCTTGAGCTCCAACACACTAGTTTTGGCTGACCATGGGGGTATATATAGAGTCCCAACCAAATAGAGTTGTTTGGAGAAAGTCTTGGACTTCACAGTGTAGCATCGGATGATGCAGTCGTGACCATCAGACGCGCGTCCGATGCTCCTTTAATGGCTAGATGCCAGCCTGGCATTGTGTCGCAACGGCTACTCAGCGTCCAATGCGTGATCATCTGACGCGTCTGATGCTAATAGAGCCTCTCTGGAACCTCTCTGCATAGGCTTCGGATGCAGGGTCCTGTAGCGTCTAATGTTACAACGATGCGTCCAATGTATGCTGTGCAGGTTTGCACAGTATAACCGCAGCGTCCGATGTGGCAACAACGGCGCATCCGATGCTTCTGCTGGCACCAACCTGAGCTAAGGTTTACCATTGGTGCATCCGATGCTTTTGAGCCAGCGTCCGATGCAGTGTCCAATGTCCCTGTTTCTTCGTTTCTTCGTGGTTTCTTGCGCCGTCTTGGTTCCGTTCTTGTGCCTTGGACTTTGCTTGATCTTTGTGAGTCTTCTACTGAGCTTCCAATGTCTTGCTTGAGGTGTTGATCATCAGATCACCACGTCACCTTAGTCCAAGTCACATTTGCTCCCTATTGAACTACAAAATAGACACTCGCAAACACATTAGTCGAATATGGTTGTGTTGGTCATCAAACACCAAAATCCAAAGTTAAATGGGCCGAGGTCCATTTTCCTTACACTATTAACTTCTAGTCGCCTTGTATCATCAGCTTCGCCTTTGTTATACTGTTCTGTTCTTGGAGAGCTCCAAATTAAATCTGCTGGGAGGATTGCTTCCGTGCCGTAGACCAGGAAGAAAGGAGTCTGTCCTGTTGCCCTGCTTCGCTGTGTCCGTAGCCCCCAGACTACCTTGGGTAACTCTTCCACCCATTTTCCATCGTGGTCCTTTAGAAGATCAAATAGTCTTGGCTTTAGGCTGGTTAAGATGAGGGTGTTTGCTCTTTCCACTTGGTCGTTTGACTGCGGGTGAGCTACTGATGCGTAGTCTATCTTTACTCCACAGTCGCTGGCCCATGATTTGAATTCGATTACCATGAAGGGAGAGCCAAGATCAGTGATAATTCTATGTGGTATCCCAAAGCGATGAAAGATACTCTGCATGAATTGTACTGATTTTGATGCATTGAATTTAACCAGTGGCATATACTCGATCCACATGGTAAATTTGTCAATTGCCACGTAGATGTATTCGAATCCGCCTGGTGCGCGCTTTAGAGGGCCCACCATGTCGAGTCCCCAACATGAAAATGGCCATGACAGAGGGATGTAAATCAACCCGTGGGCAGGGACATGCTGTTGCTTGGCGAAGAACTGGCATGATTGACAGCGGCAGACTAAGTCTTCTGCGTTCTTCAGAGCAGAGGGCTAATAGTACCTGAATCTAAAGATTTTTCTGACTAATGTCTTTGATGCTGCATGATTACCACAACACCTAGAGTGAACTTTGTTTAATATTTCTTTGCCTTCTTCTGGAGAAATACACTTTAGTAGGACTCCGGATGAAGCTCCACGTCGATATAACTTATCCCCGATTAGGACATAGTTCTTGCTACGTCTAGTGACTTGCTCTGCTGTGGCTTTGTCGCTTGGCAACTTGTGCTATTTGAAGTAGTCAATGAAAACTTTAGTCTAGTCGGGTGATAATGTTAGTATCTGTGTTGAGGGTGTCGGGGTGAGTTCTTCTTCCTGCTGGATAGAGGGCTTGGATAGCTCATGTACAAAGATGCCGCTAGGAATAGAGGCTCTATCAGATCCTAATTTTGCTAGGACATCAGCAGCGACATTGAGATCTCGTGTAATATGATTAAGTTCCAACCCTGCGGATACATGGGTGTATGCCGAGTCTCGAGTGATGAGTGATTGTCAACTGGGATAATGCGCATGTTCTTTGGCTTGTGTTGTGCAGGTGTCAAGCACGGATACAGTGATCGAAGGCAAGATGAAGATCAAGTAGAGACGTGCCGTGCCGATGGATCGAGAGTGGCGAAGGGCGGACGTGAGGCTTGGACTGAGGGACTGGTGGCCCGAGGATCAGCTGTGGTGGCTGACAGCCTGGGACAGTAATGAGCGAAGACTTGCGGGCACAGTGTTGCTCCGGTCGAGGACCTGGGGACATGTGTCGGTGGACGGGGTGCACGGGCGGTGCATCCCCTCGACGGCTCAGTTTGGTGGTTGAGCCACAGAAAAACCACCGAGTGGACGGTTTCCAGGCTTGGGCCTCAAAACCTGGGCGCTGATGGTTTCCGAGTTTGGGCCACAAAACTCGGGCTGAGGACGGTTTCTAGGTTTGGGCCTCAAAACCTGGGCACTGCGGGTTTCTGAGTTTGGGCCACAAAACTCAGGCGATGGACGGTTGGTTTCTCGGTTTGGGCCTCAAAACCGGGGGTTGGTCGTGAAGGCTAGTTTCCCGGTTTGGGCCTCAAAACCGGGGGCAAAGTCCGTGAAAATGACAAGCAGAGCGGTGGCAGCACGTGGCGGCAATCGGTGAGGTTGCGTCGAGGCAACGCTACCAGTTGTGTGGGCGTGGCCGTCGGATCACCACCTACCTTGAGTTGGTCCAGAATAACCCTAGGGTTTAGCTGGTTCGCTCTGTAATTAGTTAGGGGTAGAGTGTGAATTTGAATTAGGATAAGTAGAGGGAGACACCCACCTCCCATCCAATCTCAGTCATTTGCTATTTTGCCTTCTAGGTTTTCCTGCTCTCCCCATCCTCTGCAGTAGCAAACTGAGATCCACAGAGAAGACAATCATACCTCTGTGTTTGTGAGATTTTGAGGAAGTGAGACCGTAATCTCACTGTTGTAGCGTGTGGTAGCCACACGGCTGCAAATTCGTGGTTGTGATTCGCGTTTTGGTGTTGTTCTTCGCGAGTTGTTTTTCTCCACGTTTTTCTCGTTGATCGATCTCCCTACTCAGTTCATCTTTTGCGATTCCGTTTGAACTGAGTTGTGCTAGATCGTGAGGCGCATCTTTCCACCGAAGGAATTTGTCTCTAACCTCACGAGCTAGTAGATCGGTCGATTTTTGTTTCAAATCGAGTTTTGCTTTGGTTCCACCAAATTCTTTCGATTCTCCGATTTGGAGTTAGGTTCGAGCCATGATCTCTTTGGGATAGATCACTATCTTCCTTAGAACTCCTCATACCAAGTCTAAGCCTTAGAGCTTTTGATTCATAGGAGATCGGGTTGAATCCGCGAAAGAATAGTGCAGTTTCGGGGGCATCGGACGCTGACGTCGGGAGCATCGGATGTTGTGTTTGTCACATCGGAAGCATCCGATGCCACATGTCATCTGACAGGGGTTTCTAAGGAGCATCGAACGCTGACTGTTGGTAGTTCTTAACTTCACTAAAGATAGAGCTAGGCAACTATCCCCGGTAACGGCCCAGAAATGCTTGTTGACACTTGCTAACATCGTTACTTGGAGTAGACTATGGAGTCTATCCCTGGCAGCAGCGCCAGAAATGCTTGAAGCAAGTCCAGACACTATACCTAAAGGAGTGAAGCTAAAGCAGCTATCTACTAATGTCAAATGGGGTTGTCAATCCCGACACTAGTAGGAGCTAGCTAGAGAGATTGCAATCTACCAGGAGGAGATTCTGCAAGCGCACAGAACTATCGTTGTGGCACTTGCCTGGGAGTTCCAGGTGTCGATTTATTTGATCCCAAAGGAAGGCTAGGGTGGTGTATGAGTCGAGTCAAGGAGGGGATGAGAGTCGAAGAATAAGAAAAGGGAAAAGGAGAGAAAAGAAGATGAAAGGCTAGAAAGAATATGTGGGTGGATAGGTAAGGATGAAATGGATGGTAAGGTAGGGTGGATGGATAGGTAGGTAAAGGGGAATAGGATAACTAAAGATAACTAACTAATAACTATTAACTACTCCTAGATAACCATGAAGCAAGATAACTACGAAGCAAGATAGGCAAATGTCAATAAAGCAACCAAGTTAAGTAAAGTTTTATTCCTATCTTATCAAGTATCGAGGCGTACTAGCCTTTACCACTGACTTAGGTTGAACGCTAGCACAACGAGCCTTACTGTTAAAATTGGCCAACTACGTGGTGGAATTCAAGGCGCATAGGGCTGTCACCACCTGCTTGCTATCACAGCTATCCGGGGGTCCAGCCGTATCTGAAGGTAAGTCTATAACTAAGCACCACACTTAATTATATTCTAACTATATCTACCCTAGCTTTGAATAGAGACACCCTTGCGGACGTCAAAGCAAATACTTGACTTAATAAGATAAACACTAAACTAACTAAGCAACCTATTGGCAAAGATCAAACACTAAGCACACTAGAGACTAACTACTATGGCTAAGTGAATTGAACTGTAGGATAGCTAGGTCACACTCAAGGTACTTGATAAAGTAATACTGAAAGTAATACTGAAAGTAATACTAAAGTAATACTGGGATAAGGATAAGTGTACCTGAGATACAAGAGAGCAAACCAGTCCAGAGAAGCCGGGAAATCAACCGACCTCCGATGCCAGTCACTCACACCCACTTCTCTCTTAGCAAGCTCTACGCTACTATACCACTGGTAAGGCTGAGCTGTGCTAAACTAAGAGCTGTGTTGTAGTGAGGGCACTAGAGCTATACTCTCTCTACTAGCTAACCTACTTGCCTAAGCTCTCACTTGCTTCCTTGCTTCTTTGCTTGCTTCTCTTGTGTTGTGTTGTTGTGTTTGGGTGTGAATGAAGTGATGCCTCAAGGGGGGTATTTATAGCCTTGTGGAGTGAGGGGGGTACTTATAGGGGGCAGCCAACCGACCTAGGGCAATCCCTAGTGGCGGACGCCAGCCCTTGGTGGCGGCCGCCACCCCCCTAGTCGTTGGATGCACCGTCATTGCTTCAACGACATCCAGGAGCTCCAGAGAGGCGGTTGCATGTCGGTTGCATGTCCAGATAACCACCATTCGGTTATGATCCACGCCACTCCCCTCCTGAGTCGTCCGATGCCACTGACCTAGTGACCAAGGGCCAAGATTTGGCCCTGGGGTGGTCACACGGATCAGTGACGTGGCAGGGGGGAGAGTTGGGCCAACTCAAGTGGCGGGCGCCACCCCCCTGAGGCCCAATTGGGCCCTGCTGAGTGGGCTTGGCCTTTGGTGGTTCAAATATCCAAATTTGGCTCAAATCCTGCATTCAAATAAAAATCTATGGACATGTGGAATTCGGTTAGTTTGAAACCTATTTGACTACATTTCATGCCTTTTTGGTGAATGTTAGGGTAAATTGTTGATGGTAACACAGGTGTTTAAAGACCATCAACAAGCTCCCCCAAGCTAACCTGTTGCTCGTCCTCGAGCAACAATGCGGTTTAAGCATTAAGCATGAAATAGATAGCAACTTAAGATGTATACAAATGCATATTGTATAGTGAGAAATAACTTAGTTTATATCATTAATCATAGAAATGTGGGGCTTATAGCTTTTCACTTCAAACATGCAAGAGTGAAATAAAGTAGTAGATAGGAAACTTTTATCTTGCTTAGGTTTGACTAGGATTCTGTATGGAGGTTTTTTAAGGTTTTCAAAAGATTAAAACTTGCTTAAGTCCTCCAAGATTCACTCAATCACTCAATGGTGTTTAAATCCTCACTTAGGCCAAAATGTAGCCTCTCCTACTTCTAAAGAATGATATGTGGAGTTATAGGTAGGCTAAGAATCATGAGCAAATTGCCTAATGTTTATTGCTAAGCTAGACACTCAGATCATAAGGAGCAGCAAATCATAAAAATTGATCAAGATGTGCATGTGTGGTTATGTGGAAGTGTATAGAGAGATATTTCATAGTCCTTCCTAGTTAATTTCTTGGGTCTAGAGCTAATGATAATTCTCTCTTCCTCTCTCTCTCTCTCTATTTTTTTCGATACGTAGTGAGTAGACAAAAATGTGTCCTCACATTTTCTTAGGACATAGTCCTCTCTTGAGCTACTTTGCTCACTTTTTTTTAGCTCTAGATTTCCCCAGATTATCTATAGGAAAGGATTTTTGAAATGAGTAGGGAAAGGGAGAGAAATGCTTATTCCCAGTGTAGGAATAGCATAAAGCTAGCAATGAGACATTTGGCAAGGTATTGTATATCTCAAGTGTAGAGAATGAGTAATTTATTTGGTGGTTGCAAACTTCCAAAGTGGAGAGTAGGCAATTTATGGTGGGTGTGTGAATCTTGATCAAACGATATGATAAGCTTCACAACTAAGATCTATGAGGTCTAACAAAGCTCAACACAGACAAGGCTCTTTGTGGTTTTGACTAACAAATATTTGGCTAGTGGTGGGATGTGATAAAATCCAGGAGGAACTTTTAGCAAGGTTTTCAAGATTTTTAAAAGAAATCCTCCAGATTAGGTCCTAATTTCTCCTTAGCAAGTTTAAAGAATTACTCCATTTCTTACTAACTTTATTCACTAAGCATGATTTCAGTTAAAGCATGTGCAACCTACAAAAGCTACAACTTAGACAAGACCAGTTATTCAAACCATAACAATAGCATTTGCATGACATATTTCAAATCTTATTCAGGTTTCAACTTGTTTAAGCATATTTCATCAATTTTATTCATGGAATGGTTACTTAGGCAAGCATATAACATTTCAAAAGATATAGAATTTAAGAACTAAATTTGAAGTGTAGGCTTGAGACATACCTTATTGGAGCGGGAGTCTCCCCCCAAGCTGGCTTCTTTCTTGGTGAAGGGTCTTCATCTTTCTCAGTCGGAGCTCTTGTTCTCATTTTATTAAAAGGGAAACTATCTAATGTTGTGAAAAAGGGAAACTATCCTATTATGATATTTTATTAATCTAGATAAGTTAACATATACTTATGCATATAACTAATGAAAACTGATTTTTTTATAGTTATATGCATGACATATGTTATTTATTTGAAAAAGGGAAATTTGAAGGGAAATTTAAAAGTAAATCCATACCTTAGATCCATGGAATTCCATCCTTATTGGGTAGATCTTCTTCCTTGGGTGCTTCTTTAAGTTCTTCATCGGGTTCTTCTTCTTTTGGCACCTCTCCTTTGTCATGTGAATTACACAACTCAGGAGAATTTGGTTCTTCCTTTCTGTTCCACCTTGTTCTTGGGTGCCTCTTCTTGGTACGAACGGGTTTTGCTTCCTGCATGTTAGCGGCATATGCGGGACCACGGGAAAAGGAGAACATTTCCTTCCTCCCTCCTAATGTCATTTGCATTTTACCACTCCCCACATATATGCAGGCATTCACAGTATTCAAGAATGGTCTACCCAAAATTGAAGGCACATATCTCCTATTTCCCATATCTAGTATTATGAAATCAGCAGGAACATAGGAGCCTCTAATTTGAACAGGTAAATCATTGACTATTCCTTCTATATAGCAAGTGGATTGATCAGCTAGCACAACATAGGCATATGTGGATGACATGGGTGGAAAGAACAAGTTTTCATAGAAATCCTTAGATATAATGTTCACACTCGATCCTAAATCACACATGACATTTTTAAAGACTTCACCAAAGATTGAGAATCTAATTATGGGACTACCAGGATCACCCTTTTTAACAGTCATGGTTTGATCTTCATAATAATTTAAATATTTTATTTCAACCATATTTGCAGTTTCCATGTCAGGTTTAGCAGGAATTTTGCCAGTTTCAAAAGATGGTATGATAGCAGCAAGTTGAGCTAATAGGGTTTCTAACATCTTATTAAAACTTAATTGATTTTTCAGAGCAGATGAGAAATCTTCCAATTTAGCATTTATATTCTCAAGGGTTTTATCATTCGACATTAAACTCTTATTCAAGAAATCAGTAGTTCTACCTTGTGAGTAAACTAAATTTTTCAAGAATGAGAAATTATCATAATTCTGAAAATTAGAGCGGGGGAATGAATTGTTACCTTGAGAATTTGCAGGCTGATTCCATCCTTGATTCCGTTGATGGAAACTGTTGTTGTTGTTGTTGATGAAGTTCAAATCTTCATGTAGCTCGGGGCAGTGGTTCCCAGAATGTCCGGTTCTCCACAGACTTCACAAGTCATGTAGGATTCCAGAGATTGGATACTCTCTTGTTGGTTCATCTTCTCACAGCTGTCCAGCTTCTTTGCCAGTATGTCCATCTTGGCCACGATCATGTCGGCTTCCTTAAGGGAATGTATACCTCGCTTACGGGGCTGCAGTCTCTCGTCATTCCATCCTTGGTTTGACACCATCTTCTCTATGAGATCCTTAGCATCTGCAACATTCAGAGAAAACAATGCACTGCCGGCGGCGGCATCCAAATGGCTTCTAGAGAGTGGGGTTAGGTCATGGTAGAAGTTCTGGATCAATAGCCAGTCCTCCATACCATGGTGTGGACAAGCAGCGACGTACTCTTGCATTCTCTCCCAAGCCTCGGGAATAGATTCCTTGGCTTGTTGCATAAAGCTGGAGATTTTGTTGCGAAGAGCATTCGTCTTGCCCATCAGAAAGAATTTGGCGAGAAAAGCATTGGAACACTTGTCCCATGTGTCTACAGCGTTGTGACTCGTATAGAACCATTGCTTCGCTTTTTCTAGCAAAGAGAAAGGAAAGAGACGAAGACGGATGGCTTCTTGTGTTATCCCCTTAATGGTGAAGGTGCCGCAAATCTCCAAGAATTGTTGGAGATGAGCATTGGCATCCTCATGGGCTTTGCCACAGAACGGGCTAGCTTGGACCATCGTGATCAGCGCCGGTTTTAACTCAAAATTGAGGTTGGCTTCGATCACGTCTGGTCCTGTTGCTACATTGGCGGCAGAAGGAGCAGAAAATTCACGAATGGTCTTGTTGGCCATTGTGACGATAGAACGAGATAAGAAAGAAAGAAGTTGAAGAAGATGAAGGAAAAAGATAAGAAGGACTAAGGAAAGAAAGAATGGGGTAAGATGGGATTCGCTAAGCGGGAGCTTAAGCAAAGATAAATTCGACACGGACTCAACCGATACCCCGATTGGCTTCCCCGGCAACGACACCAGAAATGCTTGTTGGTAGTTCTTAACTTCACTAAAGATAGAGCTAGGCAACTATCCATGGTAACGGCCTAGAAATGCTTGTTGACACTTGCTAACGTCGTTACTTGGAGTAGACTATGGAGTCTATCCCTGGCAGCGGCGCTAGAAATGCTTGAAGCAAGTCCAGTCACTATACCTAAAGGTGTGAAGCTAAAGCAGCTATCTACTAATGTCAAATGGGGTTGTCAATCCCGACACTAGAAGGAGCTAGCTAGAGAGATTGTAATCTACCAGGAGGAGATTCTGCAAGCGCACAGAACTATCGTAGTGGCACTTCCCTGGGAGTACCAGGTGTCGATTTATTTGATCCCAAAGGAAGGCTAGGGTGGTGTATGAGTCGAGTCAAGGAGGGGATGAGAGTCGAAGAATAAGAAAAGGGAAAAGGAGAGAAAAGAAGATGACAGGCTAGAAAGAATATGTGGGTGGATAGGTAAGGATGAAATGGATGGTAAGGTAGGGTGGATGGATAGGTAGGTAAAGGGGAATAGGATAACTAAAGATAACTAACTAGTAACTATTAACTACTCCTAGATAACCACGAAGCAAGATAACTACGAAGCAAGATAGGCAAATGTCAATAAAGCAACCAAGTTAAGTAAAGTTTTATTCCTATCTTATCAAGTATCGAGGCGTACTAGCCTTTACCACTGACTTAGGTTGAACGCTAGCACAACGAGCCTTACTGTTAAACTGGGCCAACTACGTGGTGGAATTCAAGGCGCACAGGGCTGTCACCACCTGCTTGCTACCACAGCTATCCGGGGGTCCAGCCGTATCTGAAGGTAAGTCTATAACTAAGCACCACACTTAATTATATTCTAACTATCTCTACCCTAGCTTTGAATAGAGACACCCTTGCGGACATCAGAGCAAATACTTGACTTAATAAGATAAACACTAAACTAACTAAGCAACCTATTGGCAAAGATCAAACACTAAGCACACTAGAGATTAACTACTATGGCTAAGTGAATTGAACTGTAGGATAGCTAGGTCACACTCAAGGTACTTGATAAAGTAATACTGAAAGTAATACTGGGATAAAGATAAGTGTACCTGAGATACAAGAGAGCAAACCAGACCAGAGACGCTGGGAAATCAACCGACCTCCGATGCCAGTCGCTCGCACCCGCTTCTCTCTTAGCAAGCTCTACGCTACTATACCACTGGTCTGGGCTGAGCTGTGCTAAACTAAGAGTTGCGCTGTAGCGTGGGCACTAGAGCTATACTCTCTCTACTAGCTAACCTACTTGCCTAAGCTCTCACTTGCTTCCTTGCTTCTTTGCTTGCTTCTCTTGTGTTGTGTTGTTGTGTTTGGGTGTGAATGAAGTGATGCCTCAAGGGGGGTATTTATAGCCTTGTGGAGTGAGGGGGGTACTTATAGGGGGCAGCCAACCGACCTATGGCAAACCCTAGTAGCGGGCGCCAGCCCTAGGTGGCGGCCGCCACCCCCTAGCCATTGGATGCATCATCATTGCTTCAACGGCATCCAGGAGCTCCAGAGAGGCGGTTGCATGTCGGTTGCATGTCCAGATAACCGCCATTCGGTCATGATCCACGCCACTCCCCTCCTGAGCCGTCCGATGCCACTGACCTAGTGACCAAGGGCCAAGATTTGGCCCTGGGGTGGTCACACGGATCAGTGACGTGGCACGGGGGAGAGTTGGGCCAACTCAAGTGGCGGGCGCCACCTAGGGGTGGCGGGCGCCACTCCCCTGAGGCCCAATTGGGCCCTACTGAGTGGGTTTGACCTTTGGTGGTTCAAATATCCAAATTTGGCTCAAATCCTGCATTCAAATAAAAATCTATGGACATGTGGAATTCGGTTAGTTTGAAACCTATTTGACTACATTTCATGCCTTTTTGGTGAATGTTAGGGTAAATTGTTGATGGTAAAACATGTGTTTAAAGACCATCAACACTGACCATCGGTGCTTCCATTGCCATCGGAGCGTCCGAGGGTTGAACATCGGATGCTAGGGCATCACTGTAGCCAACATCCGATGCCAGTCCAGTAAGGTTCCCGAGAGGTCCCGTTTGCATCGGACGCTTCCGGTGCTTTGCCATCGGAAGTAGGCCAGCTTTCGATGCAGGTGTTTCCGGTCCGTTTCGTCTGCAGTTCGCTCGTACATTGTCGGTTTTGATTTCTGGCTTTTGTGTTGGGTTTCTAGAGTTGTGTAGTGTCTCGCTGTGCTTCTTGGAAGCATCCACCCTACATCTAAGGCCGTGGACACTTGCAAGCTCTAGATTTGCTCTTGGGGTTGATTCTCGGAATAGTAGCAACAAGTTTCTGAAAAGAAATTTGAAGCTCCCATTCACCCTCCCTCTGGTCGCTTTCTGGTAGCACTTTCGATCCTTCAATTGGTATCAGAGCAGGTTAAGGATCTTCCACCTTAGCCGGTTCTAGATCCACAGAAGGCGACATGGATCGTGGCGTGGGCAAACCGCCGTTTTTCGATGGGACGAACTATGCGTATTGGAAGATACGCATGTTGGCCTATCTTCAGAGCATGAGTGCTTCTGTTTGGGATATTTGCAACTCTGCAGATTACGTGGTCTTGGCTGCTCGTGCTACTTAGCATCAGATTGATGAGCACGATGCCAATAGCCGGGCCCGTAATGCTCTTTTCTCCTGTTTGAGCATGTCTGAGTTTGATCGCGTTTCTCATTTCCCCACGGCTCGTGAGATTTAGGCAACCCTCATGTGTCTCCATGAGGGAACCACTCAAGTCAAATCCCATCTCTATGAGTCGCACAAGCGGGAGTATGAGAACTTTCGACACATGCCTGGCGAGAGCATAGAAAGTTTATTCGCTCGCTTTCAGGTGATTGTCAACAGGATGAGGGCTAACAAGGAGCTGTTGCCTTTCGACGATCATGAGAGAGCTCTCAAGCTACTCCATACTCTTGATCGATCGGTGTGGGATTCCAAGGTTCAGGCGATCATCGAATCGCCTAACTATGAGACCCTCACGTGCGACGAGCTCTTCAGTAAGGTCAAGTCCAGTGAGATTGATGCCATGACGAGGGCTTCTTATGAAAATCCTTCTGGCCGGTTGATGGCTTTGCTTTCTGGCTCTTCTGCTAACCCCTCTGGAGGATTTGCACTCTCTTCACCTCTTTCTGTCACAGAGGAGCAACTGGAGTTCATGGGGGATGACGAGTAGGCCTTGCTCGCCAACCGGTTCTCGCGGTTCCACAACAACCGCATGAACCATCGCCATGGAGGAGGACGCTCGGGTTGTTTCGAGTGCGGCGACCCCAACCACTTCATCGCCAATTGCCCGAAGAAGAACAAGCAAGTCTTCGGCAAGGCGGATCATGGGAACAAGTACGACTCCGACAAGCGCAAGGAGAAGTACGTCCCCGCGAAGCACAAGCGGAAGGGCGGCTTCAACAAGGAGTACATCAAGATGAAGTACTTGGAGAAGGCCTAGGCTGAGCAGCGTGCATTCTTCGCCACGCTCAGCGACGTCGACGACTCGGATGACGACTCCGGTTCCTCAAGCGACGACGAGTCTGAGAAGAAGAAGAGGATCGAGGACAAGCTGAACGACCTCTGCTTCTTCACCGACAACGAGGGTTTCTGCACCATGGCCCTCGGCAAGGAGGTCGACTGCGAGCTGGAGGAGATCCCTCGGAACGACAACGATGACACCTCCCAGGTATCTCTGACCCTCGATGAGCTTTCTGCTGAGGTCGAGAAGCTTACTGCCGCCCTTCTTAGTCAAGATAAATTGCTTAGGCGTGCTGCTAGAGAGCGGAAGGAGTTTAGGCAGAAGTGGGAGGATACGGTGAAGGAACTTGAATCTGTCAAGTCCACCGTTGTTGTCACTGAGGAGGAGTGTGAGATGTGCACCACACACATGACTGATCACTTTGAGAGGTAAGTATGCTGTGTTGGTAGGAGAGGTGGATGAACTTAAGGCCAGATCCTCGTTGTTGGGTGCGTGCAAGTCCTGTGCGGGCTTGCAATCCGAGTTGGCAGAGAATAATGCCAAGATTGTGTCTCTTGAAGAGGCTAGCTCGGATAGCACGTGTGTGGCTAGGTGTGTTCTGTGTGAGGGCTTGGAGATGGAGATAGCCAATGTGAAGCATGACAAGATGCAAACCGAGGAGGAAAACACATACCTTCGGACCATCTTGTCATGGGTGTCTAGTGGTGAGCCACAGCTTGGGATGATGATATCTCAATTCAAACGTGCTGCTGGAGGTCTTGGTGTAGGTTTTGCTCAGGGTGTTGATGTTTCATATTTTGGCAAGATTGGAGAGTCGAGTGGTCTTAACCCATGTGAGAAGCCCAACTCCACCACTACTCCGGTCATGTGTAGGCAGAAGTATGCTGTGTTTCATCTTGTCAAGGATGGATTGTTTGTTGAACCTCCGAGAGCTCCACCCAAGAAACAATCATGGGCTCTAAAACCAAACCACCTCAAGAACAAGCTAGACACAATGCCACCTATCCAAGAGGAGCTTATGCCACAGAAGAGCAAAATGATCCACACCCACTACCGTGAGTACCAACAACCCCCTATGAGAGCTGTGAGGTACCATTGTGAGCATTGTGGGAGAGATGGACACTTGAGTGAGTTTTGCTTTCGGCGCAAGAGAGAGGCGCGCCGTGCAAAGGAGATGAACAACACAGATATGTACCATCCTTTCCATGATGTACATGTGCCGAATGTTCAGAGGCATGCTCCTAGGCCTAGAGGTCCAAAACCTCAAGTTCCTAGGCCTAGGCCGCGAAGAGGTCGTGCCCGACGGGAGCCTGCTGTTGTGGGCTATGGACCCCGTGGTGGTGGCTTTGTAGTTAAGCGTTTTCCCCCACCACGTTTTGAGTATCACGATGGACGCTCCAGCCTTAGCGGACCACGTTTTCCTCTACGTGGTGATCGCTCTTCCCGTAGGCGTGCTAGGAATGGTTTTTCTGCTAACCGTTCTTTTGAGCAGCCGGCCCAACACTGGTATTCTTCCTACTTCACTAACCCCAGTGTTGGACCGTATGCTCACCCTATGTCTTTTTATTGATGTAGGTAAAACGATTGGAGAACGTTTGGTTGGTGGATTCCGGTTGATCGAGACACATGACCGGAAACGCCAAGTGGTTCTCCAGTCTTAGTACGGTCGTCGGAAAGGAGTTTATCACCTTTGGCGAGAATAGCAAAGGTGAAGTGTTGTCTCGTGGGTCGGTGCGAGTTAATGAGCACTTTGTGTTGCGCAATGTTGCTCTTGTTTATAACTTGCATTTTAACCTCCTTTCTGTTTCGCAACTTTTCGATGATGACTATGAGATTCGTTTTAAGCCGAATCTCAGTTGTATTTTGGATCCTCAGGGCAATCTTGTGTGTTTGATTTCTCCCTTTGGGAAAGTCTTTCGTGCGAACTTCTCGGAGTCTTTTGGCACTTCTCGTTGTCTTTTGGCTGGTCCTTCCTCCTCTGATCTTTGGAAGTGGCATAGGAGACTTGGTCACCTGAGCTTCGACTTGCTTCCAAGGCTTAGTTCACTTGGCCTAATCTGAGGATTGCCCAAGTTGTCCATGGAGAAGGATCTTGTCTGCCATTCTTGTAGACATGGGAAGATGGTTGCCGCTCCCCACCATCCAGTGACTCAGGTCATGACCAAGCGCCCTGGAGAGCTTTTGCACATGGACCTTGTTGGTCCAGCTCGGGTGAGCTCGGTTGGGGGGAAGTGGTACGTGCTTGTTGTTGTTGATGACTTTTTGAGATATTCATGGGTCTTCTTTTTAGCTGAGAAGACCGAGACTTTCTCTTTTGCTCGCAATCTGATTTTGCGTCTTCCGAACGAGTTCCCTTTGAACTCGATGCGAGCTATTAGAAGTGATAATGGTTCCGAATTCAAGAATTCGGATTTTGAGAAGTTTTGTAAATCTTTGGGTTTGGAGCATCAGTTTTCTTCTCCCTACACACTGCCACAGAATGGTATTGTAGAGAGGAAAAATCGGACCCTTGTAGAGATGGCCAGGACGATGCTCGATGAGCATAGGACTCCTAGGTGATATTGGGCCGAAGCTATGAGCACTGCATGCTACATTTCCAATCGCATTTTTCTCTGAGCTTTCTTGAAAAAGACTTCTTATGAGTTGCGTTTTGGAAAACTGCCCAAGGTGAGTTATTTTAGAGTTTTTGGTTTCCACCGTTTTATACTTAAGAAAGGCAACCTGGACAAATTTGAGTCTCGTTCTTCTGACGGTGTGTTTTTGGGTTATGGCACTCATACTCGTGCGTATCGTGTACTTAACCTTGACACTAACCGAGTCATGGAGACATCCGATGTCACCTTCGACGAGACCATGGTTTGTCCTTCTTCTCATTTTGAGCGTGCAAGTGATCATTAGGTTGGCGAGCCTCTTTTTGATGATGAGGACGAGGGTGCTGAAGGGATGGATGACCCAGCACCACCTCCACCTGCTGTGCCGTAAGGAGCGGCCTATACTACCACTCACGGCCCCGATCCCTCTTCTTTGACTACTTGGGGGCCGTGGGATCCGCCACCTCGAGCGGTACCTTTTGTACCCGAGGAGGCACCAGCTGCTGTTGAGGGGGAGGTCTTTTCAGCTCGGGAGGCGCCATGACACATCCAGCGCCAACACCCGCCTCAACAGATGATCGGCAGCATCGGCGAACGTGTCACTCGGTCAAGGTCACAACAAATCTCTCACTTTGCTCATTCTGCATTTGTTGCTGATTTTGAACCTCGAGATGTTGGACACGCTTTATCTGATCTAGATTGGGTCGATGCCATGCATGGGGAGTTAGAAAATTTTGAGAGAAATTGGGTTTGGGTTTTGGTTCCACCTCCTCCTGAGTGTCACCCTATTGGTACAAAATGGGTTTTCAAAAACAAACAAGGAGAGGATGACCATGTTGTGAGAAACAAGGCCAGATTTGTAGCCCAGGGGTATAGTCATAAGGAGGGGATAGACTATGAGGAGACTTTTGCTCCTGTAGCTCATTTGGAGGCTATTTGGATACTCTTGGCTTTTGCTGCATCCAAAGACTTTAAACTTTTTTAAATGGATGTCAAGAGTGCCTTCTTAAATGGCTACATAGAAGAAGAGGTGTATGTGAAACAACCCCCCGGTTTCGAAAATTCCAAGTTTCCAAACCATCTTTTTAAACATCACAAAGCTTTGTATGGTTTGAAACAAGCCCCTAGAGCCTGGTATGATAGGTTGAAAACCTTTTTGCTTGCTAAGGGTTTTAAAATGGGATATGTGGATAAAACGCTTTTTCTCCTCAAGCAAGGCAATGACACTCTCTTGGTCCAGATTTACGTGGATGATATAATTTTTGGTGGTTCTTCTCACGCTTTGGTTGCCAAGTTTGCAGACACTATGAGCAGGGAGTTCGAGATGAGCATGATGGGCGAGTTGACGTTTTTCCTCGGGTTGCAAATCAAGCAATCCCGAGAGGGGACGTTCGTTCACCAGGGCAAGTATACCAAGGACATCCTGAAGAAGTTCGACATGGGTGAGGCCAAGCCTCTTCCAACACCCATGCCGACCACGGCGGCCCTGGATGCGTACAAGGATGGAGAAGCTGTGGACCAGAAGGAGTACCGGAGTATGATCGGGTCGCTGCTGTACCTGACGGCGACACGCCCGGACATCCAGTTCGCGGTGTGTCTTTGCGCGCGATTTCAGTTGTTGCCGCGCACTTCTCACCGTCAGGCGGTGAAGCGCATTATGAGGTACTTATGCTTCACTCCAGAGTTTGGGATCTGGTATTCTGCTTCCTCCACCCTCTCCCTTTGCGGTTATTCTGATGCCGATTTTGCTGGTTGCCGAATTGAGCGCAAGTTCACTTCTGGGACTTGTCAGTTTATTTGTTCTTCTCTTGTTTCGTGGTCTTCTCGCAAGAAGTCTAGTGTCGCCCAGTCTACCACGGAGGCTGAGTATGTTGCTGCGGCTAGCTACTATTCCTAGTTGCTTTGGATAATGGCCACTTTGCATGATTTTGGTCTGAGCTTTTCTCGCGTTCCTTTGCTTTGTGACAGCACAAGTGCTATTAGCATTGCTAAGAACCCCATGCTGCACTCTAAGACCAAACACATTGATGTGCGCTTTCATTTTCTGCGAGACCATTATGAGAAGGGTGATATCGACCTTCGCCATGTCGATACTCATCATTAGTTGGCTGATATCTTCACCAAGCCTTTAGACCAATCAACTTTTTCTAGGTTGAGAGGTGAGCTTGGTGTGTGTTTCCCCTTTTAGATGGGGGAAACATTTTGGTTCGTGTATTATAGACTGACTCTTTTTCTTTCATTTTGTTTCATCATGCATCTTTGCATTTCATCTTGCATATTTACATTCAGAGCTTCATGTATATAATCTTTAGAATGTGACTATGCTCTGTATAATGTATGCTCCAGTGCTTTATGATGATGCTTATAGCTTATGCTCTTTCTGATTACTGATACATGTTGTGAGCTGAGCTATTTTATGAATGGTGAATTTGCTTAATGAACATAAAACTTGAAAATGTTCACCATTGAGATATGCAACTAGCATGTGCAGAATATGTTGAAATCACTTGTGCTTTTCAGATATGCTAGGTTGCTATGTCTCTAGTTCTGAGTCATTCACTTGCTTGGTAGGTTCATATTCTGTTTTAAATTTGATCCAAGTTAAGTGAATTGGAAAGATCGAGATGGGATTGCTTGTCAACACATCACAGTATCGAGATTGTCTCTCATTGCACTTTGAGTTAAACTTGAGCTGTGTAGTGTATGACCAAAACTGTTGCTTTAAGCTTCTGATTGCTTCTGTATAGGCTTCGCACAATTGAAAAGTTAGGCAATGACAAGCTTTTAACCTCTCGCAATCACATGCTGAAATTTGAACTTGTGTAATTTAATCGCTGCAACTCCGATAAAATTTTGAATACACAAGTCTATGTTTCATTCTATAGCATGATGATTGAACCTTGCTAGGGGTAGTTCACCTTGTATACATGTTTAGCACTTGTTTGACTTCCTGTTTATACATGTTTAGTGCTATTTTGATGGTGAATACCTTTTTGGCCAAAAACTGCTCATTCTGCTCAAATATTCAGATTTCGTATTTGGTGATCAGTTTGAGCCTTTGCTAGCATTTTTGTGCCTATTGTTGAGTCATCGGATCAGCATTTTGTCGAGCATCTTCTCATTCTATCGGCTATATTCCTGAAGCTGCTAACTTGCATTTTGACTCATATGCATTTAGAGGGGAGATACTTGATAGTGCATTTTCAACTAAGGGGGAGAAATTGCCAAATCATAAGGGGGAAATTCTCTCAAATCATAAGATCAACTAAGGGGGAGATTTCCTGGTTGTGTGCACTATTGAAGGGGGAGTTTGAGCTGGCTCGGATTTCTTTTGAGGATTTTTGAATCTTCCAATTGGTTCGGAGTTTTTCTGAAGTCTCTATTTGGTTCAAAGCATTTTTGCTAATTGGTTCGGAGCATTTTTGGTAGCTAGTTGTGTTGAGCCTTTGCCTCTTTCTTGAGGGACTAGCGCCTTTGCCTTTGTGCTCTTCAGTTGGTATCGAACTTTCTCGCTAGCGGTGTTGAGCCCGTTCTGCCTCTTCTTGAGGGCTAGCTCTATCTTTGCTTGGATTTCAATTGATTTTTTGATTGGTATCGAGCTTTCCTGCTAGCGGTGTTGAGCCTGTTCTACCTCTTCTTGAGGGCTAGCTTTGCTTTGCTTGGTTGCGTCGAGCAGTTGCCCATGTCTTTGGGGACCAAGTTGTCTTGCTCTTTCCACTTGACCTTGTTCGGCTTTGTTATGCTTTTGGGTCATTTGGTCGAGTTCTCTCTCCCTCTTCTTCTTTCTTCTATTCAATTATGATTTGTGTTGGTAGTTGAGAATGCACTCATCAAGGGGGAGATTGCGGATACATGGGTGTATGCCGAGTCTCGAGTGATGAGTGATTGTCAACTGGGATAATGCGCATGTTCTTTGGCTTGTGTTGTGCAGGTGTCGAGCACGGATACAGTGATTGAAGGCAAGGTGAAGGTCAAGTAGAGACGTGTCGTGCCGATGGACCGAGAGTGGCAAAGGGCGGACGTGAGGCTTAGACTGAGGGACCAGTGGCCCGAGGATCAGCTGTGGTGGCTAACAGCCTAGGACAGCGACGAGCGAAGACTTGCGGGCACAGTGTTGCTCGGGTCGAGGACCTGGGGACATGTGTCGGTGGACGGGGTGCACGGGCGGTGCATCCCCTCGACGGCTCGGTTTGGTGGTTCAGCCACAGAAAAATCACCGAGTGGACGGTTTCCAGGTTTGGGCCTCAAAACCTGGGCACTGCGGGTTTCTGAGTTTGGGCCACAAAACTCAGGCGATGGACGGCTGGTTTCCCGGTTTGGGCCTCAAAACCGGGGGTTGGTCCTGAAGGCTGGTTTCCCGGTTTGGGCCTCAAAACCGGGGGCGAAGTCCGTGAAAAGGACAAGCAGAGCGGTGGCGGCACGTGGCGGCAATCGGTGAGGTTGCGTCGAGGCAACGCTACCAGTTGTGCGGGCGTGGCCGTCGGATCACCACCTACCTTGAGTTGGTCCAGAATAACCCTAGGGTTTAGCTGGTTTGCTCTGTAATTAGTTAGGGGTAGAGTGGGAATTAGAATTAGGATAAGTAGAGGGAGACACCCACCTCCCATCTAATCTCAGTCATTTGATATTTTGCCTTCTAGGTTTTCCTGCTCTCCCCATCCTTTGCTATAGCGAACTGAGATCCACAGAGAAGACAATCATACCTCTGTGTTCGTGAGATTTTGAGGAAGTGAGACTATAATCTCACTGTTGTAGCGTGTGGTAGCCACACGGCTGCAAATTCGTGGTTGTGATTCGCGTTTTGGTGTTGTTCTTCGCGAGTTGTTTTTCTCAATGATTTTCCCGTTGATCGATCTCCCTACTCGATTCATCTTTTGCGATTCCGTTTGAACTGAGTTGTGCTGGATCGTGAGGCGCATCTTTCCACCGAAGGAATTTGTCTCTAACCTCACGAGCTAGTAGATCGGTCGATTTTCGTTTCGAATCGAGTTTTGCTTTGGTTCCCCCGAATTCTTTCGATTCTCCGATTTGGAGTTAGGTTCGAGCCATGATCTCTTTGGGATAGCTCACTAACTTCCTTAGAACTCCTCATACCAAGTCTAAGCCTTAGAGCTTTTGATTCGGAGGAAATCGGGTTGAATCCGCGAAAGAACAGTGCAGTTTCGGGGGCATCGGACGCTGACGTCGGGAGCATCGGATGCTGTGTTCGTCACATCGGAAGCATCCGATGCCACGTGTCATATGACAGTGGTTTCTAAGGAGCATCAGACACTGACCATCGGCGCTTCCATTGCCATCGGAGCGTCCGAGGGTTGAACATCGGATGCTAGGGCATCACTGTAGCCAGCATCCGATGCCAGTCCAGTAAGGTTCCCGAGAGGTCCCGTTTTAATCTGACGCTTCTGGTGCTTTGCCATCGGAAGCAGGCCAGCTTCTGATACAGGTGTTTCTGGTCCGTTTCGTCTGCAGTTCGCTCGTACATTGTCGGTTTTGATTTCCGGCTTTTGTGTTGGGTTTCTAGAGTTGGGTAGTGTCTCGCTGTGCTTCTTGGAAGCATCCACCCTACATCTAGGGTCATGGACACTTGCAAGCTCTAGATTTGCTCTTAGGGTTGATTCTCAGAACAGTAGCAACAAGTTTCTGAAAAGAAATTTGAAGCTCCCATTCACCCCCCCTCTGGTCGCTTTCTGGTAGCACTTTCGATCCTTCAAACCTTGAGAAATTTTTCTCCAGTTTGCGGACTTCAGCGCAATAGGCGTTCATGGTTTCCTTAGTGCAATCCCAATCTTTTTTCACTTGATGAATCACCACGGAAGAATCGCCATAAACTAGTAGTCGCTTGATACCCAATGTGACTGCTAATCTTAACCCGTGTAGTAGCGCCTCATATTCTGCTTCATTATTGGTAGCTGGTCACATAATTTGCAAAACGTACTTGAGTTGCTCTCCGGCGGGTGATATAAGTAGGACTCCGACACCTGCACCTCCGAGTTTTAGGGACCCATCGAAGTACTTCTCCCAATGTTCTGGAATAGAGCCATCTTGAACCTGCTGGAATTCTGTCCATTCGGCGACAAAATCAGCTAGGGCTTGTGACTTGATTGCTTTCCTTGGAGTGAACTTGATATTGAGTGCGCCCAAATCGACTGTCCATTTGGAGATTCAACCCGTAGCATCACGATTGTGAAGGATTTCTCCCAATGGGGAATCCATAACAACTATGATTTCATGTGCTTCGAAGTAGTGTCGTAGCTTCCTTGATGAAATAAGTGAGGCATACAGTAGTTTTTGAACCTACGGGTATTTGACCTTTGAGGCGGAAAGTACTTCGCCGATGTAGTAGTTCGGTCGTTGGATATTGTAGACATGCTTCTCATCTTTGCGCTCCACTACTATTGCTGTGCTTACAACGTGTGTGGTAGCTGCGATGTACAACATCAGTGGTTGCCTGGGTTTTGGCGGCGATAAGATAGGAGGGTTGGTTAGGTATCCTTTGAGTTGTTCAAGGCCCTGTCAGCCTCTTCTGTCCATTGGAATCTATCACCGGCTTTAAGTAACTTGAAAAAGGGTAGTCCCTTTTCTCCTAGCCTTGAGATAAATCTGGTAAGTGCTGCCATGCACCCGTTGAGCTTCTGAACATCCTTGACTGAAGTTGGTGGATTCATACCAGTGATAGCCTTGATCTGCTTTTGGCTAGCCTTGATGCCTCGATGACTAACCAGGAATCCGAGTAACTGTCTTGAGGGTACTCTGAATACGCATTTTGTGGGGTTTAACCTCCACTTGTAGGTGCGTAAGCGGGTGAAAGTTTCCTCTAGGTCTATTATGAGAGTAGTCAGATCCTTTGTCTTTATGACCACGTCGTCAACATAAGCTTCCGCGTTGCGGCCGATCTAGTCGCCTAAGCAATCTTGGATAGCTCGTTGATAAGTGGCCCCTGCATTCTTCAACCCGAATGACATGGTTTTATAACAGTAGGCGCCAAAGGGAGTTATAAATGATGTCTTAGGCTGGTCTTCTTCTTTGAGGGCAATCTGATGGTACCCCGAGTAGCAGTCTAGGAAGGATAATAAGGCAGAACCTGCGGTGCCGTCAACTATTTGATCTATCCTCGGTAATCCGAAGGGGTCATTTGGATAGTGTTTGTTGAGGTCTGTGTAGTCGACACGCATGCGCCACTCTGCAAAATTTTTCTTCTTTACTAGTACTGGGTTTGCTAGCCACTCGGGATGGATAATTTCTCTGATAAACCCGACTGCTAGTAATTTGGCTATTTCCTTCTTGATTGCTTGTTTTTTCTCTGGTGAGAATCGTCGTAATCTTTGCTTGATGTGCTTGATGGGTCTGGAACCCTCCTTTAGTTCCAATTTGTGCTCAGCCAAGTTTCTTGGAACACCCGGCATGTCGGCTGTTTTCCAGGTGAATATGTCTTTGTTTGCCCTGCGGAACTTGGTGAGCGCGAGTTCCTATGCTTCAGATAGGTGAGCGCTGATAACCGCCGTCTTTGAGGGATCGCCGGTTTCCAGATCGATATTTTTTGTAGATACTTCTACTGGTGGTTGGATAGTTCCCACCTTCTTAGCTAGGATCTCTACATCTCCAGGCTGGGAGTTATGCACCATCTGCGCGAGCTCTTGTACCTCCAGGGCGAGTTGAGCTTTTTTGGCAATCTGGACAGCTTCTGTGTCACATTCGAAAGATCGCTTCAAATCTCCCTTGAAAGTTAGGATGCCTTTAGGACCCGACATCTTGAGCAGAAGGTATGGATATTGTGGTACTGCCATAAATTTGGTGATAGCTGGTCATCCAAATATGGCGTGGTAAGCTACCTCGAAACTGATGTACTCTGTTAAATAGTTAGTCGGAGTTCCAAAAGTGACGGGTAGGATTATCCTTTCGAGTGGTATTGCCGCCTTTCTGGGTACTATGCCGTAAAAGGGGGTGCTTGATGGTGTAAGCTGAGTTGCTAGGTCCACATTCATCTTGCGTAAGGCACTTGCGAAGATGACATTGAGTCCCGCACCTCCGTCTATAAGTACTCTTCCTAATTTGAACCCGGCGAACGTTGGATCCAGGACTAGCGGGTAGTGTCCGACATTGGAGACGCTGGTCCATTGGTCTGCTCGAGAGAAATTGATCGGATGCTCGGACCAGTCGAGGTATTTGGGAGTCACTGGCTCGGTGGACATGATTTCTCGCAAGGAAAGCTTTTGGAGGCGTTTGCTGTCGCTGGTGGTTACTCCTCCAAATATGACGTTGATGGTTCCTTTGGGGTGTTGAAAACTACCGTCACCCTGCTGTGGGTCTTCAGCAACCTTCTTACCCTTGTCTTTCTTGCTCTTATTGAAGTCAGAGTTCAATCCTCGCTCTTTGAGCTGGCGACAGTACCTAGCCGGGTGTCCTCCTTTCGGATGGAAGGGGCATGGGCCGTCTAGGAGATCGTCGAAGCTCGAAGGTTTGTTCCCTTTCTTCTGAGGTTCCATGGCTGCCACCATGTTGTTCCCCATCCTCTTACGGTTATTCTGTTGAGTAGGCTGGGTTCCTCTCTGATAGTTTCCTCGATCACCTTGCGTGTTCCTTTCGGGGAAGCGCTCCTGTGTGCATTTTTCTGTTGCCATTGTGGAGTTTACGGCTCAATGGAAGTCGTCTGCGGTGATCGGGTCATATTTGATGAAATCTTTGTAATTGTATCTTTCACAAATTTCGTTGCCAAAAACATCAATTACTTCCCTATCTGTTATGTCTGAGATTGTAGAACGAATCTCAGAGAATCGTCTGTAGTATTCTCGCATGGTCTTGTTTTTCTGCTGCTTGCAAGTTTTGAGCTTGGTTCGGGGATCTGATCTCTCGGGAACACCCGCAAAGTTTTCTATGAAGACGCGGTGGAGTTGTTCCCAGGAGTCCATTGACTCGGGCTTAAGTCTATCGAACTATGCGAGGGGCATTGCTTCTAGAGCCATGGGTAAAAATAGAGCTTTGACATGTTGCTTCCACCTGCCAGCTCGACTGCCTGTGCATATAATCCGAGCCACTGTTTTGGTTCTGTCTTCCCATCGTACTTGGAGTAGTTCCCGGGTTTGAACTGTTGTGGAAACAGGAATGCTTGAAGCTGCTAGGAAAAGCAGGGGAAGCGATCGACTGCCTCGGAGGCCAAATTATTGACTCCCCGATAAGATGACTTGGCTCCACCTTCTGCCTGGTCAGGGACTCGGTTGCCCAGGTGACTTCTGGACGGGAGTCTACCAAGCTGCTCATGAATAGGTCGTCTCTGATTTGGGTGAGATGAGTCCTGAGCATCTGCTAGAGATTCAAGGTTTCTGCCTTTGAGTTGGAGTGCGGTAGACTAGAGCATGATCAACTGGCGCTCTTCTTCTGGCGTCCGGTTGTCCCTTGCTCCCATCTCCGTAACTAGAGCCATGATATTCTGATAGGGTGTCTGGTATACTTTATGCCCAGTGACCCTCATGAACTCGGGTTCGAGGTTGCGTGAGCAATCAGCGCATCGTCGGTTGTGATCATTTTGAGACTGAATGTCATGATCATGGTGGTTACGAGCTTGACGCTCAGCTTCCTCGTCCAAGCATCTACGACTATTATATTCTTCTAGTCGTACTTGGTATTGCTTCATCGCCTCCTTGCGATGAGTCGCTCGTCTTCTACGAGCGTCTTTGGCTAGATTCTTCATTAACCTTTCTGCTTTCAAGGACTCAGTTTCACCGGGTCCTTCCGGATCGTCATCAGATATCATACTCAAAGTTTCATCATCACGAAAGACATCTGGAGGAGTTGGGGGTCGTAGTAATGACTGGTGTCCTGCCATGAAGACTTCGCGAGTGTAGCCTTGATTTGTTGATCCCAGTGTAACTGATTCTAAGGTAGAAGCACTGGAGATTAGTTCTGTTGAGGTGTCGTGTTCCTCAAAAGGGAGCTGATATCCGTATTGGTAAGGCCATTAGATATACAGTTTGCAGGAAACATGTACTTACCTTATTTAGCTCTCTATATGGAATGTTATGACTTTCAAAAATACATAAATATTTATTAATCTTTCCATATTCCTAGCTATGAGAGCTTTTGTCGATGTTTATTAACCGGCAACTCGTCTTGGGGATTCCAGACGATTTGTTCGGTGGAGATCGGCGTTCGTAGAACTCGGCGAGTACACAGGGACAACGATTTATACTGGTTCAGGCCGCTTAATAGCGTAATACCCTACGTCCAGTGGCGGCATGTGCCTTGTGTTAGGATCTGAGATTCAATGGTGGGGGTATGTGTCTGCCTCTCCTTATATAGTTTGGTAGAGTCTGATGCATACCGAGTCCTAGTCGATTACAACAAAGGAGTTCTAATCTAATTACAAGACTTCCTTCAGTAATTGGACTATGTTTACAATGAGAGTCCTAATCCATGTCTACTTTGTATCACGTCTTCGGATCTCCCAGGATTAATTCAAGTAATCATCTTTTGATGATGTCTCTAACATTCTGGTCCGTCAGCTTTCCAATTAAGGCCCTTTTTGGCAGGGCCCTCTCTAACTCTGGCTTCATGCTACAGCGCTAGAGGAGTAAGAGCCCAAGGAAACAAAATGTGGGTTCTTTGGGCTCCTAGCCCCCGAGGTCATTTCACAAGGAGAAAGAATGGCTTCTATGAACAGTGTCATTACAATAGTTGTTTGAGGAGGAGTCGGAGCCACTAGAACTCCTGCCAAACAAGCCCTAATTGGCTAGTTTTGTCAAGGCAAAATGTGCTGGGACACACAAAAAGTGGCGCGCATTTGCTGGAACACACTTTTTCATGTAACGCTCACCACTAAAACAGTTGCCATTTGTAAACCATAAGGCCAATGGCTATGAAATTTTAACAGCAACAAGATAGGATAGTTATCTACAAATCATCTAATACTCACTTCCATAGAAAATGTCGTTAAGGCCTTGTAACGTTGTCCACAAGCAACCTTAACAGACATGATTTGCTGGTGGTGCCGTTATGAGGCCTTAACGACATTTTCTATGGAAGTGAGTATTAGATGATTTGTAGATAACTATCATATCTTGTTGCTGTTAAAATTTCATAGCCATTGGCCTTATGGTTTACAAATGGCAATTGTTTTAGTGGTGAGTGGTACATGAAAAAGTGTGTTTCAGCAAATGCGCACCACTTTTAGTGTCCCCCAACAAATTTCCCCTTGTGTCAAAGGTGTGAACTCAAGTAGTAATTGAATGGTTGCGTGAGCACCTAAGAGGAGGATGGGGTGTCTAATACAAAATTTGAAATATGGTGCCCTTGTGCCAACCTACCAGGTCGTCTGATCGTGGATAATATATTCATTACCTGAAGACAAAGAAGGAGAAGTTTGGGGCTGTTCGAGTTAACAAAGTTTTGTAGCGCCGGGTATTAGGCAAGGTGACCCTATCTCGCCTTCACATGTTCATGCTTTGTTTGTAAGGCCTATCCTATATCCTAAAATTAGTTGGCCCATGCACCTATTGAGGGGGTTCGACTTATAATTCACTCCCCCTAGATCTCGCATCTTTCTTTGTGGATGACTGTATTCTATTCTCTGAAGCTTTGCATGGAGGGGCCAATAGGTCGGTGGAAATTCTTGAAGTGTGTAGTCGTGATTCTAGACAACTTGTCAACCATGAGAAATCGACCACCTTCTTTAGTAAGAATTACAATCATGAGATGAAGAAGGTGGTCACATAAGTTTTGGATATTCTTAAGGCAGCCTTAGCAAAAAAGATATTTGGGGTTGCCAATGGAGGTAGGTGAGCTACAAGTGAAGCGTTTGAATACATTCTGGGTCAAGTAAAAGGTAGGGCTAATGGATGGAGTGGGAGAGAGGCCAATCGTGAGGTCCTCCTCAAATTGATCGCACTGGTTGTTCCGACGTATTGCATGAGTTGCCTTTTGTTACTTGTTACTACATGCAAAAATATGAGGACCGCAATTTCCAATTACTGGTGGGGTAGCTCTGTGGATAATAGGTATATGCATTGGATGAATTGGGATCACCTGATCCAGCTAAAATCCAAAGATAGTATGAACTTTCATGATCTTAGGTCATATTTCAATGTTGCAATGCTTAGTAAGCAGGGGTGGTTACTAATTCCTTGTGTGATAATATTGACCACCAAGATTCACCAAGATTGAAGGACCGAGAGTGCTACCAGAAAGCTACCAGAGGGGGGGGGTGAATGGGAGCTTCAAAATTTTTTTTCGGAAACTTGTTGCCACTGTCCCGAGAATCACCCCAAGAGAAAACCTAGAGCTTGAATAATGTCCATGACCCTAGATTAGGGTGGATGCTTTCGAGAAGCACAGCGAGACACTACTCAAGTCAAGAAATCCAACGCAAAAATAGGAAACCAAAACCGACAGCGAACGAACAAACCATGGACGAAGACACGCAGAACACACCTGACCGGACTCTGCCTACGTCCGATCAGAGACCACCGGACGCGTTCGGTCTGAGAAAAACGATTCTGAACCCTTACTGTTTGTGACCGGACTCACTGGTGAACAACGTCCGGTCAGTGAACCGAGCGTCCGGTCAGCAGCAGACAAACTATGTACAGTGTGAGTGTTGCGTCCGGTCAGAGACAGGTCAAGTGTCCGGTCGAGTGTCAAAGAAGAACCGTGGTGAGTGAGTTCAACGACCGGACTCTGACCCTAGTGTCCGGTCAAATCGACGGGAGCGTCCGGTCACCCCGATTCTGTGTAGTTCGTTCACGGATTCGACTTGATCTCACCCAAAATGATTCCTCTATAGATCAAACTTGGTGAGAGCAGTCACAAGGAGGATAGTGAGCTACTCATATGAGATCATGGCTCAAATCTATCTCCAAATCGATGAATCGAAGAAAATCGGGAAGAGAGGAGAAAAGTTGATCCAAGAAAAAAACCGATCGATCTACTTGTTCGTGAGGTTTGAATTGAATTCCATCGGTGGAAGTGATCTCCTCACAGTAAAGAACAAGTTGATTCAAACGGAAATGAAAAAGACGCAACGAGTAGAGAGATCGATCACCGAGAAAATCATGGAGAAAAGCAAAACACGAAGAACAGCACCAAAATGCGAATCAAAGCCACGAATTGCAACCGTGTGGCTACCACACACTACAATAGTGAGATTACGGTCTCACTTCCTCAAAATCTCATGAACACAGAGGTATGGTTCTCTGTGGATCTCAGTAGCTACAGAAGAGAATTGGGAGAGCAAGAAAACCCTAAGTGAAGAATAGCAAATGACTAAGATAGTTTGGGAGGTGGGTGTCTCCCCCTACATATCCTAGTTCTAGTTCCCACTCTACCCCTACTTAATTACAGAGCGAACCAACTAAACCCTAGGGTTATTCTCGACCAACTCGAAGTAGATGCTGATCCGACGGCCACGCCCGCACAACTGGTAGCGTTGCCTCGACGCAACCTCACCAATTGCCGCCACGTGCCGCCACCGCTCTGCTCATCCTTTTCACGGACCTTGCCCCCGGTTTTGTGGCCGAAACTGGGAAACCTGTCTTCACGACCAACCCCCGGTTTTGAGGCCCAAACCGAGAAACCAGTCGTCCATCGTCTGAGTTTTGTGGCCCAAACTCAGAAACCCGCCAGCGCCCAGGTTTTGAGGCCCAAACCTGGAAACCATCCTCAGCCCGAGTTTTGTGGCCCAAACTCGGAAACCGGCCACACCCAGGTTTTGTGGCCCAAACCTGGAAACCGTCCACCCTGAAGGACCGAAGGTGCTACCAGAAAGCGACCAGAGGCGGGGTGAATGGGAGCTTTAAATTTCTTTTCAGAAACTTTAAACCTCTGTCCTGAAAATCAACCCCAAGAGCAAAACCGATGCGCGTGATGTCCACGACCCAAGAGAATGGGTGGATGTTCCCTAGGAACACAGCGGGACACCACAAAAATTCCCTCGCCCAAATTCAGGCTATTTTGTAAAGCGAGAAGCCCAATTTCTGTAGAGCACGAAGTCAGGAATCCAACGCAACAAGCGGATCTCAAATGGCAAGTCGGACGAACAAACTGCGGACGAAAACACGCAGGACAGCACTGACCGGACTCTGCCTGCGTCCGGTCAAGAAGCACCGGACGCGTCCGGTCAACCAAAAATAGTGTTGGAACCTCTCTGTTCCTGACTGGACTCACTGAGTCTGAGCGTCCGGTCACACAGGCCAAAACAGATGAACAGTAGCAGGAGCGCGTCCGGTCAAGTCAACGAAAAACACAGAGCAAACATTCAACGACCGGACTCTGAACTTGCGCGTCCGGTCAGCCCGACCCAGCGTCCGGTCACCCCAAAAATCAGTTGTTCGTCCACCGATTCGACACAAACTCTCCCAAAACGAAACCTCTAGGATTCAAACTTGGAGAGATGAGTCACAAGGAGGATAGTGAGCTATCTCTAAGAGATCATGGCTCGAACCTATCTCCAAATCGGTGAATCGAAGAAGTTCAGGGGAAGGGAGAAAAACTTGACCCAAAACGAAAATCAACCGATCTACTAGCTCGTGAGGTTAGAGGAGAGTTCCTTCGGTGGAAAGAAGTGCCTCACGATCTAGAACATCTCTGTTCAAATGGAATCGCAAAAGACGCAACGAACAAAGAGATCGATCGACGGGAAAAATGTGGAGAAAAGCAATCCGCGAAGAACAAGAACAAAACACGAAACACAATCACGAATTTGCAACCATGTGGCTACCACACGCTACAATAGTGAGATTACGGTCTCACTTCCTCAAAATCTCACGGACACAGAGGTATCATTGTCTTCTCTGTGGATCTCAGTTCGCTACAGCAGAGGATGGGGAGAGCAGGAAAACCTAGAAGACAAAATAGCAAATGACTAAGATAAATGGGGGGGTGGGAGTTCTAATTCTAACTATTCCTAATTCCCACTCTACCCCTAACTACTTACAGAGCGAACCAGCTAAACCCTGAGGTTATTCTGGACCAACTCGTGGTAGGTGGTGATCCAACGGCCACACCCGCACAATAGGTAGCGTTGCCTCGACGTAACCTCACCGATTGCCGCCACGTGCCGCCACCGCTCTGCGTCCTTTTCACGGACTCCGCCCCCGGTTTCGTGGTCGAAACCGGGAAACCAGGCCTTCACGTCCACCCCCGGTTTTGAGGCCCAAACCGGGAAACCAGCCACCAAGTCCATCCCCTGGTTTTGAGGCCGAAACCAGGAAACCCGCCAGCGCCCAGGTTTTGAGGCCCAAACCTGGAAACCGTCCTCAACCCGAGTTTTGTGGCCCAAACTCAGAAACCATCAGCGCCCAGGTTTTGAGGCCCAAACCTGGAAACCGTCCACCCGATGGTTTTTTTCTGGCTCTACCCCCAAACCGAAGTTGTAGAGGGGATGCACCACCCGTGCACCCCGGTCACCGACACATGTCCCCAGGTCCTCGACCCAGGCAACACTGTGCCCGTAAGTCTTCGCTCGTCGCTGTCCCAGGCTGTCAGCCACCACAGCTGATCCTCGGGCCACCGGTCCCTCAGTCCAAACCTCACGTCCGCCCTTCGCCACTCTCGGCCCATCGGCACGGCACGTCTCTACTTGACCTTCACCTTGCCTCTGATCACTGTATCCGTGCTCGACACCTGCACAACACAAGCCAAAGAACATGCGCATTATCCCAGTTGACAATCACTCATCACTCAGAGACTCGGCATACACCCATGTATCCGCACACCCGGTGGTTTTTCTGTGGCTCAACCACCAAACCGACGCAGTAGAAGGGATGCATCGCCCGTGCACCCCGTCCACCGACACGTGTCTCCAGGGCCTCGACCCGAGCAACACCATGTCCAGCAAGTCTTTGCTCGTCACTGTCTCAGGCTGTCAGTCACCACAGCTGATCCTCAGGCCACCGGTCCCTCAGTCCAAGCCTCACGTCCGCCCTTCACCGCTCCCGGACCATCGGCACGGCACGTCTCTACTTGACCTTCACCTTGCCTTCGATCACTGTCTCCGTGCTCGACACCTGCACAACACAAGCCAAAGAACATGCGCATCAAACCAGTTGACAATCACTCATCACTCGAGACTCGGCATACACCCATGTATCCGCAATCTCCCCCTTGATGAGTGCATTGTCAACTACCAACACAAATCATAATGAAGTAGAAGAAAGAGGAAGAAGGAGAAGTAGAGAACTCATCCAAATTACCTAAAAGCATAACAAAGCCAGAAGAAGGTCAAGTGAAAGAGCAAAACAACTTGGTTCCCAAAGACATGGACAACGGCTCGACGCAACCAAGCAAAGCAAAGCTAGCCCTCAAGAAGAGGTAGAACAAACTCAACACCGCTAGGGAGAAAGCTCGACACCAATTGAAATACCAATTGAAATTCAAGCAAAATAGAGCTAGCCCTCAAGAAGAGGCAGAACGGGCTCAACACTGCTAGCGAGAAAACTCGATATCAATGGAAAAGCAAAAAGAGCTCGATACCAACTGAAGAGCATATAGGCAAAGTCGCTAGTCCCTCAAGAAAGAGGCAAAGGCTCAACACAACTAGCTACCAAAAATGCTCTGAACCAATTGGAAAAATGCTCCAAACCAATTGAAAATTCATCAAACAAAGCGAGCAAACTCCCCCTCCAATAGTGTACACAACTAGGATATGATTTTATGGTTTCTCCCCCTTATGATTTGACAAATTCCTCCCCCTTAGTTGAGAATGCACTATCAGGAAAACTTCTCCCTTCCAAATGCATATGAGTCAAAAATGCAAGTTAGTAGCTTCAGGAATATAGTCAATAGAACGAGAAGGTGCTGTACAAAGTATAACTCCAATGACTCAACAATAAGTATACATGCCAGCAAAGGCTCAAGCTGATCGCCAAATACGAAATATGAACATATGAGCATAGTGAGCAGTTTTGGCCAAAAAGGTATTCACCATCAAAATAGCACTAAACATGTATAGACAGGAAGTCAAACAAGTGCTAAACATGTATACAAGGTGAACTACCCCTAGCAAAGTTCAATCATCATGCTGCAGAATGAAACATATACTTGTGATTTCAGATTTTAATCGGAGTTGCAGCGGTGAAATTACACAAGTTCAAAATTCAGCAAGTGATTGCGAGAGGTTGAAAGCTTGTCATCGCCTAACTTTTCAACTGAGCTAAGCCTATGCAGAAGCAATCGGAAGCTTAAAGCGTCGATTTCGGTCATACACTACACGGCTCAAGTTTAACTCAATGTGCAATGAGAGACAGTCTCGATACCGTGATGTGCTGACAAGCAATCTCATCTCGATCTTTTTAATTCATTTAAAACTTGGCTCAATTTTATAACAGAATATGAACATACCAAGCAAGTGAATGACTCAAAACTAGAGACATAGCAACCTAGCATATATAAAAAGCACAAGTGAATTGAACACATTCTACACATGCTAGTTGCCTATCTCAATGGTGAACAGTTTCAAGTTTTATGTTCATTAAGCATATTCACCATGTATAAAATAGCTCAGCTCATAACATGTATCAATGATCAGAAAGAGTAGAAGCTACAAGTATCATCATATAGCATCGGAGCATACTTAGAGCATAATCACATTCTAAAGATTATATACATGAAGCTAAGAAAGTAAAGATGCATGATGAAAAGCAAAGACTATCCTATCAGAAATGAAAACAAAACGAAGGAAAAAAGAGTCAGTCTATGATACAATACCCAAAATATTTCCCCCAACTAAAAGGGAAAACACACACCAAGCTCACCTCTCAACCTAGCAAAGGTTGATTGGTGCAAAGGCTTGGTGAAAATATCTGCCAACTGATGATGAGTATCGACATGGCGAAGGTTGATATCACCCTTCTCATAGTGGTCTCGCAAGAAATGAAAGCGCACATCAATGTGTTTGGTCTTAGAATGCAGCACGAGGTTCTTAGCAACGCTAATAGCACTCGTGCTGTCACAAAGCAAAGGAACGCGAGAAAAGGTCAGACCAAAATCACGCAAAGTGGCCATCATCCAAAGCAATTGGGAACAGCAGCTAGCCGCAGCAACATATTCAACCTCTGTGGTAGACTGGGCGACACTAGACTGCTTGTGAGAAGACCAAGATACAAGAGAAGAGCCAATAAACTGGCAAGTCCCAGAAGTGGACTTGCGATCAGGTTGTCGTGCTCGCTAGGGACTCTCATGGAGCCTTGCCTGCCAAGGAGGATCCAAGAGTTAGATCCGGATTCCTTGCCTTAAGGAACCATTTGTAACCTGTTAGGACTCGACAACTGTAACCCTGCTCCCCGACTCTATAAGGCAAGCAGGGACCCCCTCTCATCTCATCTCCATCAGATCCGAGATCACCTCAGATCCTCCGATCTCACCGGATTGTAACACATCTCACCAGATAATCCAGCAACCAGAACACAGGACGTAGGGTATTACGACGACTTGCTGGCCCGAACCTGTCTAAATCGTCGTATCTCGTCCCTGTGTTTACGCTTGTGTAGACGTCTCGCATGCCTCCACCAACTAATCTACTACCTTGGTGTTGACGTTTGTTAGTGCAAATAGAATATGAAAGATTCCGCAAGCGCACAAAACACCATTGTAGCATTTTACCGAGAGTATTCCAGGATCGTTATTTATATTTTACCACAGGGAAGCTAGGGTCAAGAATCTGATAACTCACTATCATGCATCTACTAACTCAGAGTACTTATTAGACTAAAGTAGGAGTGAATGATATATGATATGATAATAAATGAAGCACATAAAGGACAATTCAATGATAACTAGATAACTATAGTGGGAGGACAATGGGAGAGATCAAGGTTCCTATATACTTCTCTATTACTTGGGTTCTAAGGCAACAAAGATGAAAAGATATAGCAGTCATAAACATTGGCACTTTGGAGCAGCAGGTCCTTTCCAACTCTCGAAGAAGACTGGGAAAAAGGTAGTTGGGAGAAGGCTGCCAAAAGCTCTACGAAACATCAATCCAAACGTGGTGGACTACGAAGGCCTAACAGAGCTGTCACCCCGGGGCTACCACAACTATTCCGTGGGATTGAGCGCAACCTCAGGTAACCTATAGACTAAACACCATGTCTAATCTATCGATTACTACTCTAATTACCTAGGATAACTAGAGCACTCAATACGAACAAAGATCCCATGCCAAGATATAACAACTATACTAATCATATAATAAAGCATAAAGTAAATAGAGAAGATAAATATATTAAAGCATAAGTCTTACAAAGAAAATATACAAAGACATACCAAAACTCTGAAGACTCCTCCGGAACCGGAGCGTAGCTCTGCTCTCCCTAACTCTCGACTAGAGCTAAGCTATTACATTGGAAAATCTAAACCTAATTACATAGAGAAGAGAGGTTATCCATTCGAGGGACGCCTCTACATCTCCATGATGATGTTGGTGTATAGCCTCAGGGGGTCCTGGGTTTATTATATAGGGGCTCCTGGCCTCCCCTCCACCTTGAGGAAGCGATGTGGTACTAAATCCTTCGTCATATGCACTTGGGCCTAAATGGGCCAAAACGCGTTGGAGAGGTCGGTTGGAGTGCGTCACGCGAAGGGGGGCGAGTTTGGGCCCTGTACCAGACCGGTCGGTCCAGCAGGGAGACCTGTCGGTCTACCCCTTTGATAGGTGGGCCCCGCCTTCCGTGGGTCACCTTCTCGTGTCTTCTGGAATGTTCCAGAATGTTCTAGAATCTTCCAAGTCGTATCCATCGAGGACTCTCGCTCCGGGACTCCAAATATAGCAAATCATATGTCCGTTTCGATCGTCTCGACGAGGTCTTCGCAATGGTGTGCTCTGTTTTATCACTTGAGATACTTTTATATGGTAAAAACATGGATGTCCTACAAAACAAGTGAGAGCACCAAAACTCGTGGAACTTGTTAGTTTCAAACCCTACAACTATGCTTTGTGATTCATTTAGTGTCATTTCATGCAATAGTTGATGGTTAATTATGAGCATTAGTGAGCGTCAACACTTGGGCATACCCCTCGGTAGACTATCGACCATATTTCATCGACAGGGTGCTTATACATGTGATATTTTGTACGTGATGGAGCCCGAATGTTGTCGTTTACGTGAATGCCCTCCTGCAATGGACCAAACACCAAAACTTGTGGAAATAGTTAATTGTAAGCCCTATTCTATGTTTGATGTTGGTTTTATGCGAGTCTTTGGTGGTTATAAAGTATGAGTTAAGGACCGCCAACAACAATCATCTAGAATCTCGCCTCAATGATGACGTAAGTTGTAGCAGAACTGCCCAATTTATAAGAGCACAAGTGCGAAGACCTCTGACGGGGCAGCTGAATTTGCACATTTGAGCCCATATAAACCCGCCTGTGAAATCCTGAGGGATTTCAAACTTTTCAACATCTCAACCAAGATCGCATGGTCAAGCAAATACAAATCATGTCCACAAAGCTTTGCAACGGAAATAATATTACAATAGAGTTCACAAATAATAATACAAGTTGAGTTCCACTTAATTTAGAAGAAACAACATAGCTTTGTAATGAATACCATAACATAGGTTGAAATACTTTGCTAGCTTGAGTGACATCCTCCAACAATAGCATAAGAGAAGAAGTATGGAACTGCCGAGCCCACTGGCACTGGCCATCACCTTTCGGCAGGCCTAACCTTCACTGCAACAAGGTGAGATAAACCCTGAGTACTCGAATGTACTTAGCTAGACTTATCCGTCATAAACCAGAAATAAAGTGACACCAAATAGTATGCAAGGTTGTATCTGGGGTCGGCTATACTTACCATTTTGCATAAAAGCATTTTCATTATTAATAATCATCATTAAAGTATTAGCAATCAATTTTATGAAATCAACCTGATTAACTAGATTTGCACCTGATATAGAACAATCACTTGGCTAATTAATCAAGCAATAGTGACTATTACATCAATAGCCTTTCAGATTCAACATCATAACCATCTTTAGTTCCATAAGTTACTACGGTAACACATGCCCAGTAAAGTTATTCACTGTCCAGGAGTGATGGCGATTATAATCGATTCCTACCCAGCTGGGGATAAAATGTCGCACACTCGCCCGACACGTCTGGCCATGGCAGTCGTAAGCTGTCACTCATGAAATTCGAGAACACGATTCGCGGGACGGCCATGGGCCCTTCTACACCGGGGGTTATCTCAATGTCAGGTCGCTCAAGCTATAACTGCCCACAGTCATGCCAGGTCAATCAGGCTCAGCCTGTCCACGGACCATGCCAGGTTGCTCAGTATAGTTGCCCACTGTAGATCTGAGGCCCTGGGTGTTAGGCGTCAATATCTCCATCACCGGCTCGAATAACCTTACTCGACTTCACGGGATGTACTCCGACCTACTCCGTTAAGTGATTGACGCGTTCAAAATAATTGAGGTGTGCCTTCGTCGGGTCCTAAGAAACACAGACAGGAGACTACTAGCACACAAAACCCATGTCTTGTTGCTCCTACATCCTACCCGGTCTTAAATTAATTATCACATGGTTATCTCCATGATAGCACTAGGCTAGTCATGATCAGTATCCACCTATATGCGGGAGACAAGAAATCACCCGAATTTTACCAGTCTAAGCAGGGCTAAGCATATAATCGAGCCTAGACCTAGCAGGGATCTCAAGATAATAATTGCTGGTGGACAAGGATAGTAAGTAATGCATCAATGGTATCATTCAACTCCTATAACTTAATGCAACAATCATTATATTGACTCGATTGCATTTATAAAAGAATGATAGGAGACTTAGAATGCTTCGGGGCTTGGCTGGGAAACAACACTTATGCTAGTGTTAGTTGGCACCAACTTCGGGAACATCACCGCTCCAGAAACTTGTGGGGTTCGCCAAACACCTTCTTCGGGATGGCCACCCAACACCATCTTCGGGTTTAGCTTCGCCATCACGTCCTTCACGATGCATCTATCGTACCTAAATGAGATGCACAATGCGAGCGTATGAATGTAAGAAAAACACTCACGATGCAACATAAGAGATATAAGACAACTATGATAAGGTCTATCGACATAGTACCTAAGTTAATTTACTTAAGCTAGTGCAAGACACTAACAATCATAACCTAATTAAGCCTATTATCAAACAACCAGCAGGTTACACATATTTAAAGGGTTGTTTAGCTTACTAATTAACTCATGGAAGTTAGACCTAACAAGCAATTAAGTTGCACACACAAGTCACACCTCAAATTCTGGATAGCAGGACAGTAGTCCATTAATGTTAACATAACTCAAGCTATATACATCCAAACAGGATAAATTAAGACTTTCTGGAAAGCTAACAAGATTGCCTACAACTTTGATATTCAACACAAAGGCTAAATCGGAGATTAACCTAGTCAAAAACAGAGGGCAAAGCAGCTCTGTCCAATTCTTGGACAGAAAAGCTCACAGAACTTCAGGAAGGCATAACTCAAGAAATATTCATCACATAATCATACAATTAGACATTCTAGAAAGCTTACAAAATTACCTAAACCTTTGTTATTATTATCTCAAGGTGAATTATTTAATTAACAAAGTCAAATAACATGATTATTGCAGCTCAGCCCACACTTGGACAGAACTTGATGCAAAATATCAACAACAATTTAAACAACCATAGCTAGAGATCTAGAGCACCAAAAGACTTGATATAAGACTTGTTAGAAATCTTATTAAGTTGTCTACCACTTATTTATAATCATCTCAAGTTGACTAAGCAGTTATCAAGGCTAACCAACACAAACAAGCAAATCTATCCAGACTTGGACAGATTCTGAACCTTAATTTAAACACATGTAACTCAAGTTCTATACCACCAAAAATAGTGATCCAAGACGATTTAGAAAGCTTATGAAAATCACTACAACTCTTCTATTAACATCAACACATTATTCATAAGTTAAATTAGCCAAACAATTTACTTTTTCAGATCTGCACAGAAAGCAATGAAAACCTGACAGCAAACTTCTAAAAGCTATAACTCCTAAACCACTTGGCCTACAATCATGAACTTTTAGGACACGTAAGATGAGGACATTATCTACAAGTTTAGTATAGACCATATCTACAGAAAATATTATTATCATCACGAATTAATCACCATAACAGAAACTATACATGCAGTCATTTCAGAAAAACTAGACATACACGCAACAGCTAAGTAATTAAATCACAACTAGAGCTACACAACTCTAAATGACACACAACAAGATATTTTGGAAAGCTTATGAAATTTCCTACAAATCATCTTTAAACATATCAGTATGATTCACAAGTAACATGGTCAACTAATGCATTTCGCAAATGTGGTTCAGAGATTTCAGAGAGCACCTATCTCTGAAATAAACTTTGAACAGCCATAACTCATAATCCATTTGACCAAAAATTATGAAACTTTAACACAAGATAGATATGTAAGTTATCTACAACTTTGTTATAGACAAGTTTCACAGGAAACATCATTTACAAGGGGTAACTATTTAAGCTCTAGAAACTGTCCAGAACATCCCGAAATGAATAATAGAGAGATGATAAATCTAAAACTATATATTCTGCACAACACCTAGCCACAATGAAATTATCTAAGCTACAACAGCACCATAGAAAGGCAGTGGAACCACCATTTCTATTTTTACATGCAAACATTTATCACAAATCATTTTAATTCATTTAATGAGCTGAAAGCAAGATCAATTCACAACTAATTCATACAAGCACCAAAAATCCTAAAATTTTTATAACAGCACACATAGCACATCACAAGCCTACCACAAAACTGTCACAGCAAACTAAGCAATACAACAATAAGTATCATTTTATCCCTATTTAATGCTATTTAACACAAATAAATTATCACAGCTGAAACTATCCACTAACACACACCATTTTATACATTCACTGGACAGAGTTTTTCACAAGAATTCCAAAAAGTCCATATATACAATTTTTTGACATTCCAACAATTTACTATGTATTTTCAAAGTTCAGCCAAAAACAAGAATTAATAATTTCGGGAAAACAATTAAAGGCACGTATGCAGAGTGAACAAAATACTTTTCCGAAATTAACTAAGCCCTTAATTGTAAACTATTCTCTCTACCACTTTTACAACAAGAACACTACAAAAAGTTTTAGCTTCACAAATCTACCCTTCACCATTGTTTTTACGGAGAACGACGGAACCTGAAGACGGAGCTCGTCGTCGGCTAGGGAGAAGACCGAACATGGGGCTAGGCTTTGGACAAGGGGGCTGGCTGCTGGGGCGAGCTGTTGCGCTGCTACTCTCCCTGCTGCTCGCTGCTGCCGAGCGCTGGCCCCTGCTGGCGTCCAGGGAGGCGCGGCCACGAAGGGGCTCGCGGTCCTGAAGGGCCGCGGCCATCTGGCTGGCGCCGACCAGGGAAAGGAAGGGGCCGGAGGGAAGGAGGAGAAGAAAGAGAGGAAACGGCTGCTGCTGCTGGCCTGCTTGACCAGGAAGGGGAGGAGGACGGCGGCAACAGAGAGGGGAGGACTGGTAGGGCAGCCATGGCTGTTGCCGTTCCTTTTGCTGGCCATGGAGAGAGGGAACAAGAATGGAGACCGAGGGGAAAAAGAGAGGGAGCCTCGGTCTTTTACGGAGGGGGCAGCAAGCGCACGGCCTCGAGGCGCGGAGCCGGCCTGTCGGCCACGACATCTGCTCTGCGAAATTTCTTTCCAAAAATATCAAATTTTCAGAAACTTTTGGCTAAACTCCAAAATTGCGAACGCTGCTCAAACGGACTCCGATTTTGACAAAACTAATTTTATTGTCGTCGTCTCGACGAGTACTCCGACTTTCGTTAAAGGCACTTGGACAAATTTCCAATCGTTTGCCCAGTAACGATCGTCGATGGTAGCTTCGCGGTGACCGAAATTCCAATTTCGCAGTTGACTTAACCAATTTCCGGAACCTGAAAACTGCGTTGTATTGCATCTTGCGAGCTCGTTTTCACTATTTTTGGCACCGAACCAGGTCTCAGCCATAAAACGGAATTTGTTCCTCTTGATCTGTACTACAACTTTCGTTTAAGGCGCGCTGACATGCGAACATCCAAAAATACCATTCAACACCGGTCAAAGCAGTCACCCGGTTTCTCGTCGATCGGAACATTTTCGGGCCATCTGCTCAACATGGACCTTTCATAACTTTTGGTCATGAGTTCATATATAGTTGATTGGTCATAATCGCAACACTTGGTTAGACCCGAATGATTTTCTTCCGTTAATCAACCAGCACTAGCAAAGCTGCGACTCGTCATTTCATGTGACTTTTTGATTGCAAACTTCACGAAACTTTTTCACCAGTTACTATAGACCGGAACTGAGGTGGGTCACATGATAAATCCAGGTTTAGCATTAATCCTGAATATTCATAATTTGACAATCATTATTAACTGGCTCCATTAATTAATTCCCAAATAATTCAAATTGAGGTTCTGCCTCTGGGATTGATCCTGACACTTCTGTCGTCACTGACTACCCTTGAATTTAGTTCTTCATCATCGCTTGATATACCAGATTCATGCTCAACTGACTGCTCAACTGACGGCGAACACCTGAGGTGTTACATAAGTCATCAAAAAGCAATCGAACCTCACGGATAAATATTGTCTCCCTCTTGCACTCAGTAGTTTCATCATCTACACATGTGCATTATTTTCATGACTTGCTTGTAGTAGTAGCTCTCTAGTTGTAGTTGTAGCTTTAGTTGGTAGAAATAGCTAGTTTAGTTGCTTCACTAGTTTAACTCATCAACTAGAGTAGTGCTAGCCTCTCTACTTGCTTGATTGAACTACTGGTGGTGGTAATTTCCTATAATAATTGTTTACCAGGCTTGCATTGGGTGAATTAGGCTTGGCAAAGGAGTGACTATTAGACTTACTAGACTTTACTATGTGATCTGGCAGGCTTGATCAAGTGATTTGGTGAATCCTCCGACAAGAAATCTTTGTTGTTTCTTTTCTGTTTCAACCTGGATCTTGATCAGACATTAACCTTGCACCCCTAAGGACCAATTATAACATGTCTAATACATTTTTAACACATGCATGTTAGTCCTAGAATTGTGTTGCTATCTCAACCATATAAAAAATTAAAAGATATGGTCATCGGCACATGATCCTTACAAGCAATTGTCACCGTCTCCTTGACGACCAAGAGTGTGGCGATGGAAGTAGCCATCGTCCTCACAAGCCACAAGAATGCATGGCAAGGGAGACCTCGTCGAAGAGGTGACCATCTTTGATGACCATAGTGACCATGGTCTCAGTGGATACACAGTGGCGGATGAGGGACATGGATTCCTCGCTAAGGAGGAAAGAAGAGGAGAGAGAAAGGGAAAAGGAAACTTGTTGCACCCAATGATGATTGGTTCCATGGGATAGTGTCTATTACGATGAATTTGATGGCTCTAATTTGATAATAACTGTTTGGAGTAGATGAAAAAACAAAGCCCTCAAAAATAGGGGAAGCAATCATATCAAAACTAGAGAAGCCTAATTTGACACTACCAGAGCAGCGAACATTCCCGATGGCCAAAAACCAACATGAATGAGCAAAAAACCGATAGGAATAATTTTTCAGACAGATAACCGTCAGTAGAAAGCCAAGAACAACTCAACAAGAAATGTCACTTTTTCCTGATGCTTGGCCGATAGTAAAATTTTCCTGACGACTGTTGTCTAACTAACCAAGGCAGGTTCCTATCGGCTATGATGTCACGATTAGCCATCATGAAAAGTTGTCGACATGAATAACTTAATTTTCTTGACATAAAAATCATCAGGATTTATTGGTGACACCTTAAATGTATAGAAAATGTTGGAGGTCTAGTAGTGGAGGGCTCTTGCTGGAGTTTCTTTTAGTCTATAGTGAGGTCCATGACATTGTGTTTCAAGTTTCCAATGAACCTACATGACATTCCCCATCAAGCTTGGTCTATCAACATGACATAACATCTGCTATGTACCTCATGCACTAACCTGGGAACAATGGTGGGCTAGTGCTGTGGCACCTTCGGCCAACAATGGTTCTCTTATGTACCTGGGCTGGAGTTTGTGCTTCCTTTTTTGTTGGTCATGAATTTGTTATGTGCAAGGTTTACATTTAAGATATGAATCAAGGCTAGCTAGAGAAGAGAACCAAAACAGATCTTAATAAGGCCCTGTTTGGTGTGGTCCTCCTAAACTTTAGTCACCTAAATTTAGTCTCTTTTATTCACTTTTCAACTAAACACTATGACAAAATGGGACTAAGGGGGTGTTTGGGATTGCTCTACTCCCATTATTTTTGCTACTCCGCTCTAGCTCTACAGTTCCAAACATGTTCAACTCCAAGAACTCTGCTCTGCAAAAAAGGTGGAGTTGGAGGCCAACTCCATGTTTTTTCCGGAGCACCTCACAAGGTACTCCAGTTTTTGGAGTTTTGTACTCCCACATGGAGTTCTGAGATAATTACCCATATTTTGATTAATTGTCTTCCCATCTACTAATCTGTTCGACTTCTGTACGCATGCGTCAATCCTTTTCTTCCCTGCGTCGTCTCCCTTAGTCTCTCTTCCACCACCGCCACCCCTTCGTACATACCCTAGTCACTCCTCTTCCAAAGCTCCAGCACTCGTGCCTTGGATGGCTCCGAACCCAAGACGATGGCCATATACCGGATGAGCTTGTGTGTTGGGCAGCATATGTTCAACTCTGGGCATCCTACACAGGTGCCGAGGGTCAAGCTTCCTCGTCCTCTAGCCATGGCCTTGCCCTCTATGACACACCCCCTCCTTCGGTCTCCTAAGACGTGCCCCCACCACCACCGGTGTCCTACAACGCGCCCGCAGGCCCATGCAGTGGCGAGCAGGACACTGGCGGACAGGGCAATGGAGGCTTGCGTGCTGCTGTGAGCTGGCCAAGCGCTAAGGTGGGCAGTCAACATCAGCAAAGAAGGACGAGTAGGTATTGATTTGCTTATGCTGAGTGTGAATTGAACGATTGTTGCACATACTAAGAAAATAATTGGGGCTAGAATTATTGGAACACTTTGATTCATAGTTGTTGTGGTCAGCTATGAAAAAATATTTATATTCAGATTATGGCAATTTGTTTAATTTTGTATCATTTATAGTTTATGGAATAATTATGTGTATTTAAATTATGGCCTTAGTTATTGTTCTATCATTTGTTTTCCTTTTTTCAAAAAATATCAAGTGCAATTTCAATTAGGGCATAATAGACCATTTGTATGAAAACAACTCATTCCTAGAGCTGCAACAGAGCTATGTGCCAAATAAGACCATCTGCTCCATAAACTCCACGGTAGAGCTGCTCCACGGTGGAGTTCGTAGAACGGAGTAGCAAAAATAGGAGCGGAGTAGTTCCAAATACCCCCTAAATGATCTTTAGTCACCTAGTCACCAAACTGTGACTATAAGGAACTAAAAGACCGAAAGTGCAAGGATGTCCCTGATCAATGCACTGTGGATGAGGGGTTGGGGCTCGCACTCCTAGTGCCGGGCCAAGGCTTGCAGTCTTGGCGGCGGAGCTATCCTCGCAACGGTGGCGCTGAGGCCGACCCTCACAATGGCGGGTGGGCTCTCCCCATGAGGCCACCCACGTGGTGGTAGACTGACACTCCCACGCGAGTTTGCCCGCGTGGTTGTAGGCCCCCGCGTGGTAGTGTAATGTAATCAAGCCCTATGTGAGTTTTGGTGTTAATGACCACCTAATTTGAGGACTAATGAGATTTATCAAGATACTTGCAGAGAGTTTGTTTGGAGGATGTTGAACAGGTTGGAAGGACCCCCAAGGATGGCCTTGAACCCATGGAGGTTTTAATTCATTTATATTTTGAATATTGAGTTTAGAAAAACCGGACTATTAAGGGGGATTCTAGAATAGTCTGTCGAATTGTGGAACCAATTGCTCAAAATTCCAGAATAACATCCTCATACCCAGCCAAACCAGCTAGCCAAATTTCAGATTCATCAGAGCTATTTGGCCAGGGCGGCAGTGCCGCCCTTCAAATCTGAGCCCGTTTCAGATATATAAATACAATCCAGAAACGTTGCAACGGTATCTTCTTCCTCCTCCCGACACTTAGACCGTTGCAACAACTCTCAGACACAGTTCTCTCTCCCCATTGTTGCTCCTCACCTCCTCAAGAGATCTAGTGATTCCACCATTGAAACTCGAGAGAAAAGGCAGCAAAACACTCATGGGGAGCCGATCTACTGATTCCCATTGTCGAAGAGCAGTTGGTTCACATTTGGCCGGCGATTCTAGGGTTCTTTACTCTTGGAACTTGCTCCTAGTCGGCTAGGCATCACCCAAGAGCTTGTCAACTGGTGTGGCAGCCTTGGGAGGTTTGTAAACTACTTGTGCAGCTAAGAAATCAACCCTCACTTCAAGAGTTCACTCTCTTGACTTCAGAACGAGGGAAAAGAGCAAGCCTTGGTGGCTAGCTCATCCTTTTATGGATACCTCAACAATGTGGAGTAGGCAAACCTTGGTGGTGAGTTGAACCATGGTATAAATCTTGTGTCTCGTGTGCTTTCTACATATTGCTGTTATTTGCTCATGTTTAGACAATATTTGGTTTGTTGAAAGGAATCCATACTTGCTATTGATTTCTATGGTATTCAGTCTTCGAGCTGAATCTGGTATTAGTTTTAATACATTATACAGAATACTCTGAGTAGATTGAGCCTGCAAAATTGCAATTCATTCTGAGCAAAATTTGGAGAGCAGCAGTGCCGCCCTCATAGAGCGGCAATGCCGCCCTATGATCTCACCTCTGTTCGAGTTGAATTTTTACAGGCCTATTCACCCCCCTCTAGGCTAACATATACTTCCAGAAGTTCCTACAAGTGGTATCAGAGCAGGTTATCTCAGAAACGCTTCACCGCGTGAGATATGGAAGTTCAAGGTGGTGGTTCGCCCGTTCTTCGAGAAAAAAAAGATACGGTGGAGCTAGAAGATCTAGGTGACAACAATGAGCTGTCCATGTCAACGGCGGATGACGCCACTGTCAAAGAAGACAAGACCACCGACCCCGAGAGGAAGCAAGCAAGAAAAGATAGAAAAGCAAAGAAAGCTGCAAGAGACAAAAAGAAGCTTGAAAAGCTACTCAAGGAAAAGAAAGAAATAAAAGAAGCAAGAAGAAAGAAGAGAGAAGAAAGGCTCAAAAGAAGGGCAGCAAGAAAGCAAGAAGAAGAGAAGAAGGTGGAGTATGATGCATCATCTAGTGAGGTATCCACTAGCTCGGATGATGGAGATGTTGATGTATCATACCATGCTTCCAAGGGTAGCAAGAAGATGAAGGACAAGAGCAAGGGCAAGGATAAGGGCAGCACCAACAAGAAATATGCAGCCGTATCCTTCAATTATTCCTGTTTAACTAACCGTGATTGCAAGTCCTTTATAAATGTGCCCGTGGGCAAGTTGCCTCATTTCGATGGGACCAACTTTGCCAAGTGGAAGCACTTGATGAGTGCTTATCTTGTAGGTATTCATCCGGGGCTTTGGGAGATAGTGGTGAGTGGAATTCAGCCACCCATGGATCCCAAACAGCCCACCGAAGAAGAGATTGCAGCTATCCATCTCAACGGCCAAACCACAAGCATACTTCTTAGTGCCTTAGATGGAAGTGAGTACAACCGTGTGATGAATGTCAACGAGGCAAAGCAGATTTGGGACACTTTGCACATTGCACATGAAGGTGTTGACAAAGTTAGAAAGGAAAATATTGATTTGTTGATGGCAAAGCTCAATCAGTTCGTGATCCATGATGGAGAAGGGCCACAAGAGATGTTTGATAGGATGATGATCATAGTTGGCAAAATTAGAGGCTTTGGTGGACATGAGCTACATGACCATAAAGTAGTGAAGATCATGTTGGAAGCTTATCTACCAAGAAATGAGACCGTGGTCGCCTTGATTAGAGACAAGAAGAAATTCGAGTACTTCACTCCCAATGATGTACTTGGAAGAATATTGACCTTTGACATGCAAAGAGAAGAGCCAAATTAGAGAACAAAGCTAGGAGAGCTGCAAGCCAAGTTAGAAGGCATGAAAGTGAAGGATGTTGCTCTTAAGGCCAATAAATCAAGCAAGCAATCAGCTGCTAGCAAGGGCAAGGGCAGCAAGCAAGCTTCAACTAGCAAGCCAAAATCCATCAAGCAAGTCAAGGTGGAAGAAGAAGAAGAAGCCACCACATCAAGTGAGTTTGAAAGCAATGATGAACAAGGTGACAACATAGAAGACATGGCTCTTTTCATGAGAAGATATGGCAAAGGGATCAAGGACCAAGGCTACAAGGTTGTGAGAAGGAAGTTTCAACACAAAAAGAAGAGAATGTGCTACAATTGTGGGAGCACCGAGCACTTTGTGGCTGATTGTCCTCATGACAAAAAGGATAATAAATATTCCAAGAACAAGAAAGAGAGCAAGAATGAGTACAAGAAGACCAAGAGGTACATGGGAGAAGCTCACATCGGTCATGAATGGGATTCTACAAAGGAGACCTCAAGTGAAGATGATGCAAAGATGGCAACCATGGTTGTCCACACCTCATCTACACCAAGGCTCTTCAACAACTTGACCGATGATGAAGAACATGGGTGCAGCCCTCACATTTGTCTTATGGCAAAGGGTGAGAAGGTAAAACAAAATTCCAAATCCAAACCCATTTCTCCACTTGATATATCTAGTAGTGATCTTAGTGACTCCTCTAGTGACAATGACTCTAGTGATGAAGAAATAAACAACATAACTAAGAATTTGGATAGAAAAAGTAAGTTGTTTATTTCTCAACTAATAGATGATTTAGAGGCAATACAAGCTGAGTTAAAGAAGAGAGAAAACACTTTAATCAAGCAAGAAAATCTCTACATAGCTAGTGATAAAGCTCTTGCATTGGCAAGAAGTGAGGTGGACACCTTGCACGAGGCCTTGGCCAAAGAGCAAGATGCCCATGCTCTCCTAAAGAAGGATGACATTGCTCTCCAACAAAAACATTGTCAGTTGGAGGACAAGCATACCGTGCTTGGGGAGCAATTTAGTCTTCTTTGGTAGAACAACTCACATCCTCCCAAGGCAAGTGATGTCTCTAACCCATCCACTAGTCAAGGTTGTGGAAAATGTTATAATCTTGATTTGAATGTTTATTCCACTAACCTTGCAAATATGGAAGCAATGAAAAAGGAGATCACTAGGCTCAATGCTTTGACTGGGGAGAAATTTGCACACGAGAAGAAATCAGCTAGTGGCAAAGAAAAATAGCCAAAGAGGCCACAATACAAGAATGGAAGGCATCCTTCCATCAAGGATGGACTTGGGCACACTAAAGGAGGCAAAACAAATGAAAGAAAGATTGTGAATGGATATGAGATGATTCAGTTGATGAGTAGTGGGACTGTAAGTACAGAGAGGCCAGCACAGATGGTGCCACAAAGCCAACCCAGAGCAGCACTTGCCCCTAAGGGCGGCAGTGCCGCCACCCACAAAAAAGGGAAGGCCACCTACAGTTTCAATGCTCAGACAAGCCCAAGAAGCAGGTCTACATGGTGAAAAATGAGGTGCAGGAACCAAAGAAATCAATCTGGGCCACTCCAAACAAGTATGCTTATCAACCGAAGGCCCATGCACCTCGACAAAGTTTGAGTTCTTGTTTCATATTGAAGAACAACAGCAGAGGAGAAGTGTATGCCAAATATGTTGGGAAAGAAAAGAATGCTTATCTTAACACCTCTATTTGGGTTCCTAAAGTTCTTGTGACTAACATGCAAGGCCCCAAGAATAGTTGGGGACCTAAATCAAAGAACTAAACTTGTTTTGCAGGCATACTCCTCCGGTGGGTCAAGTTGGGTGCTTGACAGCGGCTGTACAAATCACATGACCGGAGAAAGGAGTATGTTTTCATCATATTCCCCAATGCCAAACTCAAATGAGAATATTGTCTTCGGTGACAATTCAAAAGGGGATGTGATTGGTCTTGGTAAAATTGCAATAACCCTTGAGCATTCAATTACAAATGTATTACATGTGGATTCGTTGAGTTACAATTTATTGTCCGTTTCCCAATTATGTGAGATGAGCTATGATTGTCTCTTTACAGATAAGGGTGTGAAAGTCTTTAGAAGGGAGGATTCCTCTATTACATTTATAGGTCGGTTAAAGAGCAAGATTTACTTAGGATTTCAACAAAAGTGAAGCAAAGCTTGAGACCTGTTTAATGGCAAAATCTAGCATGGGCTGGTTATGGCATCGCCGACTAGCACATGTTGGCATGAGGAACTTGGCCAAACTTCTAAAAGATGATCACAGTCTTGGACTAACAAATGTTTATTTTGAGAAAGATAGGATTTGCAGCGCTTGCCAAGCCGAAAAGCAAGTAGGCGTACCACACCCACCAAAGAGCATCATGACCACTATACAACCCTTGGAGTTGATTCATATGGATCTCTTTGGACCGGTTGCCTACATCAGTATCGGAGGTAACAAATATGGATTAGTAATTGTTGATGATTATTCCTGTTTCACTTGGGTATTCTTTGTCTATGATAAGTCATAGGTACAAGAAAAGGTCAAGTCATTTGTGAGAAGCACAAAGAGAATTCGGTCTCCCCATCAAGAAAATAAGAAGTGACAATGGGACCGAGTTCAAGAACACCCTAGTGGAAGAGTTTCTTGATGATGAGGGCATCAAGCATGAGTTTTTAGCTGCATATACCCCTCAACAAAATGGTGTAGTAGAGAGGAAGAATAGGACACTTCTTGATATGGCAAGAATAATGCTTGATGAATACAAGACGTCGGATCTCTTTTGGAGTGAAGCCATCAACACCGCTTGTCACACAATCAACTGTCTCTACCTACACAAGAAGCACAAGAAGACTTCATATGAGCTCTTAACCGGTAACAAACCTAAGATGTCATACTTTAGAGTGTTTGGGTGCAAGTGTTTCATTCCTAACAAGAGGCCCCGAACATCTAAGTTTGCACCTAAAGTTGATGAAGGCATTCTTCTTGGTTATGGATCAAATGAGCATGCCTACCATGTTTTCAACAAAACCTCTGGTAGAGTTGAGATCACGGTAGATGTGACATTTGATGAATCTAATGGCTCTCAAGTAGAGCAAGTTGATGCAAGTATTGTAGGAAAGGAGGATCCAACTTGTGAGGCAATCAAGCAAATGACCATTGGTGATATTAGGCCACAGGAAGATGGAGACACTGATGATGAGGGTCCTCAAAATGTTGCTGAAGAGACTTCCGCTGGCGTACTCAACGCGAAAGGGGCACAACGTTCTGTTGAGAAATAGCAGGGCGGCAGTGCCACCCCTACTAAACCAGCAGCAACACCTTCCAGTTCCGCACCAACATTTGAAGGGCGAAATCTAGAGCCCATATTTGAACAAGAAGAAGATGGAGGTCCAGAAGAAGAACAAAATGCCATTGAACATCCAACACTACGCCAAACTATACAACAGGATCATCCTGTTGACAACATTCTTGGGAGCATTCGAAAGGGGGTAACAACTTGTTCACATTTAGCAAACTTTTGTTAATTTCACTCGTTTGTTTCCTCTGTGGAACCCCATAGCAGGCATGGATGTAGGGGGAGGCCCCATTACACCTATATGTGAAATTGGTGTTCTCATACCAATTTGAGTATTCAAAACTCAATTCGCATATTCAGGGGGAGGCTCCTACACCCATGGCTCAAAAATCTCAGTTATATCTCATATCTTTGTAAGCTCTAAATTGGGTTGTCATCAATCGCCAAAAAGGGGGAGATTGTAAGTGCAATCAAGCCCTATGTGGGTTTTGGTGTTGATGACCACCTAATTTGAGGACTAATGAGATTTATCGAGATGACTTGCAGAGAGTTTGTTTGAAGGATGTTGAACAGGTTGGAAGGACCCCCAAATTGCAAAGGATGGCCCTGGACTCATGGAGGTTTAAATTCATATATATTTTGAATATTGAGTTTAGGAAAACCGGACTATTAAGGGGGATTCTAGAACAATTTGTCGAATTGTGGAACCAATTGCTCAAAATTTTAGAATAACATCCTCATACCCAGCCAAACCAGCCAACCAAATTTCAGATTCATCAGAGCTGTTTGGACAGGGCGGTAGTGCCGCCCATTAATGGCGGCAGTGCCGCCTTTCAAATCTAAGCCCGTTTCAGATGTATAGATACAATCCAGAAATGTTGCAACGGTATCTTCTTCCTCCTCCCGACACTCAGACCGTTGCAACAGCTCTCAGACACAGTTCTCTCTCGTCCATTGTTGCTCCTTTACCTCCTCAACAGATCTAGTGATTCCACCATTGAAAATTGAGAGAAAAGGCGGCAAAACACTTGTGGGGAGCCGATCTACTGATTCACATTGTCAAAGAGTAGTTCGTTCACGTTTGGCCGACGGTTCTAGGGTTCTTTACTCTTGGAGCTTGCTCCTAGCCGGCTAAGCGTCGCCCAAGAGCTTGCCAACTCATGTGGCAACCTTGGGAGGTTTGTAAACTACTTGTGCAGCTAAGAAATCACCCCTCATTTCAAGAGTTCACTTTCTTGACTTGAGAACGAGGGAAAAGAGCAAGCCTTGGTGGCTAGCTCATCCTTTTGTGGATACCTCAACAACGTGGAGTAGGCAAACCTTGGTGGTGAGCTGAACCACGAGATAAATCTTGTGTCTCATGTGCTTTCTACATATTGTTGTTATTTGCTCATGTTTAGACAATATTAGGTTTGTTGAAAGGAATCCATACTTGCTATTGATTTCTGTGGTATTAAGTCTTCGAGCTTTATCTGGTATTAGTTTTAATACATTATACTGAATACTCTGAGTAGATTGAGCCTGCGAAATTTCAATTCATTCTGAGCAAAATTTGGATAGCGGCAGTGCCGCCCTCATAGAGCGGCAGTGCCGCCCTGTGATCTCACATCTGTTCGAGTTGAATTTTTACAGGCCTATTCACCCCTCTTTAGGCTAACCTATACTTTCAGAAGTTCCTACAGGTAGCCAACCGGAGCTCCTCTGCCCGCGAATGCGATAGATTTCATTCGAATGGAGCTGCTCGGGTGAGTCACGGGGCTGGGGGTAGGAGAGAAGATAATAAGGTTATTTTGGTCTTTATATAGTAGTTTGAGAACACAAGGTTGATATGTGCCCTTGTGGTTCGACATTGTGATGAGTGATTATCAACAGACTCACGTGTTGGCGTGAGTGGGCGATATGTCTCTTGGCTATGTTGATGTGCAGTTGTGGAGCTCAGAGGCAATAGTCAATGATGAGGTGAAGGTCAAGTAGACACATGTCGTGTTGACGGACCAAAAGTGGTGAAGGGCGAACATGAGGCTTGGACTAAGGTAGACCTGAGCATTTTGAGCCTGGCACGCGGGCTCGGCCTGGGCCTGCCGGGTTTTGGCCCGCCCATGAACCTTACTGGACAGGGCCTGGGCAGAGATCTTGCTGCCTAGAAAATTTTTTCTCGGCCCGAACCCGGTCGAAAATGCTTATTTTAGCTATTTTACACTATAAATTACGTGAGCGGTCCGATCAGGCCCGGACCCGGTCCGTGCCCGTCCCGAAAATAGCAAGCCCGACTTGTCCAGTGGACAGTAATGGGTAGGATTTTTTCGGCCTGACATAACCGGGCTTTTTTTCGGCCCGACCCGATCCAGACCCGGCTCGCAAAATGCTCAGGTCTAGACTAACCTCTAACTGAGCTAGAGTATCCAAACAGGGCCATAGATATTTTCGATGACATGATGGTATATTTAAGAAGTGAGAAAAAATAAGTTTCATCTAGATGAAACTCTCTTGGCATGATTACCAATTCTCTATAAATCATAAAATTAAATGCATATGAAACTATAGAATGAAATTTATTTTATTTTATATGCTTGGAAACAGAAGAATAAAACTGCCACGAGACTGACCCAATGGCATGTGTGCACTAGCTTATGACTGGTTCGATGCATTCAATTTGTGCTACTACTACAACGAAACGGCCACGGCAGGAGCCCCAAGTGAGCTCTTCCCACCAGTTTGGCCCTTTTTTCCAATTCTGAACAAAGTGCATTTATACAACCAGACATGATTGCACGGAGAATGATTGACGGAACGGAGTACCACAGCAAAGACACAAAGAATGAAAGAAAAGATCCTCGCACCCATCTCACCTCTCTTTTCCCAGCTTTGAACAGAGGAAATTCTGCAAACCCGGAATATTTGCACACTGATGATCTACGCGTCACGGATACATCGCCTCACACCGTTTTGATGATGTGGCTTTTCGCTAAATTTTAAAGAATCCCTCTGTTGCTTCCCCTGCAATAGTTTTTGCCTTTTCTATTTGAGAACAGAGAACATTCCCCACAGCTAGCATGTGACAGAAATGATAAAGCGCTTAGCATTTCGCATCTTCCAGTTTGACGCCTTGCCGGCCGGCGCGTTTTTTTTCCCAACATCCTGCTGCTTCGATGTCCGCAAAGCAGTTTCGATTGAATCTACGAGTCCTTACAGGCACGAAGCTTTTCCATTTGTAGCACTAATTCATTGCACTCTTTCTCACTAGCTAGTGAACATCTTGAGTTCTTTTCAAATATGAGCTATTTTCTTACGTAATCACAGACCAGATAGAGCACTTTGATATAATGATGGATTGATCCTGTCCTTTCTAGCCCAAAAATGTATATTGACTGATCAACGTCAGATTCCAAAGAAATGACTTCTAGGCTTGTACTAGCTGTCTCTGTAGCCTATAATGATGCTGCCCCAACCCTGACTCCGTAAACAAAGGCCTAAACAAAGGCTTATTTGGTTTCCCCTTTAAATTTTAGTGACATTTAAAGTTTAGTGAGCCTTAAAATTTTGTGACTGCTGTTTGGTTATAGTGACCAAAGATCACTAAATTTCATAACTAAAGGCCTCTAAACTTTAGTGGTCCCTAAATTTTAATAGAGTATTTGGTATTTTAGGGACTAATTTTAGTAACTAAACTTTAAAGAAGACTAACCAAACAGGCCCAAAATTACCTTTGTTTCCCAAACTCAGCCAGTTACAATGTCCTAAATTCTAATTTATTAACTTTTTCGATACCTCCTTAACTATAATTTTGTGGTATCTTGCAAGGGCCTAAAAAGAACTAAAAAGTTTCATATGTTACCTTGCACATCAAACAAACCACTACCATTAGGCTTGGATGCACTAATGCAACGCACGAACAGGCCTCTATACAAGCCCAATTGGTACATAGCATCTTTGCCTATATCGCTGCCTCTCCGGAATGCACTAATATTTTGGTCAACGAACTCATTTACAACCATAATACCATATGGTCCTTTCTGTTTCCTTAGGTTAATCCATATACAACCATATTAGCTTAATTAATATTGTTAACACCCGATTTTCGCATGCACGAGGATATGACAAGTGGACCCAGCCAGTAGTAAGGAAGAGGTTCGGCAAACGATCGGACGATTAGCTGGCTCTCAAGAATTCGGTAAGCAACCAAGGATGGTTAGCCTTCGGAGTTTACGCGGTCGGTTGTTTTGCGAAGCGATGACTACATTCGGGAAATGGATATGGCAAGTAAAGCCGGCTTGCACAAGAAGACACGTAACGTTGAAGGACACCGAGAAGAATAAGAATAAGGACTTGTATCTTTCCAATTTTTATTGTGTAAATCGTAATCATCTAGGACTCGTGTTTCCTCCAGGGTATAAATATAAACCCTCGGCCATTGTAAAATTGTTCAGAACCATATCAATACAAACCGGCCCCGTGCCATCTTCGAGTCCTTAGTCGTGTCGTCGAGTTCTTCGAGAGGAATCATCGATCCGTCGACCTCCATAAGTCCCGGCAACCTTGTTATCATGTCTAGTATCATGCGATGGATTTAGATATGATGCAAGTAGTCTTGCTTCTTTTCAATGGTCGTGCGGCGGACCCTTGTTAGCGATCAAGAAGTCTCTGCTTATGCTCTGCTTATGGGTAGATACCGTGCAGCAGGCGTTTATTCATATGTTTAGCAAAAGCGAGATAGTTATCGGCTCTGTTAGATTTGGCAAATCTGATAGATTTATTAAGTTATCATGTGTTGCGTTGTTTATTTAATTTTGTAACACTCTTTTGCCCAATCTAGATTGGCTTTTGTTCGGCCCCTGCTTCACAAGTTTACTTGTCTCTTTAATCATAAGATCATGATGGCCGAGTTAATTTTCAATCTAGATTGTTACATGTTGTGGGTTCATGCATGTCAACCACAATTAGGCTTTAGTAAAACTGGGTATCGTGCGGCAGATGCAGGTTTTAGTTTAATTTAATTGTGCTTGTTTGTTTGTTCCTTCTTCATGGATCCCAACTCGGCTAGTTTGCTGAGATTGGTTAAGCTTACACGAGTAATAAGTTTTTATAGATCTGTTTGGATACATGCATGCTTTTAGCTTCTTATAATTAGATTGTATCATGCGGTGGATTAATCTAATTATAAGGAGTGGTGTAGACTTAGTTTATACTTGACGGGTTTATGAAGATTAGACGTGCGGCAGACTAATTGGATTAACCTATGCATGTGTTGTTTGAATAGATTTATATTTACGAGTTACCTGTTATATCTTGATGGTATCCTCTTACATGTGCATTCGGCAACCGGCTGTTGATATATGCTCAATCTTAATGTTAGTCGAATGATCTTTGAGTTTATCGACAAACAGCTTCTGTAGCTATATGCCGTCGTGATTGGCTTTCAAATCCGTACATATGGAACTGTCTGGTCTCACCCGGCATGTTCAAGTGGTATTCTCACAGTTTTATCCCTTGTTGGTTTTCAGGTCAAACCGACTGGCACGTCTCCGGATTCCAAACCGTCCGGGCACCCGATTGAAGCCAAGCTTTTCGGCTTGCTGTGTGTTAGGCGTGGTGTGTCACTTTTTGCGTCCACACACTTTTTGGCACGCCCGGTGGGACCTCTCTGTTTCAAGATGCCTGAGATCAACGAAGATCAAATTCTGGAAGTGACCATGGATGAGTTGCCATCAGACTCGAAGCTTTTCGTACAGCAAGCTTGTGATGAGTTTCAACGCAAGTGCTTGATGACTTTCTCCAAAAACAAGAGTGGCAAGATCTTCCAGAAAGAACCGTTCCCAAGGGTTCTCCTTCCTCACCAATCCAATAGCACTGATGAGGAAGACATTCAGAAAATGACCCAAATAGTGTACAAATCTGTATCAGAGGTCATGACCAATCATCAATCGACTCTCTTGAATACCTTTCGCGCCGTTATGGTTGGTATTTTCAGCTCAACAGAGGATAAACGCTTTGAAGAGGCCGTTGGTCCGATGCAAGGGCCACTCTTATTCCATATGCCTCAGCCTCAGAGGAAAAATGCTGAAGGCGGCGGAGCTGGTACAAGTGCAGGTGGGATAATCCTGCATGAAACACAACAACCCCCCACAACTTATGGCCAGCTCGCGTTCGACACGACAGGAAATGTTCCACAGTCTGCTTTCAGGGTGTCTCCCGCAACGAACAGGATACAAAAGAACATGTTTGGAGATGGATATCAAGAGTTTATTGATTATAATGCAATTAATGCTTTTCCAAACCCAGGCTATAAAAGTTCAGCAGGAACACATATTGGGGGACAAGCACAAGCGGCTCCAGATTCAAGTGTTGACCTCATCATGCATAAGATGGCTGATATGATGCAAAATCAATTCGGCCTAAAGCCAAAGAGTCAGTCATACGCTTACAAGTCTCCTTACCCAGAGTGGTACAATCGGGTAGCACTTCCTCCAAGGGTAAAGCCTCCTACTGATTTTACCAAGTTTTCAGGCCAGGATGACACCAGCACTATAGAGCACGTCAGCGGATACTTGATGCAACTTGGAGAGGCATCTGCGGATGAAGCTTGGAGGATTTAGTACTTCCCGTTGTCGTTGACAGGACCAGCCTTCTCATGGTTCACCTCTTTGCCAGCAAACTCCATTAATACATGGGAAGAGCTAGAACAGAGATTCCACGCGTATTTCTTTACGGGCACCAGTGAGAAGAAGTTGGTCGGTCTCATGAGTCTGAGGATGAAACATAACGAGACACCACAAGAATATTTGCGCAGGTTCAGGGAGACCAAAAACCTTTGCTCTTCCTTGAATTTACCGGACGATCAATTGTCGGGGATAGCCATAGCTGGCATGTTGCCGAATATCAAGGAGAAGCTATTCGGCATGGAGTTTGACGACCTCGGGCAGTTATCACAACGGTTGGCAATGATGAGTAGCCAAGCCCAAGGGTTCAGAAGGAATAATCAGTTCCAGAAAGGTGATGTGGCTGCCGAGATGTATCAGGCTTTCTTAGAGGAAGCAACAGAGTACGATGATGAAGATGAGGTAGCTACAACCGAGATAGTCTGGGCTAAAGAGCCGACTCAAGTCAACCAGCGATGGCTGAGGCAGCAAAAACGTACTTATGACTTTGATGTTTCGAAGTCAAATAAATTATTTGAATACTTATTGAAGGAAGGACACGTCAAGTTGCCGGAGGGTCATCCCATGCTGCACCCTGAGGGGGTCAAGGACAAGAAGTATTGTGCTTTCCATAATACTAGATCTCACTCTATAAACGATTGCCGAGTGTTCAGAGTACGGGTCCAGAAAGCTATCCAGGAGGGACATCTGAGATTTGATGGAAAGATAAAAGTTGATCGTAACCCTTTTGGACAGAATACCGTGTCCTTCTCTGTTAATATGGTTAATGCAGCTGACCCCAGGGGCAAAAGCAAGATGAAGGTGTTAACCTCTAAGAGAGCGAGAGAAGCTGGTGTTGTTGACCCGGATCGGCAAATCACAAATGAAGAATTTCGGCAACAAGTCCGTTTCCAAAATAGCCGAACTGAGAGGGGTGAAGCTTCCAGGCCCAGGATCACGACACGCATTCTGTTGAATAAATGGCGTCGGGAGCAAGAGCAGTACCAGAAACAAAAGTTTTATGAGGAACAAAAATTCATGGAGAAATAACAGAGGTATGAAGAGGAAATATATCGAGAGGAGCGAGAATATATGAACGAACAAGAGCAGTCACATTGGGAGTGCTCATTTTTCAAGTATTGTTGGAATGAAGGCTTAAAGCTGCCTGCTAAGAACAACTGCCCTGAATGCAGTGATCAATATTCTGAGTATAGGCAGTCTCGAGTCAACCGCCATTCAGTCCATGAAAGGCTTGGGGCACGAATCCCTGAGGACGATCGGTGCTTAAAAATAAACAGTTCTGAGAATCGGCAAGGAAGAGGATTTGCTGATCGAAGTTGGGCTCACACTGGAGAAGAAGAGTACCGTGATTATGTCTGGCAGAAGGGACAGTGGTGTCCACCAGGATTGAGGAAAAGCCAGAAAAGAAGGGTGCAGCGCCTAAGGAGCAGAGAATTAGCTCAAGCAGGCACCAGGACGAAACAAATTTGGCGCCCTAAAGAGAAGCCGGGTGAAGGCGATCGTTCGGCTGATGCATGCATGACATTCTTTCTTCCATCGAAATTTATAGCTCCCGAAGATCAAGATGTCCATGAGGAAGTGTACTCGGATTTCGACGAAGATGAATTCCAAGATTTGTTAGCTCATCTTGTCTTGGCTCAACGGGTAGTTTTTGACAAACCAACTAAGCATCAACACTTGAAGCCACTTTATATGAGGGGGTATGCTAATGGCAAGCCACTGACCAAAATGTTTGTTGATGGAGGAGCTGCCATAAATATCATGCCATATACTACCTTCAGGAAACTTGGGATGGCGAGTGAAGAGTTATTAAAGACAGAAATGGTGTTGAGGGACTTTGCTGGTAATTCTTCTGATACTCGAGGTGCAGTTCATGTTGAGTTAACGATTGGGTCAAAGACTTTGATTACTACTTTCTTCGTTATCGATGGTAAGGGGGTGTTGGTATTTCTTAGCGTCGCTGCTAAGAATAGAGTTTTAATCTATCCCCGGCAACGGCGCCAGAAACGCTTGTTGACACTTCTTAGCGCAACCACTAGAACTAGAATATGGAGCCTAACCCCAGTAATGGCGCTAGAAGTGTCTTGGTGGTAAAACTATTGACTATTGGATAGTTCCGCAAGCGCACAGAAAATACCGATGTAGCACTTCACCCGGGAGTATTCCAATGTATCGTTATTTATTTTATCCCAAAGGAAAGCAAGCTAGGAAAGATGTAGAGAGAGGAAAGATAGATCCTTTAATCTTACTATACTCTATTATCAATTAGAGGAGCAGAAGGGGTATAAGTGGATATAATAGAGGATAGATAGATAAGATAAATAAATTAAGCAAAGAGTATATGATATGAAAGATGGCTTTAGTAGAGTTAGCTAGGTGGGAGGACAACGAGTGAGTATAAAGTACTCCTATGTTTCTACCTTTACTCCTGTGAACTAATCCTAATTAAATAGATGACTTAACTAGATTGACGCCTTGCTACTTGTGTGAGAGGGATAAACGAGAGAGTAAAGCGATAGAAGGTTGTTCACCTAACCCAGTACTCAAGCAGATATTTGGCTTATGGACGCCTTACCTTTTAAGAACTAGCCTGAGTTCACGTGAGGGGATCTAGGTAGCCAGGCAAAATCTGTCACCTTTTGCCCATGCGCCCCTACTGTCCGTGCAAGCCAGCGGTAGTCAAAGATAAGATGAAGCATGAGCACCACACTCACACTTATCTACACCTTTAGCTATCGATCAAAATAGCTAAAGCCCCTATCCTAAGATAGGACGATGACGCACACACAAGAAGCTATTTAAAGGAAATCAATCTAACTAAGACAACTATAGAACTAAGATAAGCACACAACAAGACTATATAAATATAGACTTGCACTAAGTAAATACTTAAATAAATACTTGGAAAGTAAATACTTAAGTAAATGCAAAGTAAAGTAAAGAAAGAATAATATATTAAATAAATAAAGTCTTACAAAAGAAGAAAGATACAAGGGCTATACCAGACTCCCAGAAGACGACTCCGGAGACCCGAGCTTCGCCCGACTCGACTCTAACACCCACTCTAGACTAACTACTACTACTCTTGCTTGATCTCACATGAGAGTGGAGATGTGTGAGATGGGATGTGTGTGAATGAGAGGGTGAAGGCCTCTATTTATAGTGGAGGTGGAGTAGGGGCTACTCCGGCGCCACGTCAGCGATCCGTATGCTCCCCAACCCTTGGATCCACCGTCATTGTAACCGCCATGGATGGATGGCTTGGATGTTCTTCACGTGTCAAACATGCATTTTGCCACCGACTTGGATGAGGGTCACCATGGGGTCGGCCGACCCCTGTCTCTGACATGGGGGCCCGGGGTACATCTTCTAGAAGGTGCTGATGTCACCTTGATGAATATTGCTGCTCGGTCCCACTAAGGGGGGATCGGCCGACCCCCCTATGACAGGGCTGGCCCACCTTCTTCTCTCCCTTGGTGACCCCACATGTCATGGAGCAAGTCTTGTGAAGTTGGTTGCATTTGGTTTTCGGTGTGGACCCATGAATCCATGTGCTTCTCATCTTGTACCATTGAGCAAAAGCACATGCTTGATCCAATGGTTGATATTGGCTTGAACATGCTTCTCTTGGATCATGCCATGTCACCATTGCCGAGGTGGCCCAAAGGTGGGGTCGCCCGACCCCTTGGTGGGCCCACCTGGCCTCATTTTGTTCATTTTGCCATCTCCTATATGTTCACAAGCTAAGAGTACAAGTGGAACTTATTAGTGATAAATATGCTCATGATCTGCTATTCTTCCTTGAAACCGAGGCCTATTGACGGTATTTTGATAAGGTAAAACATGCTATAACTTCCGTCAACAAGATCCCCCAAGCTTAACCTTTGCTCGTCCCGAGCAAACAATCAAACTTGGCCTCGGTGGATCAGTCTTGTTACTATGCATCACATTTCAAGAGTTCCATGTGCACAATAAAGTTCTTCTCTTTGAATGAAAAAAATAGCTATGTAAATCAACCATATTACCTTAGTACTCTATGGGGCTTATGGCTTTTTCTTTGTCTTAGGTGGTTGAAAGATAGAACAGTTTGACTTGAGCACTAACTTTCTTGTTTTTAGCAAGTTTCATACCGGAGGTTTTGCAATATTTTTCAAAAGAAAGACTTAATGTTCCTCATATGGTTCTCTCATGTCGCTCAAATGGTGTATGATTCCTCACCAAGGCATATGGTAAGTGTTGCCTTCTTTATTTCATCCTACTTCTAAACAGGCTTATGTGTAGCTCAAGGTAGAGATGAAAGAAGATGGCATACTTACTTGCATTTTGTTGCGATGTCAAAGCTCGGATCCTTGAAGAGAAGTGTCATACTCCCAGATCAAGATGTGTAAGTGTGTGGTGTATGGTGGACTAGATTGCTTCTTTATTTGATAAGATCTATCTCTCTATATATTTTTTTTTCTTTTTCTCTCTTTTCTAATGAGACATGGCTAGCATTTTTTTTCCTTCTTTTTTTTTGTTTTTTTTGTTTTTTTTTCATGGACTTTCACTTGTCCATCTTTTTTTTTATCTTTATTTTGCCTAGCCTTTTGAGTCTCATCTACTAAATAATTGAGAGAGATTTCCTAACACTTGGAGTATGAAGCAACCTATTTGGTGGAAATGAAAGGCATGTTTTTGCGTACTTTCAATGTAGAAGCAGCATGTATATGAGGTGTGTACGTGATCTTGATCTTATGAGCATGAAAAGTCTCTTAACAAGGGTCAACAAGAATTGACAACACTCAATACAAAGCAAAGAGCCTATGTAGAAGGTTTGTAAACATGTAAAGCATATATGGCTGTGGTAGGAATTTATCACCATTGAGGAACAATTAAGATTTTGATCATTTTAGGAATAATTTCTCCGGTAATCTATCATGCTTAGAACAATATTATAGCAGCTCTTGTCTCACTATATCATATCTCACAACAACTTAGACATAGTTTTAGCACTTGCAACCCACAAGTTTTAGGTTCATGATGGTTTAAAAGAGCTAAGTAATCCATACTTAGAGAAATACCAAGTTATAAACTAGGCACTAGAGAAACATTAGCAAGGCAACTAGTCATCATTTCCATGGGGAAGATAGACATATATGAGACATATGTGTTAAGGGGAATACTAAGCAAATATTTTTGGTATTTTTTTAAATGCAATGAGAAAACTAATTGAAACGTAAATAACTTAAGATACAGGACTTACCTTGGTGGGGGAGAGAATCTCCCCAAGCTTGGTTCTTGCCTACTGTGGTGGTGGATAATGCTGGTACCACCCGGCCCAACGTCGTGCTTCTTCTTCTTGAATGGCCCGCAGGAGTTGGGCGTTTTGTTTTGCAAGAAGCAATGTTGCCTCTTGTTCGATGTTAATCGCACCCATGTTGTCTATGAGCTCGTCCATCAACGTCCTTTGATGTTGCCTTCCTCTACCCCGTGGGCGAGGAGTGTCTTGAGAGCGAGGAGTGTCCTGTGAGCGAGGAGGCCTCCCCAAGGACCCTGAAATGTCCATAGAGGCTGCCTCATCTCCCTCCTCAACTTCTTCAGCCTGATGTGAAGGCCCGCCTTGTTCCATTCGAGTAGCACGGGACACTCTCCTTGTCCTTCTGCTAGTACCTGCAACTTTTGGGCTCTTTCCTCGGGGTCCAAATCAAAGGTTAGCGTTACGAAGCGCATTACAATCGAAAGTCCCTCACAAGGGAGAGTGATTTCGACTGCATGGCCAGGATAAATCGTTATTAGTTCACCCTTGGGACCCCTTTTTAGTACATCGCAACCAATAAATACATTTTCTTCCAACACATCTCTCATGGTTTCAATGTACTCAAAGTTTGGGATCATGAGCACTAGCATGGTGAGGCTCTTGGAAGAACTCTCACCCTTGTTGGACTTTTTGAAACGGGAGGCAAGCAACTTCTTCATCTTACTACAAGATAAGTTACCAAGCTTCTACTACTATAATGAAATGGGACTATTTTTGGGTTTTTGGTTTTTGGATGGCTACTACTAAGCTAAGATGAGAATGAACTTGCAACTAAGGAAGGAAAGGAAGAACTTGTGAGCTCGAGATGGTCCTGGTGGTTTGGTGTGGAGTTGAGGCTCACAATGCAAGGGTATATATATAGGGGAAGAAGGGCAAGTGGTGACTACCCATAGCATGGGTCGGCCGACCCCCTTCTTGGCACTTTCAATTTGCTTTTGCTTTAGCCAGGGGACATGTCTAAAGTGAGAAAACATCTTTTCAGGATTGGCCAACACATGGGTCGGCCGACCCCCATACATGTCCCCTCAACTTTAAACTTTGTGCCATCATGTGTCTAGTAAAGATGCAACTATGTTTGGTCCAAAGTTGACACAATTTCAGAGATTCCTTGCCTAGTGTTTGGTGAAAGAGAAAAGATGAATGGCCAAAGTGGAGACATGTCTAAAGTGATCCCCATGGACCATGAGAGCACTAAGACATGCCTTTGGCTGGTTGTTGTGGTCCCCATGAGCATCCAACATAAAGAGGAACATCTCATGCTTAAAGAGGTAAAGCAAAGGACCATTTCTTTTCAGATGTTGGCTTTGTTGATATGCATGATGTTTATGAGCATACTGAGTGGAATGCAGCAAGGTGCAGGAGGTACCATGGTGGGATCGGCCGATCCCACCTTGGATGCTCCTTGAGCACCAAAGTGTTGTGTCATACTTAGGGTACTAAGCCAAGATAGGTCATGTGCCAGTGGGCCCAATGGTGGGGTCAGCCGACCCCACCTTGGGGTGGTCCCACGGCTCAAATGTGTTGCAAGTCATTGTCAAGGTGTTACTAGCATCGAAATTTATTTTGTCAAAAAGAAATATGGAGAATTAAACTAAGTATGCAATTGAAGGGAAATGCAAGAATTGAAATGCATGAAAAGTTAAATATGAGATAACTACTGATTTACCTTATCAGCAAGGGCTCCATGTTTCAGGTCCGTAGAGCAAGACCTCTCCGTCTTGTCATTCATTGGGTGCTTCGGTTGGTCCCGGAGATGGAGACCGTGGTTGCATCTCATCGGCGAGTTCTTCTTTTACTTCGGCCTTGTTGGCCGACTCGCTCTTTTTCTTGTACCTACAGCGTGGGTGACGACGACGATGTTTGTTGTCTCGAGGTTCTTTGTCCTTCACCTGCATGTTAGCTTTATAACCGTTGAATGGACACTTTACCTTATATTCCGGGAACTGGAGGTGAAGTTGGCCGGATCCCACATAGATGACGACTTTAACCGTATTGAGGAACGGCCTTCCCAGGATGATCACGACGTCTAGATTGGATCCTCCAATATAAGGAAATCGACGGGGACGTAGCTGTTTTGGACTTTGATGAGGATGTCCGTTGCTAGTCCCTCGGGGAACCGTAGCGTCTGATCGGCCAGCTGCAAACGAACAAATGTAGGGAGCAAAGGTCCCCCTAGTAAGTTATCATACGTTACCTTGGACATGATGTTGACACTCGATCCAAGGTCGCAGAAGGCGTCATGGAAGACTTGTGGTCCAATCTGGCAGGTGATGGTTGGCAGGCCTGGATCTTCCTTCTTTGTGATGAAGGGTGGATCAAGTAGATAACCCCAGTTTGACCGGAGCGGAGGCTTACCGTACCTCGTAGTAACCAATTTTACACCTTCTATTGGATCTTCGGGTTTCCCCGGGATCTTACCTTGCTCGTAGGATGGGACAGCTGCTGCTAGTTAAGCTAATTGTGTTTCTAGCATTTTATTAAAGCTCAATTGATTTTTCATAGCAGAATTAAAGCTATCCATTTTCTCATTTATATTTTAAAGCATCTTATCATTAGCCATCATCTTTTTATTAATACTATCATTTATTTTAGTTTGGCCTAAGACAAGATCTCTTAAAGAAGGTTGGTTATTATAAGAATTATTGAAATTATTGCTATAACCGTTACCTTGATTTTGGTAGAAGGGGCGTGAATTCCATCCTTGTTGTTGTTGTTGGGGCTGGTACCCGTTGTTGTTGGTGTTGTTGATGAAGCTCACTTCCTCCTTCGTCTCGGGACAATTATTTCCCGAATGGTCATTGCCTCCGCATACCTCGCACCATTGGTCAGCTTCGACGGCTCGTGCGGTTGCATAAGGTTGAACGACCTCTTGTTCCCTCTTGGAACTTTCTTCTACTTTCTTCATCAGGAGGTCCATCTTCGCGCAGAGCATGTCCACCTCATTGAGAGCATGAACACCTCTCTCTTGGGCTGAAGATGTTCCTCATTCCAACCTTGGTTGGTAACCCATCTTCTCTATGAGGTCCTTGGCATCTCTCACATTGTGTTGTAAGAATGCCCCTCCAGCGGCTGCATCTAGGTGACTACGGGCCATACCGGTTAGGCCATGGTAGAAACCTTGGATAATGAGCCACTCCTCTATCCCATGATGAGGACAGGCGCGAATGTACTCTTGTAGACGTTCCCATGCTTCAGGAATCGTCTCATCAGCTTGTTGCTGGAAGCTGGAAATCTTTCCACAAAGGGCGCTGGTCTTGCCCATCGGGAAGAACTTCTTGAGAAACGCATTGGCGCACTCCTCCCAAGTGTTGGCTTCACTCTTGTCGGCGTAGAACCATTGCTTCGCCTTTCCCAATAACGAGAACGGGAAAAGACAAAGACGGATGGCGTTTGCAGACACATTCTTCATAGTGAAGGTACCACATACCTCCAAGAAGTGTTGGAGATGGGCGTTGGCATCCTCATGCGGCTTCCCACAGAATGGATTGGCTTGCACCATGTTGATGAGAGCTGGCTTGAGCTCGAAGTCGCATCCCCCAAGTTAAGCTGCGGACCCGTGGCGACATTGTCGGCCGACGGCGCAGAGTACTCGGAGATGGTCTTTTAGGCCATGGCTTCTCTTCTAGCTGGTGCAGAAACATCCTCCTCGAACGGATTCTGGTTCGAGATGAACCTCTGAGGTGGAACTTGACGAAGTCTAGTCCTCTTCAACAACTGCTCGGGATTTTCAACAAAGTTTGACGGCAGTTGGAAACCGCTCATACACCTACTAGTTTCACGATAATGGAAAGAAACTAGACAGGTGAGGGGTTAGCCCCTAAACTAATATATAGCAGACTCCGGATTCACTCTCTCTAAACTCCTAGGCGATTGCTTTCCTCGGCAACGGTGCCAGAAATGCTTGTTGGTATTTCTTAGCGTCGCTACTAAGAATAGAGTTTTAATCTATCCTCGGCAACGGCGCCAGAAATGCTTGTTGACACTTCTTAGCGCAACCACTAGAACTAGACTATGGAGCCTAACCCCAGCAACGGCGCTAGAAGTGTCTTGGTGGTAAAACTATTGACTATTGGATAGTTCCGCAAGCGCATAGAAAATACCGATGTAGCACTTCACCCGGAAGTATTCCAAGGTATCGTTATTTATTTTATCCCAAAGGAAAGCAAGCTAGGAAAGATGTAGAGAGAGGAAAGATAGATCCTTTAATCTTACTATACTCTATCATCAATTAGAGGAGCAGAAGGGGTATAAGTGGATATAATGGAGGATAGATAGATAAGATAAATAAACTAAGCAAAGAGTATATGATACGAAAGATGGCTTTAGTAGAGTTAGCTAGGTGGGAGGACAACGAGTGAGTATAAAGTACTCCTATGTTTCTACCTTTACTCTGTGAACTAATCCTAATTAAATAGATGACTTAACTAGATTGACGCCTTGCTACTTGTGTGAGAGGGATAAACGAGAGAGTAAAGCGATAGAAGGTTGTTCACCTAACCCAGTACTCAAGCGGATATTTGGCTTATGGACGCCTTACCTTTTAAGAACTAGCCTGAGTTCACGTGAGGGGATCTAGGTAGCCAGGCAAAATCTGTCACCTTTTGCCCATGCGCCCCTACTGTCCGTTTAAGCCAGCGGTAGTCAAAGATAAGATGAAGCATGAGCACCACGCTCACACTTATCTACACCTTTAGCTATCGATCAAAATAGCTAAAGCCCCTATCCTAAGATAGGACGATGACGCACACACAAGAAGCTATTTAAAGGAAATCAATCTAACTAAGCAACTATAGAACTAAGATAAGCACACAACAAGACTATATAAATATAGACTTGCACTAAGTAAATACTTAAATAAATACTTGGAAAGTAAATACATAAGTAAATGCCAACGTAAAGTAAAGAAAGAATAATATATTAAATAAATAAAGTCTTACAAAAGAAGAGAAGATACAAGGGCTATACCAGACTCCCAGAAGACGACTCCGGAGACCCGAGCTTCGCCCGACTCGACTCTAACTCCCCCTCTAGACTAACTACTACTACTCTTGCTTGATCTCACATGAGAGTGGAGATGTGTGAGACTGGGAATGTGTGTGAATGAGAGGGTGAAGGCCTCTATTTATAGTGGAGGTGGAGTAGGAGTAGGGGCTACTTCCGGCGCCACCGTCAGCGATCCGTGTGCTCCCCATCTCTCAACCCTTGGATCCACCGTCATTGTAACCGCCATGGATGGATGGCTTGGATGTTCTTCACGTGTCAAACATGCATTTTGCCACCGACTTGGATGGGTCACCATGGGTCGACCGACCCCTGTCCTGACATGTGGGCCCGGGGTACATCTTCTAGAAGGTGCTGATGTCACCTAATGAATAGTGTTGGTCCCACCAAGGGGGATCGGCCCGACCCCTATGACAGGGCTGGCCCACCTTCTTCTCTCCCTTGGTGACCCCACATGTCATGGAGCAAGTCTTGTGAAGTTGGTTGCTTGGTTTGGTTCGGTGTGGACCCATGAATCCATGTGCTTCTCATCTTGTACCATTGAGCAAAAGCACATGCTTGATCCAATGGTTGATATTGGCTTGAACATGCTTCTCTTGGATCATGCCATGTCACCATTGCCGAGGTGGCCCAAAGGTGGGGTCGCCCGACCCCTTGGTGGGCCCACCTGCCTCATTTTGTTCATTTGCCATCTCCTATATGTTCACAAGCTAAGATTACAAGTGGAACTTATTAGTGATAAATATGCTCATGATCTGCTATTCTTCCTTGAAACCGAGCCTGTTGACGGATTTTGATAAGGTAAAACATGCTATAACTTCCGTCAACAGGGGGCATACAGTTTGCTCTCAGGAAGAGATTGGATACATGCGAACTGCTGTGTACCATCAACTATGCACCAATTCCTCATCCAGTGGTTGGAGAGATGACATCGAAATCGTTCATGCTGATGATCGGTGAGTGTTGCTAATGCAGAACCCATCTACTGGGAATATGATGGTGTCGAGTGTTCTCTGGAAGAGCTTGGGAAAAGTCCTGTGAACGTTTT